>VWZG01009936.1:1100995-1135055 GCA_013396735.1 Grallaria varia | reverse complement strand
CACCACTGCCACCATCCCGTGAGCCAACACCATGCTGCCACCATCCCGTGAGCCAACACCACTGCCACCATCCCGTGAGCCAACACCACTGCCACCATCCCGTGAGCCAACACCATGCTGCCACCATCCCGTGAGCCAACACCACGCTGCCACCAGGCCGTGAGCCAACACCATGCTGCCACCAGGCTGTGAGCCAATGCCACTCTGCCACCAGCCCGTGAGCCAACACCACGCTGCCAACCGCCCCGCAGAGCTGAGCCTTGCCTTACGCACCGCCAGCCACTGTGACTCCGCCGCCTTCCTGGGCGGCCCGTTCTGGTGTCGAATCACCCTCTGCTGATGCCTAAAGATTTTAATGTGCTTTGTATTAGAATTTTAGGGTTGTGTAGGTTTGAGGGTTGCTCACATTTTAAGTGGTATTTAGAAATCACTGGGCCCTTCCTCACGCGTTTCTGAGTTTTGCCGGGGACGTGACGTTTTGAGGAAACATCTCCAAGACACTTGAAGACNGCACCGCCAGCCACTGTGACTCCGCCGCCTTCGTGGGCGGCCCGTTCTGGTGTCGAATCACCCTCTGCTGATGCCTAAAGATTTTAATGTGCTTTGTATTAGAATTTTAGGGTTGTGTAGGTTTGAGGGTTGCTCACATTTTAAGTGGTATTTAGAAATCACTGGGCCCTTCCTCACGCGTTTCTGAGTTTTGCCGGGGACGTGACGTTTTGAGGAAACATCTCCAAGACACTTGAAGACAAAACAGAAGAGGCGGCCCAGAGACCTTGGGGGGCTCCAAGGGGCAGTTCTGAGCTTTCTGAGGGTGGACACCAGGGGAAATGGGTACCACGGGTTGGGTTTTAGGTGTCACATGTGCTAATTATTGGAAGTTATAAAAACTGTAACATCACTGAACCATGTGTGCACGTATTTCTGGTGTGCACCTGGAAGCTTCTAAATAAAGGTACTTCTCATATCTATCGCCACTAATGTTGTTCTGAGCCTTTTTCCAGAAATTTTAGGCATCACTATGAAGAAATTCCTCCGGATGTCCAACCTGAAGCTCCCCTTTCCCACGTGTCCCCTCGTGCTGTCGCTGTGTTCCCCGGGAGCAGAGCCCGGCCCCACCCGGCTCCCCCTCTGGCCAGGGGGTTGTGGGGAGCCATGAGGGCCCCCCTGAGCCTCCTCCTCTCCAGGGTCAGCACCCCCAGCTCCCTCAGACACCCCTCATCACTCTTGTGCTCCAGACCCTTCCCCAGCTCCACTGCCCTTCTCTGCACCTGCTCCAGCACCTCAATGTCCTTCCCAAACTGAGGAGCCCACACCTGACACAGCCCTCGAGGTGCAGCCTTGGCAGTGCCAGCTACAGGGGCACAAACAGCTCCCTGGTCCTGCTGGCCGAGCCCAGGAGCCCTCGGGTTCTTGTCCCTCCCTGCCCAGCCAAACGACGCTGGCTGTGAGCCCCGAGTGCTGTGCCAACACTGTGCCCATGCGCCGGTGTTTGTCCCACTCTGACACCACCACAAGGCTGGGGAATGGAGGCAGGTGGATACACAGGGGGAAAAGGGAAAGGAGAGAGCCTGATGTGTCCCTGCGTGGCTGTGGAGAGAGTCCAGAACAAAAATTTCTTCGTGGAAAGGGTGATCAGACATGGAAGGGGCTGCCCAGGGAGGTGGCAGAGTCACCGTCCCCGGAGGTGTGTAAGGAAAGGCTGGATGTGGCACTCAGTGCCGTGGTCTGGTTGACGTGGTGGTGTTGGCTCGTAGGTTGGACTTGATGCTCTCAGAGGCCTTTTCCAACCTTCTATCATTCTGTGATAAAATCAGATAATAGAGAATTAAGATAATAGATGAACTGACAAGAAATTTTCAAGCTATTTTTTCTCGTTAACTTCTGTAATGGATTTTGAAACCAGCAGCAGGAATGAAATCAATTCCTTATTTGTTTTGTTTAAGGAAACATGTTCCTTATTTATTTTTCCTTGTATTTTCCTTCCATTAAATTTTCATCTTATCTTCCTATCAGTTTTCATCTCCCATCTAATTACAAGTGATCAACAGTAACTCCCAGAGGGAAGAGGCTTCCCCTTGAAACCTGCATTGCTTTTAATATTTGCTCAGCAATAAGAGCCTGTTCCTGAGCCAGAGCACCTAATCCTTCACGATATGTGTGATACTGGTAGGCTGAGCATAAGTTTAGGCATCCCTCCATATTCTCTGCACTGAACTCCTGTCCCCCTGGCTCTTTGGCATCCTTAGCTGGATTGCAGCTCATTTTCTGAGACTTTTCTGACTTCTAACAAGCACAGAGTTACCTGAAGCAGCAAGGCAAACTGGAGTCCTCTGTCTGTGCTCTTATTGTTGTAAAATGAGTGCATGTTTAATATATTTGAGACAGCTACTGTGGTCAAATCATCAACATAGATGTTATTGTGCACATGCATGCATGCACACACTGATCTGTCCCTGCACATGAAGGCAGGATGGGCCCAGGTCCTGTTCCCTTAAAAAATCATGGTGATTCTCAACCAAACCAGCAAAACTGATGTAACAGGAAGAAGACAAATCGAAAATGCATGAGCACTTCTTCTGATTCCCCTTAAAAATAAATAAGCATGAGCCTAGCGTACACATGATGCTCTCAATGTTGAAGAATTTGGGCAAATAAGTAGTACAGAAAATTGTACTGGCTTGTTAGTCATTGCTCACTGTTCCTGCTCTAACTGACAGCCAAACACGACAACTGCATTACAGTAAGTAGGATGGTCTCTAAATTATTAAAGTCAACAATGATGTAACCTTAGCTGGGAAGGCAGATGGTTCTGGTAACTGGGGAAAAATGCTATTGAAAAGCATTTTGAATTGTTTATCAGTTTGTCACTAACTGATGGCAGCTGCACTACTTCATGTTTTATTAGAAAGAGGAAATTACATAGTTGCAGAATTAAGGAACATTCAAATAAAAGCCCAATTCTGGCATTTAGTCAGGTCTTACGTGTTGATTAAAAGTCAACTGCAGTGATCTTGACCGTCCCACTTCAAACCCACTCACTTTTTGCATTGGAGTGGCCTCTCAGAGGCTGACAAAGCCCACAGATCAGTATTATAACCACAGCTCCACCATGACAGCCTGATTTTTCCATGGATACAAACATAATTGCGGTTAGAAGGTGTTATCTAAGCATCTGGAAACCCACAGGCCAAGACAGAGCCCGAACAAGGTGCTGTTGCCAGTGGGATGCTGCTGGCTCCTGGCTCCTGCCTCTGCAGGGTGTTGCTGGGACTGTGCAGAGCATTGGCAGGCTGACGGCTGTTATCTCTGCTGCTTGTAGAGATCAGCAGGAGGACAATCAGGTGTAACAGGGACAAAGTTTCCTGAGATGGAAGATTAAGGTCGTAATTAGTGTTTACAAGTGATCTGGGTGTTTTCTCCCCAGCGCTGGCACAGCCTGTTCCCAGGCTGCAGACAGGGATAGGCACCAGTAAGGGCTCATCTCACCATGCCATGGAAGTGGCATGCACTGGCTTGAAGGGACTGCAACGGCCAGCTCTGTAAGGAGCTGTTAAATCCTCAGACTTACATTCAGTATCACCCCTGGCTCAGTTTTCCCAAACCCACGTGAGGAAGAGTAGATCATATATAAAAATGCTTGTGAATGGCAGACTCTTTGGCATAGCAGATAGTACATTTGCTAGGATTTTCTAACAAAAAATCATACCCAATTTATTTACTGGAATTGCTTTTTGGCTTCTATGGGCTGCTTGACAGTTACTCTATGCACTTCACACCCGAGTGAGCACAGACTGTTCCCAGTGCCTCCCCAGTCCCCCATCCCTGAGCCCAGTGCCTGGCAGCTGAAGGTCCTACATGCCCTCTCTGCTCCTGACCAGGTGATGAGAGTTTTCATCTTCTTTGGCTTAGACATGGACTTTCCCCAAGAACTCCCATGAATCAGAGCTCATGTGTCAGCTTGTCCCGAGCACTCTGTGGTGTCAGCCAAACCATCCTACCAAAATCACCACTGACACATGGAAGTTTCCTGGTCTTTTCCCACTGCAAGGCTGATGTCAAGCTTAAAGGGTCTTCTTAAGTGACTGCTGCTGATTTTGTGGTTCGGAGGCCCAGAAAGCACAGGAGTCCCTCTCCGTTGTTTCCTAGCTCATTTGCTAGCCCTGCTGATGCTGGCAGATAGGTCTCGCTCCCACTAAATCTTAATATACTCAGTACAGACAGATGCAGGGTAGATTTACAGCCTCTGCAAAATATCACCAGTCCCCTGATTCATCTGGTCATGCAGGGACATAAGGTTTTAAAGCAAAATTGGTTTTAATCACTGCATTAAAAAAACAAGGGCAAAAAGTATTTTTAGAGAGAATGTGGAGTTGGTTCCTTCCTGTGCATAGCCAGTGGGTGATCTCTCTCTGGGCACAGGGAGAAGCAAGGGGGAGAAGTGCTGGAAGAACTTCTGGCCCCAGGTCTCCCATGGGGAGAGGATAGTTGAAGTCAAACCCTATACATTTGGCAGAACCAAGAATTACACTGAGGTTTATTTATCTCAGGGCTTGTAGATGCTTCTCTGTGTGACTTTGTTCCCCTGGGATACAGAGTTTGGTGAGGGTAGGAGAGTCCGAGGTGACCAGAGCTGACAACTACGTGGAGCTGTGAATTATATCAATGGTCAGATAAAAGAGGGTGATTCCCTTTGATTTAAAGTCCTGAGCACCAACCCTGTGCTGGTGTGAGAGAAGCAGGAAAACAGGAAGAGCTGCATACCTCGAGCACCATGTAGGAGCATCTGTCTTTGCCAACTTGTTTGACGAGCCCTTGATGTAAATCGCAATTTCTAGTTCTCTTTGTGAGAACTGCACCTTCCCAGTGCTGCAAACCACTGTTGACTCACTGCTGCCACTTGGGCAGCTGCCCCTGGCACCTGACACTGCAGTTGTCACAGTGTCACCTCGGCCCCTGTGCTGTCCCAAGGAGAGGTTCCCGGGAGGTTTGCTGTGGTCACCACTGTCCTGCGCACGCAGTTTGTGCAAAGGACGGGCACACAGGATGAATTGTGCACCGGGCTTACAGCAGCCTGTCCCTGAGCGTGTGCAGGGGCACACACAGGCAGACACGTGTCAGTACACAGACACACAGACACACAGACACACAGACACAGGAGCGCGTGCCGGGGAGGGAGGCAGCAGGGTGATGGGCCCAGCAGGGGCTGGGCAGAACATGAGGAGCTGCGCCCCAGCTTCAACCATCCACCTGCCGCTTGTGCACAGCTCAGGCAGCTGCACAGAGCTCCTGCTCAGAGGTGCTTGTGTGTTTTGGTTATGATTTCCTTCACTTGCATCTCTGCTTTCCTTTGCTTTCTCCCCTTGGTGGAGGCCCAGCAGGTATGCTGCTCTTTGGTGTTACCCAGTGCACTGATACACCCCCCTGCTGCAGCCCCCAGAAATTGGTACCACCCAAAATGGAGCAGAAGTGCCAGGAGGGTCACAGGAAGATGAGCAGACGTGAGCAGAGTTGGGAGAGCATCAGGAATGCCAGGAGCCAAGGGAAACTAAAGGAGGGAGGGAGGGAGAATCCCAGCTAACCTGTGCTGTGGGGGAACTCAAATCATCCTGCAAGGGGTGAAGAAATGCTCTGGAAAACACAAACACAGGGATAACTGGTGGAATGTGGTTCAACATCCACCTCCAGGCAGAGGGAAGTGGAAAACCTGTGCTGGGAAATGCTCCTTGCCCAGCTAATTGCTCTAATAAAAATGCCATAAATACCAAATCAGATCGCGACTGACAAACACACTGACAAAAGTATATCAAGCAAAATGTTTCCTGAAGAAGGTATGGCCGAGGAGAGAGACATGGAAATGTTGGCTGAGACTGTGTGGAAACAGAGACAGTGGCATTTACCAGCTGCTGATCACTAAGTCACGCTGCCAGACCTGTGCCTGGCTGTTCACACCGGCAGCTGTGGAACAGGTTTGTGTTCGTGCGGGTTATGGCGCTGGCAGGGAGCGCGCAGTGCTGGAACCTGTGCTTTTCCTTTCTGGGAGCACGGGAAGTGCTCAGCACCGTGCTGTAGGAAAGAAAATATCCCACGGAGTGTGAAAAGCAGATGTGGAAAATATTTTCCCTGAATGGAACTGAGTAGTTGTTTCCTGTTGTGATTGAAAGGAAAAGGTCTTATGACCTTTTTTTTCCTGAAGACTCTCTTCCTTAGGAACTGTAGTAATAGGACAAGGAATAATGGGTTTGAACTGAAAGAGGGAAAATTTAGGTTAGATTTATGGAAGAAATTCTTCACTGTGAGTGTGGTGAGGCTCTGGAATGGATTGCCAAGGGAAGTTGTGGATGTCCCATCCCTGGCAGTGTCAAGGCCAGCCTGGATGGGGCACTGAAGGACCTGACCTAGAGGGAAGGGTCCCTGCCCATGGCAGGGTCATTGGAACTAAATGGCCTTTAATGTCCCTTCCAACCCAAACCATTCCATGATTCTATTACTTAGAGAGACTTTGTGGAGTTGGTTATCTTGGAGGATTCAGACTCTTGCTGAACTGTGTGAACAAGACAGGCTGCAGCATCCTTCTTTAGAGCTGTTTTATTTTGATTTTCAGCCCTGAGGAAGTAGCGGATGTTCAGGAAAGGCAGATTTCCCTTGATTCCTGAGATGACAAGCTGGAGGAGTCATGTCTCAGAAGCAGATAACCTGAGGCATAGACAATTCTGGATGGGTGGTGAGACTTTCCCATACTACAACTTTTCTGGCCCTTCAGCAGCCCCAGTGCAGCCCTGCAGCCACGAGGAGAGGAGCAGTCAGTCTGGCTGCAGACTCCTCCTTTACAGACCTGCACTTCCCATGCCTGGAGGTGCTCAGAGGGGTGTGCTTTATGCAGCTGAAATTGTTGGCTTGTTTTTCTTCTGCAAAGGCCAGTTTCACCCTGGGAAAATGCAGCAGTGATGCTCCTTCCCATGGCTGAAGAGGTACGAAGAAGAGGGTGTAATGTCCACTCCCAGCACCAGGTAAGCCAAGCTTGGCTGCTCCATCCCTGCCTCCAACCCACAGGTGCAGGGACATGGTACCTGAAACTGAGCAGAGACAACTGGTCCCTGGCAAGGAGGAGCCAGGATGGACTGGGCAAAACTGGCAATGCTTGGGGGTTTTCCCTGCTTCCAGAAGCAGAGAATCAAACTTTTTTTATTGGAAGTGAAATAACTTTTTTATTTTTATGGACAGCTACCCAAAGTAAGAAGCAGGATGAAGTGGAGCTACTAAATCAGAGGTGAGGTGCAGACTTGGTGCCTCCTGAATGGAGTAAGGAATGGTTGAGAAAGCCCTGTCTGTCTCGAGATGCCCTCCTGAAACTCAGACTGTGCATGGATCTCTATTCAAAGAATTTTCATGCTGCTCTGATTTGCACTACGTCATCTGCTCTAACAAACAAACCAATTTAACTACACAGACATGCTCTTTAATCGCTCTTCTTGGCATGCTGACAATTCCTGCATGTGCAGATGAGTTGTGTCTCAGCTTTGCCAATGCAAATGCTCTGTCCTCCAAATTTCCATGTTTATTTGTCTGAAGATGCTCAGTGGATGTGCGTGCTTTCATATATGATTGTTACATTTTTGTTTTCTCTGTGCTCTGTCTCTGGATGCCCAAAAGTGTACCGGTAGTTTATGGATCAGAGCTGGTGTATCACTGTATAGCAGAGCTGGGAGTTATGCTTTCCTCTGGAGCTCTGCTTTTGTTCTTCATTGCAGCTCACCAAAAGTCATGATCCAAGCAGTGCACACTGGCACGCACAATGGAAGAGAGTGCATTGGCTGTTTGTGTAAGGAAGAACTGTGAGCAGCTTGCTTTGAGGTGAATTTTGTCAGATTTGAAAAGGTAATTTGCTGCTTGTGAAGATTAAAAAAAAATCCACAACTAATCTGAGCGTTGAATGAGAAACAAACATGTAGCTTTTACTAACTTGATTCTACAGAACACTTACATTGCAAGGGAAGGAGAAAAATAAAAGATAACATTACAGCAGAAGAATTACATACATTTTCTGTATTGGAAAATCAGATTTCTAAAGAATAATAACACCACAAAGTACTGTGGTGTCTGGAAGTTGTAACTTTATATATATCATTAACACAAAGCCAGTGTTAAGAAAACTTCTTCTCCAGCTCCTGGTCATCATTCCTGTGTTCAATAACCTCTATCTGCTTGTCTGGGTGCTGCTTCTCTGTCACAGTACAGGGAGAACCCAGACTCTCTTGGGCTGCAATCAGCAGGTCAAACTGTTTTTAACTGAGATTTTATCAGTCTTTGGTCTCTTGTTTAGACTCAGTTGCTCCCACAGAACCATTGCAAATGGCACTCAGTTGCATGAAGGGACTTAAATGACTGTAAGAAATTGTACCTGGAGAAAAATGAATCTGTTCTGTTTCACAGAGGTACCTGCTGGGCAAAGCAGGAGCTGGAAGGCACAGCCCTGCAGTCAGGATCTGTGCTGGAGCCGGCTCTGATTTGGGGTTTGCACATGGGATTTCAGTATGCCGAGTTTGACTACTAAAACTTTAGCTTTCCTTACCAGCTTCTCACGGTCCCATGGCTTGCTGGGTCTCTGGGCTCAGGAGTTCATGTGCAACCTCACTTGTGAGCCCAGATTTGCTGGTACCTGTATTTGCATCTGCTAGGACTGCGTTTCCAGATCTTCCCTCAAAAATTGCATCCTCTTCCACAAATGCACCAGCTGCTTTCTCCAGCAGCTCCATTACCTGTCCACAGAAAGCCCATCAAATATGGAGCAAACATCAGCACTTGCTGGGAGCTCCCAGGGAGATGCTGCAATGCCCCACCACCACAGCCTGAGGCAGGATTGCCACGGCAGCCCCAGCGTCGAATTCTCCTGCTTTCATCGTTTTCTGCCTCAAAACTAGTTTAACCCTGGTTTATATATATGTGTGTGTGTGTGTGTGTGTGTGTGTGTGTGTGTGTGTGTTTGATGATAATTACTATTTACTCCTAGTGCCTTGTTCTGCTGCTTTTTCTCTTGAAGGACTCTGGGTCCCAGAGAAAATTAAATAGTCCAGTGTCCCAAAAGAACATGGTGAACATTTGTGAACGTGGTTGGCAGATGTGGGCAGTCTGAAATGGGCCTTTGGAGCTTTTGTGGAAAGATTCTACTAAGAAAACGCCACTCATTGGCCCGCCTGCCTTATTCCTGGGGATGAGCTGTACTCTGGTGCAAGAAGTGGGCTGGCAGTGGACAGAGACAGGTAGAGAGGTGTCTGTGTAGGGTGGCAGTAAGAGCTGGAATAATGTCAGTGGAAAGCAGAGATGCTGGGGTCAAATGAGCCCTCCCAGACTAGTGAAGTATTTTATGTGGTAACCCCAGGCCACCTCAGAGACTGCACTGCAGCTTGTCAATGTTTAATCTCATTCTCTTTTCTGCTTTTTCCTTGCCAGCAGGGAGTGTGTCTTATTCTGCCATTGTGCTCTATCTGAAGGATAACTCAGGGTGCAGAAATTTCCCGATGCAGACTTGTATTTGTGCCCCTTTGCTGCCGAATATAGTTCTTTAATTATAGGCAGCAGAAGCAATTTATTTGTTTAATAGTGTCCAGGAAACGTACCTGGGGGAGATCTCTGAACATGACCACAAAGCTGATAAGGATTAATGTTAGGTGGTGGAACTCTGGATAAGGCTGTTCCCACATTTGGGTCAATATCTGCTATTTATAGCAAGAGCATTAAGTAAATGAGTATCAGGTTATTATGTGTTATTATGTTTAATGAGGTTCAGTATTTACTTTTCCTCTAAAGACTGCTGAGGACCACATTACTATTGTTGTATGCCCTGGTAGCCAGGAGCAGCCTGCCTGTCTCGTGGCAGTGAGTTTAGCACAACATCAGAGCTTTCAAGAGGCACTACTTGGCCTATATGTTTTATTGTTAGGCAAAGCTAACAGTGTTTGACTTAGTGCCCATTGCTAGCAAAGAATTCATTATTAGCGGGTATAATTCTCTTTCTTTCTCCAGGTGTTGGTATCTGCTGTGGAAGCTAATGGACACATCAGTAGTCATTTGTAAAAGCAGATCCAAGACTCCAGTGTTGATATTGCTGTGGCTTATCCGGTGACTCCAGGTCCCTGCTGTGCTCTGTGTCAGAAAAAACAAGCAGCTCTTTTGCTGACACCTGCGCTTTCATCCTCGCCTCCATTAATTTCCTGCATTGATTAAAAAGTAATAATAATAATCGCAGAAATATTTAGGAAGTACAGAAACCCAGCTGCATCCTGCATGTGGTGGGCCAGTGTCTGTGTGTCAGTGCAGGCCAGGAAGCTCCTCGCCCGCCTGAGCAGCTGCATCCACAGGGCTGCTTCCAAACTCCTGCAGCCTGGCAGGATTTCTTCCTTTATCCCTTTGCTGTTCAGGATGTGTCCCCTGCTCAGCCACTTGTTCAGCCCACCCAGCACATTCTGTGGGCTCTCCAGGGCCGGGCTGCCTCTCTGCTGCCCCTGCCATGCCCTGCTCTGACCTGCTGATCCAGAGGCTGAAGATCCTTGGGACTGACCACCATGGAAATGAAACCAAACCATATCCAGCAATAACTTCTGTGTAGAAACAGGGATTTACTGGGAAAGTCTGGTTTTCTGTTCACCATGTTGAGTCATGCTGTGGTTCTGGGGGAGCCGAAACTGCTCTGGGAATTCTTGAGGCTGTGCTAAAAAGAGCCTGATTTACTGTGCTGAGGAATGAAACTCTCTGGCCGTGGGCAATAAACAACCACCTATGGGGATGCAGAAAGCAGCAATGTTAAAGAAAATAAAATTGAATGTATTTCTTAGTGACAGAGTTATTCAAGAAAGCCAAGTAATGGAGCGCTTCATGTACTGCAGCGCAGCCTTCCTGAGCCCGGGAACATTAACCTCGCTGGACCAGCACCTGCAGCAGCACGGGACAAAGAGAACACCCTGCCCCAGGGAACTCACAGCCCCGCTGGAGACCGAGAGGGGACCTACAGATACCAGGAGATAAAGCCCAAACGGGGAGCAGTGAGCCTCTGTTCTTTCTGTGACAGACAAAGCTACCAGCGTGTTGTTCGTCCCATTATTTTATCAAAGCTTAGGCTGAAAACCAGCACACCTGGACTTTGGAAGTGATGGGAACCAACCCGAGTGGTTTCCTGTCATGTCCAATTGAACCCTGTGGATGAGGAACATCTGTGTGCTCCAGAATAGGACCAGCATCCTGCAGAAATGGTTTTCCCATCTCAGGGAAGTTTTCAGTATTTTAAACTTTTCTGTCTCTTATCAGCCAAAAATTCAAATTAAGGAGAAAGGGAAATCTCAGACATTACATCCTGAACAGAGTTCCCTAAATTATGCATCCTACCAGGCAAAAGGGGTTACTTGTAAGGTCTTTGTTTAGATCTTTGTTCTTAATTTACATCTTTGACTGGCTGTAAATAAAATACTTGTAGTTGCTTATATACAACATTTTTCCTTCTCTTGGTTTAATTTTGGATGTGTTAAATATGTATTACTAAGTAATTGAAATGTCATAGTCTTAGATTAAACTGCTCTAGTGGAATAAAATTAAAGGTTTCTGCTCCTGCTTTAGAAGAACCCAGTGTGAATGTTTTATAGCAGCAGCAAAGCCAGAATTACAGGTTAGGCTCCCAATCTGTGTGCATGACTAACACCAGGAAAACAGAAACAATTTGAACTTTTAGAGGCTGGAACCAAGAAAAAAATGGAGATGCAACTTATTTTAGATCCAGCATTTTCCTGGAAGGAAGCAGCTCCTGCTGCAGCCCCAGGCCCTGGTGGCCTGGAGTTGGGGGTGCACCCCGGGGAGGATGCCTGAACCCTGCATGGATGGGGTGTGTTCATCCCAGACACCACATGGTGCTTGATTTGGTGGGACTGGCCAAGGCTGGCAGCAAAGCAGCTGAAGCTGTGCAAACACCTCTCTGTTGCTCGCTGTAGGTGATTTAGGAGCTCACACCCACGGCAGCCCCTGCCCTGGCAATGGTTACACTGCACTGCAGGGTCAGAGCTCCGGCGAATGTTCACTGGGTATAAGGAAAGAAACCCCACACAGATCTCTGGTGTGACTGTGCATCGTGTCCTCTGCATGGAGCCAGCTTGGAGCCAGGGCATCTGCCCAGGTAAGCATTTGGAAGCAGTGGGGAGTTAAAGGCCAGCCCATCCCATTGCACTGGCTTTGACTCTGCAGGCAGTGGGTGGGAAGCAGTCAGGAGCAGAGGCTAAGGAAAAGCCTCCTCCAGAACTTTCTGTGCCCCAGATGACCCCAGGAAGAACAACAAGGTTATTTATGTCTGCTCCCATATTTAGTACAGGAGGGAAATGCCCTCTTCAGGTGGAAGACAGAGTGCTTGACCCTCCTTTCTGTGTGTCCCAGCATACAGAACAGCAACGACCTTCACCAGCGAGGGGAGGGACACACCACTGCTGACTTCTGGAGAGAACATGACACATTTGTCACTGCCAGTCTGAGGCAACTGGGAGCCTGTCACCATCCTCAGCTTTGCAGTGGGATCCTCCATTGGAGGCTGTGACTGGGCAGGAGTTGGTGGTTATGGGAGGAGGCAGCGAAAATGCTCCCTGCTGTGCTGATTTGATTTTAAGCTTTCACCCAGGGAATGCCGAGTCGAAGCTGCCTCGCTCCTCACATGGACCAAACCCACCCGGAGGGGTTTGGCTCCAAAGGTGCTGGTCTCAGCTGGCCTCTGTTTCATTTCCTCCCCAGCATCTCAGCCAGTTTCGTGACATGCCAGGGAGTACAATTTCCCTTTTCCTTCCTCAGCTAATCCCAAAAGGGACAATAAATAACACGAGGATTCTTTTATAGGCAGATATAAAGTACTCACATCCGCAACATGTTACTAAAGTTATACCATAATTTGTTCTCAGAGTCCTTGTTGGTATGAGCAGCGCTTGGGTAGGCCTGTGCTACAGAATATCTCACTTCTCCTTGGAGGTTTCCTCTACAGCAGTGTCCTTCCTCCTGGAGGTAAACCCCCTGAGCTGATGCTGATCAGGAAACAAACACACAAACCCATTTTATGTGAAGAGATCAAGCCAAATAAAACTACCGAGTTTTTTAGAAGTCTGAAAAAGATCGAGATTCTTTACCTAGAAGAACAGAAGACTTTAAGAATCTTTTAAATACACCCTTTTTTTGAACAGTAGGCTCTGCAATGACCACCAAATACCCTCTTTCCACAGTTGAAAAGGCAGCACGAAAGCGCAGTGGCTCAATCCCAGCTGGGGGGAGCAGGAGCTGCCCGTGCAAGAGCAGCCCAGGAGCTGGGAGAGTCCGCCCGAGCTTCCAGTCCCTGCCCGGGTGCAGCAGCTCCGCTGCAGGGCCGGGTGCATGTTGCAGTGCTGCTCTGAGTTGCACTGCAGCCGTCTATGCCAGCTGCTTCAGGGCAGGATTCTGGAAAAGGGTCAGCACCCCCCTGCCTATCCAGACCAGGAAATGAGGGTGCAGTGTCCATATTGCTGGGGCAGCTCCTGGAATAGAAGGCACGCTGGGAAATCTGTCTTGTGCTTGTTCATGGGCACGGTCTGACTCCACAGAAAGGACATAACCTATTTACTGTATCCTGCCGACCACACAGAACTGCCCAGCAGTCAGTGAAGTTCTTCCAGACTAACTGCTGGTTGACAGTGTCCTCTTGCTGGGGCTGGAGTGCGTCAGGACAGGCTGTTGCTCTGCCCAGGAGCATCAGCAGTAGAAACAACTGAGCGTCATGGCCAGTGCCCAGGCTCATGGCTGTGTTGGCACACTTGGTGCGTGTTAGCTCAGGTGCTTAGAGCGTGGTGCTGAAAATGCCAAGGTCACAGGCGTGAGCCCCGTCCGGGCCATTCACTTAAGCATCGGACTCGATGATCCTCGTGGGTGCCTTTCAACTCAGAATATTTGCTGACTCTGTTCTGTGACTCTGTGCTGGCAGTGCCATGCCAGAGCTTGGGCAGGCTGACCCGGCTCGGCTCTGCCAGGAGCGTCCTGGGGCCAGCGCGGCTGGGATCAAATGTGCGATTGTCCTCAGCCCCTGCACCAGCGCCGTGCAGGCGGCTCTAAAGGGCACGGCCCAGGGACGGCCGAGCAAACAGGGCGGCCCCGGAGCGAGGGGCAGGCAGGCAGCGAACCCGGGCACTGCCCGAGGGGCAGGATGGCAGCGAACACGGGCACTGCCCGAGGGACAGGCGGGCAGAGAACACGGGCACTGCCCGAGGGACAGGCGGGCACCGAACCCGGGCACTGCCCGAGGGGCAGGCGGGCAGAGAACACGGGCACTGCCCGAGGGGCAGGATGGCAGCGAACACGGGCACTGCCCGAGGGACAGGCGGGCAGAGAACACGGGCACTGCCCGAGGGACAGGCGGGCAGAGAACACGGGCACTGCCCGAGGGACAGGCGGGCACCGAACCCGGGCACTGCCCGAGGGGCAGGCGGGCACCGAACCCGGGCACTGCCCGAGGGGCAGGATGGCAGCGAACACGGGCACTGCCCGAGGGGCAGGCGGGCAGAGAACACGGGCACTGCCCGAGGGACAGGCGGGCAGAGAACACGGGCACTGCCCGAGGGGCAGGCGGGCAGAGAACACGGGCACTGCCCGAGGGGCAGGGGGCGAGCTGCGAGCCGGGACGCCGGAGCGCCCTCCGGCACCGAGCGAGCCCCACGGGCCGGCGGCGGCAACTCCGCGGGCACTGACGCTGCGCAAGGGCTGCGCCCCAAACAGGGCTGCGGGCGCTGAGAGGGGGAGCGAAGAGCGAGGAACGAAACGCCGGGAGGGCAGCGGGGGCCGCGCAGCTCCGGCCGCGTCCCCAGAGGGTGGCGCTGGGTCCCCACCGTGCGCAGCCGGCAGGGACAGCGCTGATGTCACCCGGCAGGGACAGGGCTGCGGGCCGGTGTCACCCGGCAGGGACAGCGCTGATGTCACCCGGCAGGGACAGGGCTGCGGGCCGGTGTCACCCGGCAGGGACAGGGCTCTAGTCTAGCGTCCCCCGGCAGAGACAGGGCTGATGTCACCCCACAGGGACAGGGCTCTAGTCTGGTGTCACCCGTCAGGGACAGGGCTGATGTCCCCCGGCAGGGACAGGGCTCTAGTCTGGTGTCACCCGTCAGGGACAGGGCTGATGTCCCCCGGCAGGGACAGGGCTCTAGTCTAGCGTCCCCCGGCAGAGACAGGGCTGATGTCACCCCACAGGGACAGGGCTCTAGTCTGGTGTCACCCGGCAGGGACAGGGCTGATGTCCCCCGGCAGGGACAGGGCTCTAGTCTGGTGTCACCCGTCAGGGACAGGGCTGATGTCCCCCGGCAGGGACAGGGCTCCGCTGTGTGTGCGCTGCCCGGGACCCCTGCAGAGCCCAGAACTTCTGACCCCCAGACCAAGGACAGCTCGGTGAAGCAGTAAATTAACTGGGTTGTGGTGAAAACAGCAGAGGGCCACGGCCACAGTCTGGAAAATACGGGCGAAGTGTTTTGCCCGGCTGAAAGGAGCGTGGTTTTGCTGCTAAGCAGAGCAGTACTCCGGTGGCCCAGAGAGCAGGGGCTGATCTGGGGTTCAGAGGCAGCCCCCGGTGAGGTCCTTCCCCCCCAGAGGGCACACCGTGCCCATGGGCTGGGGGCGATGCCCTCAGGCCCCTGGGCACGGAGCAGCAGCACAGCGCCCCAGCGCCCGCAGCAGCGCCTCGGACGGCGGAGCCCAGCCCGGCTCCCCCCGGCCGAGCTGCGCAGCAGAGCCGCCACCAAACCCCGCCACCAAACCCCGCCACCAAACCCCGCCACCGAACCCCGCCACCAAACCCCGCCGCAGTCCCTGGGGCCGCTGCTCAGCCGCAGTCAAGCCGGGCGTGATGCTCCAAGGATGAGACACCACGTCTTGCCACTGTATCCAATAGCTCAAGCCATCTTTAAGGGAAAATGAATCATGCCCCGTCCCTGGAAGCGCTCAAGGCCAGGCTGGATGGGATTCTGAGCACCTTGGTCTAGAGGAAGGTGTCCCTGCCCACGGCAGGCACATTGGAACTAGATGGTCTTTAAGGTCCCTTCCAACTCCAGCCACTCTGTGTTTCTATGCCTCCATTCAGGGATCGGCAAAAGGAATGAATTCAAAGCCATTTGTTTGCCTCTGTGTGAGAGCTGAGCTTAAGCCTGCTTGCTCCCTAGGGATCTTCTACTCGTTTGTATTTGCAGCAGTTCTCAGGGGTTGTTTTGATGTTCTCTGCAAGAAATAGGACTCTGGTGGTGTTTCCCAGCTCCTTCCCAACAGTTTGGTTCTTGGTACCAGGTGAAATACTGGATGCAGCATGTCTGCAATAAAGGAGACCCGGGTCTGCCCTGTGGATGGTTTGACTTGGCTGGTCTCTTTCCTAACAGAAATGCAGAAAGCCCACAGGCTCTCCTGCACAGATATTTCACAAAGGCTGAGAGGTAAAATCAATTTAAAATGGATTAACTTGTTTGAGTGTACCTCTGTTTTCTTGAATATATATCACAGGGCAATTTAAATAGATTAAGTTCTGTGAGTTGAACTCTGTATCCCGAATACCATGGAATTAAGGAAATCTTGTTTTGTAAGATCTCTGGGAAAGACACTGATTTCATTGCACAAAGCAAAGGTCTGGTGCAGACCAGTGTGTATTGGGAAGATCTTGCTGTGTTGCTTAGGTTGCTGTTTGATGCTTATCTCCTCTCACAGTGCCTTAAAACAGAGCAAGCAACACTTCACTGCCTCCTTCCTCAGGCAGGATTGAAAGGGAATCCTGGTATAACAGAAAAGCACTGTCACTTCTGTGGTAATGACTTGGAAAAACTTCCTACTGTGGGAAATAAGTGCAGTTTGGTGCAGTGGAAACAGGGTCCTGCTCATTCAGTGCTTGCAATTACAAGACAGGATCTTCCTGTCCTGCTGATTTTAACCCCTCATTTGTTTTTACAGCAGCAAAATAAGCATCTGTCTCTACCAAGGCCATAAAGACTTGCCTGTTCTGTTTTGAGTATATGTCCCAGACAGAGAAGCTCCATGCACGCAAAACAAAGAAATATGTAAAGGAACAGAAGAAAAGACTCTCAGAGATAATATCTGTGTATAAAAAGCCAAATGAGTAACTACTAGTATGAACTTCTAAATAAAAAAGCCAGACCCTTCCTGGGGAGCCACAGCTGGATGTGCAGGGGGCACCTCCCCAGGACATGAGCCCCCAGAGAGACTCTTCTGGGGGTCAGAAACACTGTCTGGGTGCTGAGCACATGCAGTTTCAGCATCCAGCAGTAAGTGCGATGTATCCTGCCAGCTTGCAGGAAAAGCAAATATTGACATTTTGGTGAAGAGGGAAGAGACACTTGTAAATAGCATCTGGGATAAAACTTTATTTAAGCAGACAGGACCTTTATGCTCACAAGCAATGCATGATCCAGAAAAGACCAAATGTCAGAGTGTAGCCTTTAAATAACAAGAAAAATGACCACAGTAAAGGACACATTACAGTAAGTAAAGCTGAATTTGTCAGCAGCCCTCAGAGCACTTGGAGGAAATAAAAGCTGAGCTGGTACCAACATCTCCCACCTCCACGATGCGAGGTGCAGGTTGTGCAGCAGAAGCCGCTTTAGATGCCTGTGCTACTGAGGATGACCCTGAACCACAGGCAGGTGGTCCCTCCTCCTTCTCCAGTCTGTGGCGATGCTGTCAATGTAACTAGATGGTCTTTAATGCTCCAATGAAGAAAAGCTGTGTTCCCCTGGGGGCAAAATCATGGGGCTCACACGCCAGCACCCCACAGGAGGGGACAAGGCAGAGCATGGCATTGAGGCTCTTGGCATCCTTGGTGCCTGGGTGGTGCAGGTCCTGACTGGATGCACTGGCAGGGCAGGGAAATGCACTCCATGCTTTGCCAGCCATTCACTTGTGCCTCTAGCTAGCACTAAAAATAGTTCACTTTCATCAGCCTCAAGTTTATCACCAAAAGAGAGCAAGCAGATTTAATTAATTTGAGCACAGCTTCGTCTAGTCTTCAATGGGAAAATTCAAGTCTGGCTTTTGTGTTTATTATTTATACAGGATGGAAACCTTCAGGGTGCAGTGGCAGGGCCAGGTGGGGACTTCTGATGGTAACTGTGACAGTCTGTCCTTATTCCTGCTAATGAGGGCCGGGCCAGATCCAGACCTGTCTGTGGCAGCAGTTCTGCTGAACCCGAGGGTTACACTAATGCTCAAATTATTTCCCATTAGTCGAGGACTGAATAAAGGCAGCTCAGTGAGACTTAAAGCCCAGGCAGCACACTGAACTGTGCACACTCCAGGCAGAACTGACTGTTCACCTCTGTGTAGCTGATGACCAAGTCAGAGGCTTTCACAGGGGCTGGCTGTGCCCAGAGCCATGGCCTCAGGGGTGCAGAAGAAAGCTTTTCAAAGAGTTTACCTTGAGTGCTGGGAAGGGCAGCTTGTCAGGAAACTCAGTGTTGCTACATTTGTTGGATGCATCTGGCCCTCAGCATATTGAAATTCAGGCTCCAATGTCATCTCAGCCACTTGCATTTGATTTACTCCTCAGCCAGGAACGATTTCTGTATTTCTGCTTATTGTAGTTCATTAGGTCTAAGGAACACCATCTTGTTTCAATCAGAGGGCTCATCCAATTTTTTATGCGGATGCCCACTGGCACAAAATCAGTCAGGAATGTGAAACTATGGCAATATTTGCTTTGAGCCCACTACTCTGAAGTGCCCGGGGATGGAACTGTGCCTGGGTGCCCAACCCAGAGCTCTCTGGTGCAGCAGTGCCACGCTGCGCCGTGCCAGGCACAGGCACTCCTGGTGCAGCACCACGGCCCCTATCACAGGAACATCAGGGCTCTGGCTCAGGGCCTGGCTGCTGCTCCCATGCAGATAACACCACAGGCCTGGCTCAAAAGAGACAATGCTAATGTGCCCTTTGCAGCTTGTTTGCTGTGGGTCCACACTGGCAATAAGGAACCACAAACTATACCTGGCTACAGAAAAGACAAAGGCAGCTCTGCAGAGTGACTTCAGAAATCAAGGAATGTGACCCACAGACTTTCTGTACCGTATCAGTGTACAAATGCACACGTGCCCTCTGCCAAATGTCCTTCTAAGTCTCCTGGTGAGCTGGCACCCATCGTCCCTGCTGCCACCACACTCTGGGCTGCATTGTCCAGCAGCAAAGCTCAAGTCCCATTTTGGTTTCAGCCTCAGCAGCCTCATGGGAGCTGAGAGCTGCCTCAGGACATGAAACTCAGGCAGCCCTTGGCTCAGCAAAGATCAGCAGAGATGGGGAGAAGCCTAGGGAGAGATCAGCAGCTTGATATATTACTGTGTCCTGGAGCAGGTCAGCGTGCACTTGTCATGCCTTTGTTAAATGTAAAATTAAAGAGAAAGAAAGAGTAAACTGGGAAATGCAAAAACATTTCAGCACTGCTCTAGGGCTGCCTGCCCTGACATGGTGCCCAGGGAAGCACCTCAACTGAACTTCCAGCCTCTCCCAGGATGTCAGGCGCCTCCTCAGGCATTGGCCACTCTATAAAAGCACATCCTTGCTCCATACATATGTCTGGGTGATTGCTTAGTGTGTCACATACGTGCTCTTGCTGATGGAGAGGCAAGTCAGGGCCTCTGCCTGGGGTCAGGACCATCCTTCTCTTGGCACGACGGTGGCTTAGCCAGAGGGAGGATGAAAAAGTTTTCTGTCTGATGCTGCAAAATGACAGACATCAGACCTCAAAGAGCTGACTTGAAATATTTCAATTCTTGGTGGGAGGGAAGCATTTCAGCACAACTAAAATGTTTCAGTGGAAAATACTGAGTTAGTAGGTATTACACTATCTTCTGAGAGAGTTCAACCAGAAAGTCCTGAGCTGAGTCCTGCTGGCAATGCAAAGGCACTGTGACTTCCCAGGGCTCACTCAGAGCGAAGTTGCACCATCTTCTCACCTGCATGTAGATCCGTTTTGTGCTCTTGCAATTGCACATTTTAAGATTAAGCAAAAAAGCTCAACATTATTGAAAAAAATTTCCCAACCTGTCTGCCTGACAGCTTGGAAACTGCTGATCTTGAGGTGAGTGTCTCATGTTCAACTACAGAGCAACTGCTTATTCCAGCCCTTGCTGTGGGGAATACAGAGGCTCTGGTGATGCTCAGGGTGAGTTGATCTGCCCTTCTGGTGGGAACTGAAGGGGGTGTAGGTGTGTGTGTGTCCCAGAGGGCAGCAGCAGTGGTTCAGCCCTGAGGGCTGGAGCCTTCCTCCCAGTTTGGCCCCCTCCTACATCCCCGGGTGCCGGCTGCAGGGCTCTCAGGTACCACCAGCAGCCCTGACACCCTTTTTCTCCACCCAGAGCCTTCGATCACAGCCATGTCAGGGGGCTGCAGTGGCCACCCCATGGGCTCGGTGCAGGAGAGCCCCTGGGCTGAGCTGCTTTCCCCAAGCCACACACAGGCAGCATGCAGAGGCACTGCTGCGGGGAGGACATTGCATCCTGGTGCCTGAGCCCTCCCATTCCCAGGGGTACACTGGCCCTGATTAAAGACAGTTTCCCACACATTCTGCAGTTTACGTAGTGATTAGCTTCTGTGCTAATTCTCAGGGGGAGGTAGCTGAGTTATAACTGGATATATGACACAGCAAGGGCGTAACTTCTCAGAAGCCTTTTCAGCAGCAGATGAGTATCTTGATTATGCTGGCTGCATTTCTAGCCAAATGTTGGTTGAACAAGGCACAGTGCACCCCACACACGTCAGCCACAGTGACAAGATGCTCTTAGGGTTAGGCTTAGGGTTAGTGCTGAGAGAGTAAAAGACCCTAGAGCCGCAGGGACACTGGGGCTGGACTGCCAAGAGCACCATGGCAGGGCCCCAACATTGCTGCCTTTTCATCTTCCTAACCTGGGCCCCTGCGCCGTGTTCAGGATCCAGTGCACCCCTCCTGCTGTGGGTGCTGAGGCAGCAGCTCAGCACTGGAGGAACCAGGCAGGTGGAGATGGACCCAGGAGCAGCACACCAGCCTCAGGCACGATGCTTGTGGGCCCAGGGAATGCACCGGGAGGGACAGCTCTGCTCTGTGTTCTTGGGCACAAGCACTGGGACTTGAAACATTGGCAGCTGTTGGTTTGTGGGGGTTTTTTTCCAATGTGTTTTTCTAAAAATCTTACACAAGTTTGTTGTGTTAACAAACTGTTGTGTTTTTAATTGACATTTTTCTGATACCTTTATCAGGTAATAAATTTTTTTGAAACCACGTTATAATTTCAACCATCCTTTGCATATGTTCTGAAGGAAAAACTGTAGGAAAAAAAAGGAAGGAAGAGGTCTGAGGTTCACTTTCCCAGCTGCTGCAGAGCTGGTTGGCTAGTGAGTGATGCTGGGGCACGGATGGCAAGCAGGAACAGAGCAAGGGCAGTTTGGGAATATCCCCATAGTTGTCCTGGCGTGAACTGGCTTTCTTCAGGCCCAAGAAGACCTGGAGGGCCACCCCAGACAGCTCATGCCTATCCGGAGGAGGCATCTCAAAACAAACCCCAGAGAAGGCAGCGTGGTGGTTGTGCTCAAAGCACAGCTCCATCTGCCCAGAGCCTTTGGGGCAGCATCTCCCTGCAATCAGGGACAGATTAATGTGGGATGGAGTACTGAGCTGTGGAGAAGCCCTTCAAAGTGCTGGGTTGCATCATAGAAGCTTTAATCACTGAAGAAAACAGAGAGGAATAAAAATAGGACAGTGTGTGTAACACACTGTGGCACATCTGGTTACATGAGTCACTTTTAAGCACAGACTTCTTTTTTGAAGGAATGAGACCTCTAATGTTTGTGAAACTTTAGCAGACAGGCTAATAGCAAGGGAAACAATCAGAAAATCATTTGAATACAAGTTGGCACAAGGAACTATACATATGCTACAAATCCATCTATTATGGCAGTGGAGATTGAAGGCAAAAGCATCCACATCTGATTTCTAAAGAATTACTAAGTGCTTATTTTTGTCAGCCAGTTTCTCCTTAGGGAATTGTTAAGAGAAAAACATCCAAGAGGCAGCAGAGCAATATCTCAACAAACTTCTGAGAAGACAAGCTGTGATTTCAGTGTTAGAGGAAACATTTAAAAAGGCACAATAAGTACCTGCCAAGGGCTCAGATGTGTCTGGATTTCCACCAGCCTCTGTTCCCTTTGCTCTCTTGGGAATCCCTTTCCAGCAAGTGGCTTCACATCGACCAGGAGGCTCAGACATGCCCAACCCTTAGTGGCCACACACAGGGAGAGGTGCACTAAAGGCAGAGCTGGGTGTGATCTGATTTCCCCAGCATTTAGAGCCTCTTGAACAGTTTCCTGTCACTGGGCTCTCAGGGATGTCAGCATGTCTAGTGCTGAAAGTGACTGAATGTGGGACAGATGTCCCCAAAGACATGGACTCCTTTTGCTTTGAATTAAACTTAAATAAACAGAATTAAAGACCATCTGGCTGAGGGATTGCAGGGGAGGGATCCAGCAGAGAAAACAAAAATGAGGTGGTAACGTTAGTGACAGCTTTTGATCAGAAGGGCCTCGAAGGTTATGTCTTTGTTCTAATTTTACACTATTGATTTCATACCTTTCCTTGTATCCTGAGGAGTGTTGTTACAAGATATAAATAGCTGTGACTGAGAACAGAGCAATAGCTTTGTCTCTTCTGCAGCAATAGATACAGTAGCTACGAAACATTAGCCAAGCAAAAAAACCTTGAAATAGTAAGCAAAACTGGTGAGTTTCATTCCCACTTGTAAACACAATTACATTATGTGGTGGTATGTGTACATTCAAATGAACCTCATCCAAGGCTGAGATTCCCGTGAGCCCCAAGCAGAAGCCCAAAGCAGCCAAACCCAGCTCCAGTGGTGCCCCATCCTCCACAAAGTGGGGCAAGTGCTTTGAACAGAGGGATGTGAAGAGTCACATGAAGCACTTAAAATTAATACCAAAAAATCAGTATGGACGCAGCTGAGTGCAGCTGGATGGCTGCAGCAAGGGAGCATGTTAGTGCCTGTGGCCACGGGCTTAGCCATGCCTGAGAGGAGCAGGACAGAGGGAGCAGCAGCAGGTTGCAGTGAGGTTAGGGCAGATTCCAGATCAGAATCTCACGGCTGGCACACTACATCATGTTTCTGACTGCATTTACCTCCATAGCCTTCTCCCTTCTTCTGTTGTCTACATCTGTCCTATTTGGTGGACTATGCACTTTTATCTCCTCTTTTAAAAAAAAAAAAAAAAAGCAAGGAATGCCTGTTCAGAGCAATTCCCCAAAAGCTGAAGCTGTGGCATAGAAAGTAAAAAGCTTTGTAGAACAAATTTTTTACGGTCCACGTCTCTGACCTGCCTGTAAGGTTGTACCAGGCTGCTGGCAGGGTCTCACAGAGCCATGGGTGAAGGCAGAGACAATGGAGAGAGAGAGAGAGCTGGTCAGTTATTTCAGAGGTGTGGTGGAACATCAACTTGAGTGAAACACTGAAGTTTTATTTTAATGTCTTTCCACTCAGCTAGAGGTTACAATTCAATCAAAATTCAGATGCACTGTACTGAAGTGTGATTCCTCACCATTTCCCGCCCAGGAGCTGCATAATAAAAAGCAAGCAGCCTCCAGGGCACCTGCTGCATTTCGGAGCATCAGCAGCACCACAGGCAAGTAGGAAGGATGCAGTGAGGCAGGAGCAGTAATTTTGTTTACAGACATCCTTGTGACAATGTGGCAGGACCAGTGGAACTTTATGCTGTCAGAAATGTGTATTTTAACACTAAATCTGTTGATGAAGAAAATAATCACTGGAAGTACTTCAGTGTCTTTTTTCATCCCGAAAAGCCCATGCTCTTTGGGACCTGCCTCTGGGGTACCACATTCAAACAACTCACGCAAGGAGAGTAAAGACAGGGTTAAGCAGTTCAGCAATGGTGCCTTGAGACAGACTAGCTCTGAGGATGGACATGATTTCCCTCTTTTAATGAGAATCCTCTTTTCATTTTTTCCTAAACTGACTCTCTACCAGGAGGAGTCACAGAGAAGGCACATCCCCTCACTGGGGCACAAGGGCTGGCCAGGAAATGGAGTCGAATGCAAAAAAATGTTACATGTATATTAAAAATAACTTTAAAAGATGCTCTAAATTCCTCCCTGAATTAAAAAAAAAATAAAATAAGCAGAACAAAGCAATCAGGGATCCCTGCATGACCCAGTGTGGCTCTGAGCATCCCTGCAGTATGGAAACTGCACTGCAGTGGCTGTTCCCCTGCTGGGTGCACATCTGCCCATGCAGGGATAATTGACTGCCATTGGCATGCCCAGGGCATGCAGATGGAAAGGAACAGCAGGAGCCCCTCTGCAAGGTAGCAGCAAGTGTGCCAAGGTGGGGAGGGGAGGCAGGGCTTTGGTGTCAAATGGATGTAATACAATACATGCAGACACAACAGGGTGTTCAGCATCCTTGGGACAGCACCCTGACATAAGTGATCCTGCTTGGCTGTGAATGGCAAAGGACCATTAGCTGCATCCTTAATCATGGACTAGACAGCACTGCCTCCAAGGCACAGCCTGCGGATGATGTGTGTTGCAACCTCTGCTCCTGAAGGGAAGTGTAGAACCAGTTCTGTTTTCCCATCTCAGCCCAACCACCTGGATTAGAGCTTCCCTAAGACTCTTTCCCTGGCACTGAGGCATTGCTAGAGAGCAGATATCTGGGGCATCTGAAAGAAAATTGAGTATCTGTCTCATAAACTCCACAAATGCCTGGCTGTGCAGGCTCCAGTCATCACATAAAAACCACTGTCACAGAGCCCAGACAACAAAATGCTGGAGAAAAGACACTCAAGGCTCACTCCTGTGCCTCTGGCACAAGGAGGAACACTCGCTGTGCTGGCTTGTCAGACAGTCCCAGCTATTTCCAGGAACCTTTCAAGGATAATTTGAAAATATTTTCTGTATAGTTTCATGGAAATTATTTTCATTGATGTGCTGAGCTAAGTGAAGCACAGCTTCACTGCCACAGACACTCTATTATTGTGTTACTTTCAGTACTGCATTCCTCTGTTTGGTGTATGGGTTTGCCTCTATACCCCATGGTCAGATGTTCTGTGGGATTCCCATCCCACTCCTCAAGGGCGATGTTTGCAGCTGCCACAGCCTGCAGCTGGGGCCAGCAGTAAATAAAGAGTTTTGAAAGCAATTGGCTGAGTTCACCTCCAGTATTTATTGTGCTGCCAAACACCTATAATTTCCTTGCCAATACTGATGACCTGTTACTTACAACCCCCACTTGATGCTAATTCCTTTGGTCTCATTGAAGGGAGGATTGCACATTGCTGAGAGCTTCAGCCAAAACACAAAGAATCCCGTGTTAATATTAAAACAGTATCTCTCCACACACACACACCCCAGCAGCAGCAAGCAGGGTTTTACAAGCACTGGGACACAGCGAGGAGGGCTGGTGGTGATCCAGGTTTCTGTCGGTATTGATACTCTTTGCTGTGCCCTCTCTTTCTCATACACAAAATTTAGGATGACCTGTTGAGGGATACAGGACTTGTATTTCTTCGTGCAACTTCTACCTGGCATTACACTGTGAAGGAGATGGACTAGGGCTGGTGAAACCACAATACTACGCTCTGATTGCTGATGTTTACAGTCAAAATCACCTCCCTAAATGAAGCCCATGTTAGAAAGCTCTTGAAGAGACTAAATCTCTGTGGCCAGCATGGACAACCTTGGGCAGACCTTGCACAGCCATCCATCTGGAGCTGGGCGGTGAACCGTGCAAGGAGCTCATCTTATTTCTCTTCTGATGTGTGTTGTGTTGCATTTTTGTTTGTGAATCTTACATTCCTTATGCCATTTACTGAGGATCAGCAGGGATGTCCAAAATTTGCCTCTGCCCTCTCTGCTTTAACAGATCTTGGTGTTACCTATTTGGTATGCAGTAGCTGAAATGTTCCCCTGCTGGTAAGTATTGGACTGAACAGCTTCTTTGTTTTCCCTCCACAGTTAATATCCTTGTGCTGCACAGAAAGATAAAGGCACAGAATTATAGTGCAGTCACAGCTCAAAACTTGGGATTTATACCCGCACAGCTCCTGCAGTAAGTCACCCAGTAATGAGCGAGCTGGTGCCACTGGGCTCGGCTGATGCTGTGCACGCTGCAGCATCTCTGCCATGCAAGCACATTTCACAACAATTTGTTTATCTCTGCACAAATATCTTAGCACATAAACCCTTCCCTGTTGCTCCTGCAGGGCTGGTTAGCCTTAGCAGAGGTGCCTAAATCTGCCTCCGGGCAGATTTCCTTGCTTTCAGGAATATTATGGTGAGGCAGCACATTTTATCCTGTGGCAATTTGAAACTTCTTGTTTGAAGCATTGTTTTGGGAAATGGCCACTGGGTCATCCCGTGTTGTTCTCCTGACCATATTTAGGAGTAGCTCGGAGGGTACTCAGATGCTTTGCTACTGGGTGAGCTCAGCTGATGAATGGAGTCATTCCACATCACTGACAGTTACTAAATTTGCTCCACTTGGAACGATTGAGCTGCTCTTGCTCGGAGATGGATTTGTTAATGTATTTCCTGACAGCAATCAATGATTTATTTTATATTCATTGTGATCATTAATTGGGAGTGAACCTAAAGACAGATTGCTCTGATATAAGAACTATTGATTGCTGCAGGAAGCCCATTTAGCAGCTTACATTCTGGAGAATGAGAGCACACCGTTGCTTTCACTTCAGTGATATTTGGGGGGGTCAGAGGCAGCTCCTCTGCCAGGCCAGGTTGTGTCATACCCAACTCTGGGAAGATCTTACAACTTTCACATGAGCAGTGCTTCAGAGATCTACATGAGTGTTTGCAAAAGGCAAGCAAAATCTAGCCTTTTTGGTTTTGTGACAGAAAAAAATAATACATGACACAAGTTTATATCCTGTTTTGATAGTATAGTGAAGAACTATAGCTTGTTAAGACATACAGAGGTTGTTAGAGTTCTGTGTTTTCTATCCTTATAAGGAAACAAAGGTGTCATGCTCTCTCCTCTATGGAAAGAAATTCCCAGGTATCAGGCCAGCGTATGGATTATGCCATGTGCAGTGAGCAAACGAGCAGTGCAGTGAGCAAACGAGCAGTGCAGTGAGCAAACGAGGAGTGCAGTGAGAAAATAAGGAGTGCAGTGAGCAAACGAGCAGTGCAGTGAGCAAATGAGCAGTGCAGTGAGCAAATGAGGAATGCAGTGAGCAAACGAGGAGTGCAGTGAGCAAATGAGCAGTGCAGTGAGCAAACGAGGAGTGCAGTGAGCAAATGAGCAGTGCAGTGAGCAAATGAGCAGTGCGAGGAGTGCAGTGAGCAAATGAGCAGTGCAGTGGGCAAATGAGCAGTGCAGTGAGCAAACGAGGAGTGCAGTGAGCAAATGAGCAGTGCAGTGAGCAAATGAGCAGTGCGAGGAGTGCAGTGAGCAAATGAGCAGTGCAGTGGGCAAATGAGCAGTGCAGTGCTGCACTGCAAGGCTCCTTTGGCTCCTCAGAAGCCACTGCTCTCCCTGGTGCTCCAGGGACAATGACAGAGATAAACCCTCCGTCTGGCACAGGCCACGTTCCTGCATCCCAGCTGAACTGTGTTGGCTGGAACAGTTTCCTCCGCTGGCTCTTGTTCCTTGTTCATCCCCACCTGTGGGAACGGAAAGGAAGATGAAAGTGATCTTCTTTATCCTGCTGCACTCCCGGCAGGGTTGAACTCCCTGTTTCCTCTGTCATTAGAGAGACCTGTATCACCAGTTTTAGGAGTTAAAAGTGAGGTGATTTTACTCAAGCTGAGAATTATTATTAGTTTTTTAAAATGCCTGTCATGTTCTGAAAGCTGCCCTGCAGACATATGAGAGGAGTTTGTACCGTTTGCCAGTGGGGAACAAAAGCATAAGCGTGCAATGACAAATTGTTTAGCCTGGGGAATATACAGCCTACAGTGGTGGAAGTATTTTTCTGTGGTGACTAGTAATTCTGTGGAAAAAGTGTTTTTGCAGTAATTGCCCAAGCTAGAAGAACAGTGGGAACTTGCAAAAGACATTGATTAACCTGGAATTTTTGTTGGCTGTTGGAACTTGAATACGGTAAGTGAGAACATAATTATTTCATGATTCATAAAGCATCCCCATGCTAGCGCATCAAAGCTCAATGCTCGTACATTCTGCTCTACAGACATTAAAAAGAAAAAAAAACAAACAGAGAGATTGATGGGAAAGATATTAAAAACCTTATTGTATATTGTATTTCATTTTTTTTCCTCTGACATTTGATTGAAGCATTTCCTGACTTGCACTACTTCACTTATTGCCTAAAAGTGAAAAAGAATTACATCTGGCTATTTCCCCCCAAGACTGCAAAAGTTAGAAAAAAGCCAAACCTTAGAAAAGACACAATGAAGATACAAATCTGGCATTAAAAAACCCAGATAACTGAGACTTTGTACTTTCTGAAAATCTATTACTCAAACTTCAAATTCCCACCCTTCTCTGGTCTGTCTCAAAATGTGTGTAAGAACTCAAGAAAAAGCAATGCAGAGAAATTGCGCAACTATAATACAACGTTGACCCATTCCTCTTTATAAATATAAGTCTCAAAGAGAGCAAGCATGGAAAGACTTTACGGGAAAATTCCTGTATTACTTACAAATGAAAGCTGTTGTGGAAGAAAACCTGAATTACAAAAGAAATGGCTTAACTGAGTCCTGCACTGGGTTCCCAGGCACAGCCTGCAGTCTGCCCCAGCTCCCAAATGGCTCTCTACTACAATCAAGGAAAAGCAGTTTCTGATCTTTTGATAGTGATATTTTATTGTAACATTTTATAGCATGAAGAAATCTATTTTAAAAATCGCTATTCCTCCAAATCTAAAATTCTGCTTCACTGAGTTTAGCTGGAGGAAAAACACAATAAACTCCAAAATTACTTCAGAGGAAATGACAAGTTCCACTGCTATTTATTTTCTTTGAGTGAAATCCTCTGCAGTAAGGAAGGACTTGGGGCTGGGACTGGCAGATTGCAGCTGGTAAAGGTTGTTATTTGTCACTGCTTATATTCCCAAGGAAAGCTTCCAAAGCGATTTAGTCGACAGAAGGTGAGGGAGCCCTTGTTACGAATGTAAATGTTGCAATCATACTTTGCAAGACAAAGTGGGTAAAAGATTCTGTGTGTCCACCTCCAGAACTCATACCCTGGTCAATGGACCTCTGGACCATCTGATCCTCACTTCACCCGTTTGTGCAACCTGGCATGATACAGAATCTAAGATCTGCTGGTATGTCTTGAAAAGAATAACTCAGTCTGCAATTTTATAATGCATGAGGTTAAAAATAGCATTAAAGCGTCAGTGTTGCTTTTATATCAGTCCTTCATGGTCTCAGACTATAGAGGTTATTGTTGCACCGGACAATGCAAGGATGTATTTAGGTCAGATACTGTCTTTGTAGTTGTTAGGTTAAATTTTAGAACCACTCCAAATCCTTGAGGCATCTAAATCTCTGCTTGCTCTCGCTGGCCTCCTTTCTGCCTGAATGCCAGTTATGGACTGTGCTCCCTGCAGTCATCTCTGATTTCCACATCTGTCCTTCCATTCCTTTTACATTTATTGGTCTTCTCAAACTGCTAAAGTTTGAATCAATTGTAACCTAAATGTTCTCTGCCTTTTGCTTCCCATGATGAATTTTAATGCTCAGTGGCCAAAATAATTCCCCTTGCCTACATATTTTAATATTTTAACTATGTCTCTCCAGTGAGATGCTCCATTTACATTGGAAAGCATAAGAGCAGCAATAATGTTTATGCTGATTTCTTCCCATTTCTGCTGTGGGTTTACCTGGTAGAGGAGGGCAGGCTGCCCAAAATGCCTGTGATTCCTCGCTGCCCCAGTAATTACCATTTCTAAACCATTTCCAACTGTACAGAGGGCAAAAAGAGACAAAACATTAAGAAGCCAAAAAGAGATGAGACATTCAAAGCGGCATCAAGAAAAATTAATATTTAGGTTAGTGTTTTATCCTCATTTTTTGTCTTTGTGAAAATGGCTTTGGAAGGTGAAAAAAGTTTGAAGACCAAGGCTTGCATATACCGGGTTTATCTGTTTTATAATTGTAATTTAAAATGCTTTTGTGTGCCAGCACATACCAGGCAGTTATTTCCTCTTCCAAGCACAGGAAACTACTCTGCTGTCTGGTACTTTTGTAAGGCAAAGGCGCTGACTCTGCAAGGAGAGGCATTTCAAATCCATCTCCACCAAGCTTTGGTATGTATTTTGGTGTGATTTCCCCCGAGGGCTGCCTGCAGCTGCCCAGGCAGGCACGGCCGTGGCTCTGGGAGCTTCAACTGGCTCTGAGCTGAGCAGCCCTGGGCTGGTGAGGAAGGAAATACCCATTTCTCTGCCCTAAAGCGCAGTGCTGGGAGCTGAAATTTCCATTTTCCATGCTGAGCACCAAAGGTATCTTGGTGTTTGCATCTCTGGACAGGGAGAGAGACTGCCAGGCTGCCTTCCCTTTCAGGAAATCCCTTGGCAATGGGGAGGCTTTCATTGCTGATGCTCCTGGAAAGGGGCTGGTGCCTCCTGGGTGCTTTTCGAAACAGCGATGGAACAGGCCAGTGTGGTGGAGCACTGCTCTGCCCTCCAGGGCGATGCCACTGCCTGCTCCAGCTCTGGGGGACTTGTGGGACTTCAGCACGGGCCACAGCACTCAGGGAACTTTGGAAATGCACCCTGTATGGCTGGAATCAAACTGTCTCGAGGGGCAAAGTTGGCTTTAAAAATACTTAAAATGAATGATTTTTTTAACCACAAAACATTCTCAGTGTTTGCTGCTTGACAAATACGCACCTTGCCTCTCATTTTAGAATGATCTTAATTTTGTGAGGCTGTTATTGTGGCATGAATATGCAAATCTATCCTGCACAGAACTTTTTTCAGTATAGAAAAAGTATAACTCCTGAAAGTAAATTTTCTAAAGTGCAGAAAGTAAGAGGAAATAAGAAGTGTTGATGCAGCAGGCGAGCTCAGGGCACTTCCCAGCTGGAAGCACAAAGATGTGTCCCCACCTGTAGCCTTGCACTTGGAGAAGGGGTCATGGATGCTGCAGTTGGCTTTGGCAGGCACTGCTGGTTGAAACAGCTGCAGAAACACCACCTGAAATGCACACGTGTGGCACTCGCTGCATGTGAACTGCAGCTTCTCACAGGCTCAAATTAAGCTCACCAGTAACTATCTGCAGAACTACAACTAGTGACTCAAAATTGTCACAAGCAATCGAAACTTGATAGAGCTTAGTTCCTGCTCTCCCCAAGCTCTGTGCTCTGCTTCGTAATAGATTCTGTTACAACTTATGGCAAATGCTCAGAGTGAAATGCTTCGAGCTCAGGTGGTGGTGGGTATGTGTTTTCTGGGGAGATAAAATCAAGTTGTAAAAGTTCTGAATAGGAAATACTGTTGTTTAATGGATATTGTTCTCTCTTTCTGCTCTGTAATATCAATGCAAAATGGTTATGACGTGGATATAAACCTGCTCTGTCAGAACTGGTAACTGTTCATTCTTTATACTGCTCTTAGATGCTGAAAACATATATTGCCAGACCAAATTATGTTCAGTATAATTATCAAATGTCAGTTTTGTCAGTGTAAATATCAGAATGCTGTTTTGAAAGGAGCAATTCTATAGGTAGACTTTGATAGGAAATGCTTGTGAATGCAGCCTTGCTGTAAAGTTATGTATAAAAACTTTGTAAATTGTTTTGTATTAGTAATTTTGTGTATTTGTCTTGTGTTTATACTTTGCCTGAGGGAGAGTCTACAGCAAATTTCAGGTGGATTTCTTGCAGAGAAATACATAACAGACATCAAAGCTTTGTAGAAAAGTATTCTTAGAACAATTTTATTGACAAGAAAATAACATTTGAGCAACTCTAGTACATGTATTTTCAAGAAGAAATCCCAGGAGACAAAGCCTAGGTCTGCTGCAGAGACCTTTGCAGCCTTGCCCTGCACAGCTGGGCTGTGTCTCGGGGAGGCTCCGGAGGTTTTGCTGCTCGGAGCTCCCAGGTAGAGCCTGGGAAAACGTGCCTGGTTTTCAGAGTGGAACTGTTGGAAGAACACTGGAGCACTGTGTGCACTTGGTTCACTTGCCAAGTCCTCAGTAGAAAAAGTGGGGATATTCAACTGTGAACGTCATGAAACCTGGGCTGTAAAAAAACACCTTCTGCCACATAAATAAGCAAAGAGCATCAGAAAGTTTCTGTGTAGTTGGAAGTGTGGGTTTGAAACTTGGGCAAGAGCCCATGTTACATGTGTTTTGGAGACATTACCCTGCCCTGGGAGAAAAAGGAGCAATGTCTGCAGGGTCCTGTGTTTTATAGCTACAGACTCTTTAATTGGCAACTTTTGCTTCTTTTCTAATGGAAAAAACGAAGCAAAAAGATGAAGAACCCACTGTTGTGACCTGGCTTTTGTGAAACACTGTGACTGAACACATTCCAATGCTGGAGTATTTGGGAACATTTGTGAAATATCCAGCGTGTTGATATGTCCATATCTCTTCTCAGAGGAGGTGTGTTCCTCCCAGAGTTTTGTAAAGAACAGTGAGAATGGCGCTGGCTTATGCAAGAGGTCATTTTCAAGGACAGAGGTAGGAAAAACATACACAAGAAATGCTTTCTTTTGCAAAGGAGATGCTGATTTTCTTGTCACCTTGAGTGCAGAGATTTGCCTGAGTCTGAATTTGCTTCACTTGCTGTTAATGGTGTGAAAAGAACAAAAGGGAGCCTGAAATGCCAATAGCAAAATCTGTTAGAGAGTTACTCAATCAGGATATCTCTCACTCTGAGGGAGATGCTGCCCTGGCTTGGATAAACCACTGTGAAAAAATATCCAGATGAAAAAGAGCTTTAAAAGCAAACAGCTCTGTAACGGTGTGGTTGTTCAACCTTTCCTTTGGGGTTAAAGCTGGCATCCTTCAAGCCAAGGACACTTCCCAAGCTGCAGTTACAGAGCTGTGATGAGGAGCTGGTTACAGTCTTGTCTGGAAGGCTACCTATGGCTTCGTAATTAGTTTTGCATCAAGATCTGCCCTCAATAGCGTTGCTGGAATTCCTATAACTTCATTAGGGGTGACTGGGCATTGTTTGCCCTAAGATTACCTGCAGTCAAAAATTTGCTGAATGCTGGGGGTTCAGTAATTAAAGGTGTGTTTACAGGAAACAATACAGGCAGAATGGCAGAAGAACAACAGTTCCCAAATCAAAGGTGCCACCACATTAAAGAAAGGACTGAAGAAACTTCAGCGTTGCCATCCAGCAGCATTATGGGAGTAGGTGAAGCTATTCTGAGTTTCCAGCAGCAAGCACTGGTCAGGAGAGCAGCTCGGGGCTGGCCTTTCCCTTGTAATGCTGCTGATCCCAAAGGAATCTCAGTGGAGAACACAAGGTGATGGTTTTGTACACCCATCACTTGCACCGAGTCACCAAGGACTTAGAGAGCAGCTTTCCAGTATCCGAAGGGGGACTACAAGGAAGCTGGAGAGGAGCTTCTCATCCGAACTGTAGTGATAGGACAAGGGGAATGGCTTCAAACCGAAATAGAGCAGGTTTAGATCAGATGTTAAAAAAATCCTCCCTGTGAAGGTGTTGAGGCCCTGGCATGGGTTGCCCGGGGGAGCTGTGGCTGCCGCATCCCTGGAAGCGTTCAAGGCCAGGCTGGACAGTGGGAAGTGTCCCTGCCCTTGGCAGGGGCGTTGGAAAGGGATCATCTTTATGGTCCCTTCCAACCCAAACCATTCCGTGACTCAGTGGCTGTTGCTGCCTCTCGCTGTCCCTGCTGCCCTTCCAGCTGCTCTCCTGGTGCACCACGCTGTGCTGGCAGAGCCCCTGTCCCAGCGTATCCTGACCCATCCACCCATCCATCCATCCACCCACCCATCCATCCACCCACCCATCCATCCACCCATCCATCCACCCATCCATCCATCCACCCATCCATCCATCCATCCATCCATCCATCCATCCATCCA
>VWZG01009936.1:1074923-1100583 GCA_013396735.1 Grallaria varia | reverse complement strand
GGCTGCGCGCTGGCAATGGCCGGGGGCCCCGCGGGCTGCCCCGGCCGCACCGCGCCGCTCCGCTTGGCAAAAGTGTCTTCAAAGTCCCCTTTTCCAGGCTTTGTTGTGCAGCCATTGTAATCGTTGTCTTCCTTCCCCCCGGCCCCTTCTGCTCGGCAGTGTTTATTGTTCGCTTGGTCTTTCAATAGGCTGGATGAGGTCTGTGTGCGGGAAGGAGTTTTGGGGTTGGCTCTGTGGTGCGACCATGGGCAGGGGGATGGAGCTGCAGGTTGTCTTTAATTTGCCGGTTTCCTCTTCTCCCTGTTCGCGTAAAATTTAGGCCACGCTCTGTTTTTAGTAGGTGTTGCTCGGGACTTTTCGCCTCCGTATGAAAAGTGCGATGTTAACTTGAGAACCCTCGGAGCCTTGGCTCGGGTCCTTTGTATAGTTCAGGAGATGCGAGGTGCACATCTCGTTCAGTTTTGTATGGCAAAAGGCTCTTCAGCCTGAATGTTCTGAGTGTTAATGAAACTGATGCTGACTTGGACCAGCTGCGAAGTCTGCATCAGAAATATCTCCCTTACCCATTTAAATATGCCTCATACATTTGAATAGAATGCTACGGAGGAGTCTTCCTTATTCTTTCCCCAGTGAGCTACACTTAGAGATAATGGTAATGAATAACCTTCAGGGCACTCTTCCCACTTCTCTGATTTCATGGTAAAGCCTGTTGTGCAGTCCTGTTTAATACTAGAATATGCTGCAGAGTGTTGATAGTAAAAAAAAATTGGGGTAGTAACTACGATTAAGTGCTATCCCAAATGCACTCCTTGTGATCGCTTTGATTCTGTGATGTTTTTAAAAATTGTGCTTCTAAACATTTCCCTTCACTTCTGAAGTTCAAAAAATTGTAGTGAGCTGCCAGCACAAATTAGCATGCTGCTCTGCTTCAAAGAAGCAAGACTGCTTCTAGTGAGCCTGGGCTTGACACTAGGTGTCAAAAATGAATTAAAGTGACTTTGCCCCAGTCGGCTTTTTTTTATTTTTTAATTATTGCTTTAAAGAATTTCCTCTGCTCTTCTGTAAAAGATTCACTAAACTGAAGGTCATCTGAGGCCGTAGTTCAGCTGTACCTAATCTGTTGCAGTAATAGTGGCTTGGAGACTTCTGCAGTTATGGTATCACTGGCACAGCTTCTGGTGATGCATGAAGCACATCAGCAAACATACCCAGCTAGAAAAAAGGGTCATGCCCAGAGTCCCTGATCTACTTTACACTGGTGTCCCACAAATTATAGCAAAGCTTGTCTTTGGAGTGGTGATGGGATCATCTCAAACAGCCTGTGTGGATTTGACCTGCTTGAAATAGGGCTAAGTGGGGTGAAACAGAGAAAGTTCAGCTGGTACCAGCACCGAGGCAGTGTGTGAGGCTCAGGGGGAAGTGAGATGTAGCTACTGCAGGAAGGGTTCATTTGCTGGCACATGAGCTGTCCAGAAGCACAGTGGAATTGGGCATACAGAGTAAAGCCTTGCCTTTTCTGCCTGAATTCAAGGCCAGGTTGAATGGGGCATTGGGCAACCTGGTCTACTGGGAGGTGTTCCATGGCAGGGGGATTGGAACTAGATGATCTTTAAGGTCGCTTCGAACCCAAACAATCATTCCATGGTTCTACAAATTCTAGTAACAAGTGTTGTTTTTTTCTTTCTTTTGTTTTCCAACAGGCTGAGAAAAATGTTGGAGTTCTTAAAAAAACCCCACAAGCAACTCAAAAAGCTATCTCATGTTGTGCGTATCTCAGTGTAATATGATACATGTATATGTTTCTTTGGCAGTGATGATCAAGCCAAAAGTGTTTGGATCTTAAAATGTCTGTTGCCTGAAATAAGAGATAAATGATCTTACCTCCAGGGCTGTATGTTCTTGGTGTGGTCCAGCTGTTAGAAAGGGATAATTAGGGCACACTACAAAGAAATGTGTTGGTAGAGACTCCAAAGGAATCTGCAGTGTGTTCTGCTGGAAGTGTTTCTGCTAACGCTACTCTTTCACCTCTACAAACGCCACAAGCAAAGCTGTCAAAAATGCTTGGCCTTTTCATGGTTATGTTGCTAAAGTAGCTGTGATGTGTAGTATCTGGTTTTGGTTTTTTTCTTTACTCTTTTAGGTGATGTATCTGTGCTGGCAAAACATTCTGTGAAACTGCACTGTGGCAAAAACTGAACAATTATGAAGCATTTAAAAGCAGCAGCCTCAGAACGTATTTGGTGTTTGGCTGTTTCACTGTATCGATAGTGCAAAAATTTTATAATTACTCTTAATAGCTTATCAAAGTTTATTTTGGCAGCCTGGGGCTGAGTTCACAGGGATAGGTGCCTTTATCACAGATCTGGCATAGTGTGTATGGGTGTCAGTGTGAGTGTGAGGTAAAAGCTTAAATAGATGGGGCAACATACATTCTGCTTGCCTTTCAAGGTTCTCTCAGATTTTTTAATTCTCACAGATGTATTGCATTGTCAGAATACTGACTGGAAACATTTTTATGGTTTTCTTTTTAACTATTTGGGATGTAACAGCTTTATTAAAAGTGGGAGGTTAGAGCTCTATGGATAAATTAAAAACAGGACTGTGGAAGAAATTTTTCTTGTTATGGTTCCTGCCCCTAACCAAAGGGTCTTTGAAAAACTGTGAAGTAATTAAACATTGTTAGATTGTAGTCTCTAGAACCAAAGGCATGTTTTCAGCAGGCATTCAGTGAAATTGATCTATTTTACAGTTTCACCTGAATTATTTTCAGAAAGCTTTTTCTCTGAGGGCTTTACACAGTAGTAGATATTTCGTGGGGGAAGTGTGACTATGTCATATGGTATGGACAACCTGGATCCTGTGTCAGGAGGTTCCGACAAGGGAACCAGGCTGTGAGTACGTTGGGAGGGGAGATACAGGGAATTGGAACATGTGACTTGGTATTGGTGACAGGAGTATTTTAGAAGTGGATTTCCTGAAGATACCTTTTGGATTACAGGGTAGGAGGGGATCTGTTTGAACCCAAGAGGAGCTTGCAAGATGGGGCAAAATTTAAATCTGGATCCTTTAATTGGCCTGTGAATTTAAGAAGACTAACAGTAAGAAAATCTGAATGATTTTCCATGGTCAGTGCCCTGTAACAAATTTGATGTCTTCAGTGCCTGTTTTGAGAAGCTGTTTTAAAGTGAGTCTGCTGTACTGCTTTTTGAAGAATGCACCAGCTATTGATTTGTGTTATCTCTGTTTTTGTTTTAAACTTGCTGTAGAAAATATGTAATTTTGTTTCCTTTTGTGGATACTGTGCTTTGTTAATACTAATGACAGTGGTCATATGATTTCTTGGGGCTTTTAACTTCTTTGTGATTGATGCAGCTGCTTGGTTCTGTAGTTGTGAAATGTGAGATTTGTTTGGCAGTGCCAACACACTCAATTCTTAAGCTATTCTGCTTGGTTACTCTAAAGTGAAATATTTTAAGATATGAGAAAGCTTATGGTCAGGTAAAAGTAGAAATGAAAATAGATTGTGAATGGAAGTTTTGCCTTCAAAGAAGTTCTCAGAGCTTTTGCCCCGAATACTAGTTGCTTGAATTTTGGGGAAAATTTAAAACCTTCTCCAATTCCATATTCAAAGCATCAGTCTTACCAGGTGCCCCATGCCTGCTTGAACTGTCAGGTTGTGCGTTTTGCTCTCCCTTTTCAAGGGCTCCTGCTCTGGAGGTTGCCCAGACATGGAAGGCTACTGACAGGGCAAAACTGCTGATGTTTTTTGTGCAGATGTGGATGGGGCCAGAAGCAGGACTGGTTGTCAATAGGCAAAGTAACAGGACTATTTGCCCATGGTGTCAGGCACCTTGCTTTGGCTTCTGCCGACTGGCATAGGTACTTGTTTGTCCTGCCTCTTGGAAGTCTCTTTACTTACCTGGAGGTGGGAGGTGTAATCTGCTTTAGGACAGAGGTTCTGTCTAAGCTGTTCCACCTTGCAAGAAGAAAAATAGTTGTCACAAAGCTTATGGGAATGTGTTGCATGGGTCTCCTGGTTAAAACCAGGGATGGGCTGATATTTGAGTGTCTGTCCTTCCTTGGAGGACGTAAAAGTACATGTTTTAACAAATATTGCAGGGCTCAGCATCTCATTATGTTAGTCCTGTTATGAATGTAAATTTCCATCTTTGCAGGGAAGAAAGGGAAGATCTTAGTTCCTTTTTTGTCTTGGTGAGAAAAACTGATTTTTTCAGTCTATTGTTCAGAAATTGCAGACCAGGATTTAGCATCATAGCAAATGGAAAACACAGGACATGGTAAGTGAGCTTGACTAACGCCTCTATCTGGTCAAGTGCAAACTGTTCTTTTGAGGAAAGTGAGGTGCCATGTAATGAAAAAAATCTGCAGAATTTTTGAGGTGTACGAGTGATAATGATTAAATATTAGAGAGAATCCTCCAGGTTGAAGAATGCAAGGATAAACACGTGGGTTTCAGCCTAGTTCCTTTTTCCTGAATGTTCTATGGGATCTCCATGTGAGTGGTCTGTTCTGTTCAGTTTAAGTTGAGCGTGTTCCACATGCATTTAATTTAGCATTGTGAGAACTTTGATTCTTTGGAATAACTGACCTTATCTGATAATGCTAATGTGAAATATCCAGCAGTATGCTAAGATGATGATCTGAAACATCCTGCAGGTTTTTACTGTACTGGCACAAACCCCAGCTCTTTAAAGTTGAAGCTCTCTTTCTGTCATACATGTTTGTAGTATGTTTTCTACATATGTAAATAATTCTGTAAGAAATAAATGCAAAATATCTCTTTTAAGTTCTAAACTTCTTCATAAACTTGTTATGGATTGAAAATCAACCCGATTCACACTTGTAGGGCAAAATCTGATGCTGGAGGCTTTGGAGAGCGTTTTGCTGCAGGTACCTCATCTGAGGCACCTCTGGGTGGTCCTGCCTTGTCCCCCAACCTGCTGCAGTTCTTCTGGCAGAGCTTATGCTTGTGTGATTGCAGGGATTTCTTTCATGCTACTTATCTCATGGGAAACTTACCCACTCAGTAATGTTTTTATCAGTTTGCTAACTCACCCCGTGGCTACACCTTGCTCTCACAGGTGGCAGCCGGAACGAAGGGAAAGCAGTATGGCTTCTCCCAGCACTTGCTGGGGTTGAAGCATCACTCAGCTCAGCGAGGGCACTGCTCCCACTTCAAACTAGTCATGTTTCCACATACCTTTGAAGAGCTGTTCTGGGACTGCTGTTTTCCAGCTAGTTTTCTATCTGTAAGGGAGCTGAATGATCCCCATAACACATAAATTCATGTTTTCAGGTAAATACTTACGTTAAAGCGTGCATTCTGCAATACATTAGGGTAGGGGAGAAACTTCTGTCTCTGCTCTGGAGAATTCAAACACTGCCCTGCATCCTGCTCATAGATGTTGTCTGGCTCTTAAAGGGAGCTGGGAGGAGGAAATGGGGTTGCTCTTCTGCCTTGTCAACTTGTGGCTTCTCAGTGCCTGAGTCTCCAGCAGCCTCGGTGTTACGAAACACACGTGGTTCTGGGCAAGTTTATGGCTGCCCACAGATTTTGAATAGAACAGAGGAAGTGAGTAGCACGTCCGTTATTTAAAGAAAGCTGTGAGTGGCACAAGAATCTTACAGACGCTGGCATGAATTCTGTGTGTGTGTATATGTATGTATATATATATTTTTTTTTTATTTTTTTTTTAGAAGCTGATTCTCCACCACGGTGCCAGAGTTGTAGAAGACTTGCGTTAATAGTTTATCACTACCACTCACGTCCCTGATCATCTTTCAGCTCTTGGTAACTTATAAGTAGTAACAGCTAGAAGTTACAAAATGCGTGTAAGGTTGTACTGCTGACACTTAATTAACAACTATATTCCATTGCTTGTTTATGTTGGAAGCTTTTAGCAGGAGCAGAATGTTACCAGTTTGATTTTCTTTAATGTTGAATTTATAGTATAGCAGTGTTTTACAGCTAAAAGTTTCATCTGGGCTCTCTTTTTGCGTTTGCTGTTCTAAGCTAGTTTTTATACAGTAGAGTTGGAGTATTTCCATCAGGGTGTATGTCCTGTGAGAGATACAAAGGAAAGAGTTTGCAAACGTACACATTCACACTGGAAATTAGGACAAAAGAACTGAAGGCCAAATAGACATAACTCAGCAATATTGAATTTACCAGATTGCTTGAGCTGCCTTATGCTGCTCCCTTGATGGCCGTGCAAATTAGACCAGTCTCTTGTGGTTGCTCACGTTTGTCATGGGGCAGTAACAGTAAATTTGACAACATTCACTGTCTCTGTTCTTCATCAGGCTTGGACAGTATCAAACACTGACATCTGGAACCACAGTGTTACACCAAGACCTTGGTATGATAGTGCCTGACAAGTGCAGAATGAAAAAGCAGTTTCTGTTCCCAAATGATGCTACAGTACTGTAGACTTTCTGGGGTTTGTGGTGGCAGTGGGTGGGGCGGGTACACCTGAATATAGGAACCGGGTAACATTGTTGGTAACATCTTAGTAAGCATGTAGTCTAACTCTAGCCTGTGGTGGTAGCATTTTGCTCTTTCAAAACTTGTAGCCTTAAGGCAACTTGAGGGACTTTACCAGCATCTTCCTTCCTTTACCAGCCTTCCTCCAAGGGCAGAGGTTTGTGTGCAGGATTATTGTAGGTGCTCACATGCCTGTACTGGCTCATGGAGCTCAGAGTTCTGTGTCCTCGCTAGGTGAAATGACTTCCCTGGAAAGGGCTGAACAGATGTAAGAGTTGCCCTCCTCTTAAAATTGATTTATTGGGTGAAGATGAGTGTGCCAGCAGCCCCAGTTTCTTTTGAGATGACTGCAGGGATTTCTTGTCTGCTGTTGGCTATCATTCCCAGTTTGTAGGAGGAGAAGGTATTTCAGTAAGGGGGTTGTAAACCTTACCTCTGGCAGCTTAGACAGTTATGTGAGCTCTTCTGCAGAAGGCCAACCAAAATAAAGTGGAATGCTTTAAACAGTCTAAATAATCACTCTTTGGATTGGTTGATCCTGAGTAAATAGGTTAGAAAGTACTTCAGAGCAGCTCAGCTGGAGCATTCTGGCAGAGAGCAGGGACAGGCAGCTGAGGGTGCTGAGCTCTTCCCTGGCACAGCTGTACCTAGAGGAGGAGATCCAAACCCAGGGCAGAGGTTCACAAGTTAAAGGGCAGAAATGTGGCTTCTCTCTGCAAATAACCCTGCGATTACAGCTGAAGTAAGAAAATCCCAATTCATCATCCTCGTAATGGAATGAGTGTATTTTCTGGTTAATCTGTGGTGATCTGCTGGTGTGGAGTGAAAGAAGTGGTTAGATTTAGGCACGTTTCATGCGGCTGCAGGGGATGGCAGAGCTGCCAGGCACTGTGGCACGTGGGATGGTGCTGCTGTGCAGCAGTGTCCTGTCTTCCCCAGGTGCTTACAGAAAAGTCCATGTTATGGTTGTAACCAGCTCCCCCTACTAGTTCAGACTGTTTATTCATTAGTAAAATTAATGTAGGAGGGAGTTGGGCCGGAAAAATGCGAATGTGCAAGATAAGAGGTTGCATGGCAACGCTTCACAGTCCTGAACAAGGAGTCAAGCATAAATAATGGTGGAAAAAGAGATGGGAGGAGGAAAAAATGAGTGGGTTGGAGGAAAAAGTGCTATCTTTGTATTGGCTTTATTGTTTCAGTGCCATCCCAGATGTGTCTAACAAGTCTGACATTGTTTGAGATTTCCATTACTGGGAGCCTTTCATAAGGCCCTCCACTGTAAGGCTTGTGTGTGTCACTGGGGCAGCCTGACACTGCTTTGCTGGGATGCAGGTTGTGCAAAATGCTTGCAGGGAATAGTGGGAAGGCTGGATCTTACTGCCAGTTTCAGAGGGCTTCTTGCCACCAGAAACTACTTTTCTAACTTCTTGTCTTTCTGGCTTTCTTTGCCAAAGCAATGTGTGTAAGAGGCTTCTTGATGAGTTGTGTGTGTCATTCCTGACACAGTAATATTTTAGTTCCGGAACATGGATCTTTCTGATCACTGCCATGCATAGATGTGCATATATAAAAAGCAAAGTAATTTGACACATTTTAAGGTGGAGTATCAAAAGGAAGAAAGCTTCATGATATAAGACTGCAATAGCCTCTAATCTTCAGGTAAACCTGTTGTTTCAGTTAAGAATTTTGAATGTCTCATAGTGCTTCTAACTTCCTACTGTTGGTAAACCTGTACTTTCCTACGTGGTTTTGTTGTTAGTATTGTTTTAAACTGGGTGAATAACTTCAGGTTGGCAAGGGTTTTTAATGGAGAAAATATTGTTTGTTTGTTGAATGAGAGAAGTGACCCTCACTTATTGGTTATAACTGAATGTGAGAATATTAGTTGCCAAGTGTAATGTTTCAGCTTTTTCTTTTCTGAGAGGAAATGCAGAGGAAACAAAAGCTGGCAGCATTATTGCCAGTGTTTCCTCACTCAGCTTTATGTTAGAATGAATTAAAACAACAACTGCCGTTGCAAATGACTCCTTGTGTTTTGGGGTAGCTGCTTGCTCTTTTCCTTTGCAATTGGACGTGCTATTTTTTCAGCATTAAAAAGAAATGCAATATCTCCTCGTAAATCCCTCTGCCCCATTGTTCTGTGGGTGTTAGGATGACTTTTCTCTGTGACTTTGTGCTCTTTCAACTCCACTGTGACTAGTGCTCTCGTTGCAAGTCCAGCCAGAGCTTCCTGCTGTGGTGGCACTTACGGGGGGGATTTATGGAAAGCGTGCTTGGTTGAGGAGTGTGATGCAAGGTATGAGTTCTGTACCTCCTGTGACTTGTGTACTTCTGAGAGAGTGACTGCCTGAGTAGCTTCAAAGCAAAAATCAACTCCAACTTTCTTTCTTCTGCACTGTTGTTAAAATTGGTTTTTATGTGGATCTGTGGTATTGGAGAATTCTGTATGAAATACTCCATATGCGTGGAAAAAAGCAGGATGCCACAGATTTTTAGTGAGTTATGTGAACTTTTCCTTCAGGCAAGAAGTGGGGCTATCCAATTTTCCACTCACACTGCAGACAGGGCTCAAAGAGCTTCAGAACCCAATAGTTACCTCTGTTGGAGATGCTCTGTCCTACAGTTCTTAAAAATAACAGTGAATAATAGTGTGCAGACGTGTGTGACAATTTTTTTCTCGTTCCAAACTTTGTTCTAGATGTCAAAATTTACCTGGACTACTTGGGAATGGCGAAACATAGCCCTGGGATCCTGCCATGAACAGTAAGAAAGTTGAGATACTTTGTGTATGCAAATAATAATTTTCTTTTAACTACTAAACCCCAGTGAAACTGTTCCTGTCCAATTAGCAAAACTAGGCAACACATTGTGTAGCTCAGTGTGGAGGTGCTCCCAGCTTTTCATGCAGTACAGTAGGTCAGAGGGGTGGATCAGCAGGGGAACATTCTTTGGGAAACAGTACTGTGGCTCTGGAGGTGGGAGGTTACTGTGCGTGGTGCCTTAGGAAATCACTGAGGTGGTAGATGAGGGCTGCTTTCCTGTAATGTGTAATTATATTGTGAGACTCCACTGCTACCTCGTGTATAATTATATCGAGACTCTGTTGTCATGGGATATCTTTAATGCAAATTGGATTGAAATGTGATTAGACTAATTAGTGGAAGAAAAAAGTGAATTGTGAAGTGCTAACACGTGAGGTCCAGATGCCGTTTGTGGGAGGAAGTCCCTAAAACACTGGCTGAGAGAAGCTGCCAGAGTGCAGAGTCATTTCACTCTCAGTGCTCCTGAATCGACTGCTGTTTGATGGGGAGCTTGGCTAATTATGTCTTCCGTCTGAGCCTTCATGTCTGACTTGTGTGGTGCTTTTCTTATCTGAAACTTAGTGTTTAATAGGTATTGATCAAACAGTTCATGTAGCCAAGAAAGCAGATGGATTTAAAGATGTTCTTGAGTATTGATCAAAGTATTCAGTTATTTTTGTGTTGTTGGTAGCCTGAGACTTTCTAGTTTGAAGGATACATAAATATTTATGTATGTACGCGCTCTGTATTCTTTATATAGCCTTTTCCAGATGTTGCAGTAGACATCCTTAAATTGATGCATTGAAAATTATTCTGATTAATTTTCCCAGTACAAAATAGATGACTTATGAGAGACTGTGTGGGTGAGTAGCATGTTTGTAAAGTGTCAGCAGTGTCTGCTGAAAATTTACACTGTTTGTCAGCCTTCACTGGGACAGAAATTAGGAGGCTTTTGTATTGTTACATATAATGATTTGGATATAGTCAATTGGAAATGTACATCTTTTGAACAAAACTTTTGTATCTAAACTCTTCACAGCAGTTTAAATACTTAAACTAAATGTTTTTCCATTTGAACATTTACACGTTTCCTCTGTAGAACTGTGACCATGTCACATTTATTTCTTCCATGGAATGAGTGTTTTTCCTGGGGCTTTCAAAAGCTGGTTTATATACCTGAGATATTAGGCACTGCTAATATCTTGAAAATCTCAGAGCTATCCTTTGATGAAAATACTGTAATTGTTAAATTGTTGTAGATCAAATTAGATAGCTTTGTCATTTACTAGAACGGCTGATAAAGACACAGGAAACTTAGTTCTTTGTACAAAGTAGTGATGCAATGCAAGGAGATTCCGCTAAGACTGATTGCTTTTGGCTTTTTGAGAAATTTGTTCAGCTTACATACATTTACCTTTTTCAGGTATTTGTAGATTATTAAATAGCGTTGAAATCTTACTGAAAGGCAGCTAAAGCTTCAGTTTGCTTTTTTCTGGTCATGGATTGACTGAGCTAACAATTTAAGCTGTGCTGCTCAGAGGTAAAACATTCCTTCTTTTTGAATCTAATGTCCTATTTAGCAAATTCACTGTTTGAAAGGTAAGACAAAGAACTTTGCTTTTTCACAGATTTGCTCTGACAAAGCCGTGTAATTTCCTGGGGAGTTGAGAACAAATGCGTGCAATGTCAGAGAATAATCACTTATTAGGGATTATTAAGAAAGGGGAATTTTAAGGGTGGAAATGATTCTTGGTACAAATTGGGACATCTGGCATGATCTTGGATTCATTGTTCTCTGACAATCAGTTATCTAAAAGTAATGTGGCTTCTTCTCTTGTTTTTCTTTTGAGATGGTTATTGGAACCACAAAAACTGGACTGTTGCTGTGCTGGTGTTAAAGATCTTTGTGTTTGGGAGCTTCTTAATGTCCATTTCTAGGACAAGTAGCATCAGAAATCCAATCTCATTTTGGTATTAAAGCTGTCCTATTAAAAAACATCCACTTGCCATTAACTAAAGCTAAATGTGAAATGAATCATATTCAGTTCTCCTGTAATTTGTGTGGCGTATGATAAGGCAGTGAGTGATGTGAGCTGTGTTGTGCTCAAGATACATTTCTGACCTAGAGCGTCCTGAATTGTCAGTTCAGTGGTTGTGTCTTTTTAAGGTCTGCTCAAAATACCTTCAGAAAATAAAGGAAAACTAATGCCTTTAGGTTGATCTGTTCCCTTAGCTTCCCCTTCACCCGTAACAGCACTCCAAAATTAGCAAGCTTGCTGATGGTAATTGATGTTTGAGATCGTGCTGACTAACTTGATCTAGAAGTACTTTTCCCAGGCCTTTATTTGCATATGTAGATTTTTCTTCTCCCAGGGCTGTGGTTTAGGTGAATCCTGAAGGTAAAGGACATTTTTTATGAAAGTCACAGCAGGTGGGAAGGCTTGGAGTTCAGTGAAAAGGGATTCCAAAGTGACTTGTCACATGGATATGTGGACTGTAGCAGTAAGGAAATGGTGAGGTTTCAATTTCTTAGTGACGCAGGTGATTCTGATACTCTGGTGGTGTGTGATATTGGAGAGGGTACCAAAAGGCTTCCCAGCAGAAAATGAGAAAGTGGGCTTTAACATATTGGGCTTTTTTGCTTTTTTTTTGTCAGATAATGTATGCTGGCTATCCAGGAGTCTCTTCTGAAGAGTGAAAAATTTCAGTCTGCTGAAGTGCACATTGTTTTACTAGGAAGCTTCATGGGATTTTACCTCTGTTTTTATTACTTCTTTTCTGTCTAACGCAAGCTGGCCTTTTCATTAACTCTTCCAGAGCTGTAGTTGGTTGATGCCTCTAGATCTGTGGCATGCACTCCCCAGAATGGAGCTCCTGGCAGATGGGAGCAATCCATGTAGGCTGAGAGTCCTAACTTTGTACTTCCAGTGCTCTTGAGAGATAGTGATTAAATGGCAGTAGGAGGACAACAGCATTTGGGGCAGCTGCCACTGCCAGGACATCTGGGTGCTGTGCACAGCTCAGAATGATGCTTGGAGCTGCAGCTGGGAATGATGAGATGGTGCAGATGTTTGAGCCAGGGGAAGAAGGGACAGAGCAGTGCTGCTGTCCTAGGAGCAGAGCTGATGTGAATCCAGGAGAGTTACTAACCTGTCAGGTCTTCGTGGCTCTGGCAGGGAACTGACTTGTCTTGCTTGTGTTTCCTGTGTTCTAGGACACTGATCCCTGCTGTATCCTTGTCCCCTGTTTAAGATTCCTGCGCTGGAATCTTAAACTCACTGCCACTGTGGTGTGTCATCTGCAGCCTCTTCCTTGGCCCCCTCTGCTTTGGTCCCTGGCTGGGATTGCTGTGTTGTGGAGATGGTCAACCTAATGGGCGATAACTTCATTTATTCCTTGGAGTCGAAGTATGTTATGCTTTAATTGCTGAAGCTCCCAATGTTGAGAGCATAACATAGGGCCATCCAATCTAGGATTGTAGGTTAGCGCAGCTATCCAATATAACATTTTCCTCTTGCCTGTGGTACCATTTTAAACTGCAAGTATTTTGCTTGGGTATGATTTATAAGTGGTGTATTAATGGCTCCATCTGCTTCAGGGAACTGTTTTCTCTTGCTATGTGAATGAAATACTATACCAAGAAGCTTGGTTTTTTTAATACATGAAATATTCCTGAAGACTTCTAAGGTTGTGTGAACATGCTGAGATTCTTTTATTTTGTGTTCCTAGAAGAGGATGAATAAAATGTTTATTGAACATATTTTTGAAGTACGTTAACAAAGGCCATCCTGTAATTGCAGTTAATGAGCACTGCTTTTGGTTTGTAAAACTTCTTTACTCAAGACAATTACAAAATTTCCTTTAGGTTAAGATCTCTTCTGCTACCTACGGTAGAATTTCAACAGTTCATTGACTTTCTTTATGACACTGATTTTTCAAAGTGCAGGACCTTGGCTGACTGAAGCAAATTGTAGCTTAAGTTGTATTTTCTGTAGTCTATAATATGGGGTTTCTTTTGTGCCTGAATTTGATTTTTATTGAAAATGTTTAAATACTTACATACTTCTACTTTGTGGGTGGAATAAGTCATGATTCTACTTGTTAATTATTGATCATCAGATGATATTTGATGCAGGTTAATGCTGCTCTTGTATAGTGCAACTCTGATGCCTGTTATAAGACCTGGGAGGCTGTGCTGACCTCCAGAAATGTGTACAAAGTTCACACTGAAAAGTGCCCGCATCAGGCTAGTCTACACCTCACTTTTAAGATGATAATGCTTTTTGGGCATATACTCTCAATATTAAGAGGGAGATTTTACTTATTTATTTATGACTTATTTAGAGATTAAAGCAGGTTTTTAAGAGTGTAGTTTGATGTCAGATTTAATCAGCTGCTGCTGAGAGGGACAGTGCTGCTTTCCTCTGCCCTCTGCACAGCAGGTACCACGGGATGAGTGGCCACCAGGACAGTGGGATCTCCTTGCCCCTCTGACAGGAGGCAGTACTGGGTGTGCTGGGCTCTGCTTGCCCTCTGACAGCTGTTTGCTGTTGGATTGTGCAGCTGGATGGTTTGTGGGGTTCAGCACAATGTAGGCAAGTGAGAGGTCAACCAGGTGTAACATGGACCTTCTCGGGTGTTCCCAGGCAAGAATTCAGCCTCTTGCTCCCTGTGAATTTAATGACCAGTCTGTTTTTCAACAGTTGTGCTTTGTTACATTTTTGATTCATGTTGACTGCTGTGCTGGAGGAAGGAGCGTTGCAGGCTGAGCTCAATCCCAGCATCTGCCAGCTTTGTGATTTCTGAGCATCATTTGGAAACAACTTCCCTGCTGTAGGAATGGCGTGTTTGCTGAGGGCTGTCCTCTGACCTGACAAGTGTTTCTCATGTTCCTGTATGCTCACATTTGCCCCTGAGGATGTGTAGGCTTGTTCATTTAATGGTTTCCTGATCTGTGCCCTGCATACTTCCTTCCACACTCTTCAGCATGTCTTGTGTCACTAATTTGCTGTTGTTTCTGAAGAGCTGACTGTAACTGATACTGATACAAGTAACCTACATAAGATGTGTGCTCTTTGAATCCTGAATAATCTAGAACTTTCTGACAGATGAAACATAGACATAAAAATAAAACATTTCCGCAGGGTATCCACTATGTGAGTTGAGTTCAGTGGCATATGACCAATGGATGTGGTGTTATTTATTTCATGGAGCTGAATTAGAAGTAGTTTAACTTTTCTGAAATGCTCAACAATTTTACGTGCGTTTTAACAACACCTCTTTTAAATTGTCTTCCTGAATTCAGGCTGAAGATTGTTAAAACAAGTGTAATGATTTATATAGGAAATGAATAATTATTCATAAATATATGTACTTCTTTTTGCATTTCTGAAAGAACGATGTCAAAATATATCAGCAGCAGCTACAAGAGCAAACACTGCTCTTGTACCAGAGATCTGAGGAACTTGCACAGCAATGTGAAATTCAGCCCCCAATTCCTGCCAGGGGGATGCAAGTTCCTGCTAGTGATCACATTTGTCCATTTTGTGGCCATAGTGAACAGCTGTAGAGTTGGAAATGGAGATAAGAATTTCTTATATTTGTATGCTGGAAATGCAGAGTCAATGGTGAGGATGATAGAAGTTCTATTGTTAAAGGTGTGTGTTAACTAAAATTTTCCCAAGTATGAAAAATTCTATTTTAACATGGAATTTTTTTTCCTCTCTTTATACTGTTGTGTAATATATTGGCCTCATTAGAGAAGCCTTTGCAGTGCCCATAGGATGGTAAAACAAGGGCTGAGACTGCAGTATCCATCCTAACTGCATTAACCACACTGCACATCCTGTAGGACTTCACAAATTACTGAGTATGATGGTAGGAACGCAATTCAGGTGTATGTAGGACTTTTTGAATGTGTAGTTTTATGATGGAAGATAGATAAAACATGTTCTATTTACTCAGCAGACTTTTTTAACAGAGGAAATCCTGAAGTTTATTTGAAATGAGGATGTCCTGAGGTGCAGCACCAGGAGTTAAGAACCACCTTATTCTACCAGCTGCTGTAGCATCAGTGGGAGGGAGTGGGCAAGTTAGATGCTGTTAAACAATTCTGTTTGATGCTGTCTCAGTTGTGGCATGTTTAAAGTATTGCAAAGCACACAGTGAATTTATAATTCATACTTACAAATACTGTGTGTGATTTCCTTCCACTAAATGTCTAAATTTACTTCAGCAAAATAAGATTTTAGACAGGCTCTTAAATTACGAGTGTGTGTGTCTTACTCTCTGAAGTCAAAATTTTATTTTTCATGGTACAGAGCAATTGGAAGGGAGAGGATGATTTGCAGAAGCTTCTCTTTTCTGTTATATAGAAACTGACCTGTTATTTCAAATCTGTTACATGGATTTTCTCTTTTGTGACAGTATCTAAAAATACAAGTTTTCCTTCATATGTTAAAAATATTGACTAAGAGATAGGAATTTCTACTCTGGGCTGTGAATTAATAGCAAATTGTTTAAAAAAAATATCAAATTCACACAGCTTGTAAATTTTCATCATTCACTTATGCTTATGAAGGTAAAATATATAAAATACGAAAAATCTGAAGTGTGACTCTTTTCACAGGTATTGCATAGTCTGTATTTTTAAATACTTGCTGATAAATAATGTCAGCAGATTGAAATGTTACAACTTTTTCACTGTCTCCTTCAAGTGAAAGTAGGAGTTCACAAAGCAGAATATAGTCTGTAATCTTTCATTTTGGTTAAAGGCTGTAAGATATACTCTTGAGACGGAAAAAATGAACAAGCAGTTTGTTTATCAACTTTATTGGATCTAAAAAAATGGAACTCATTAAGATTTTGGCCTCTTCTGTGCAAATTAATGTCATTACATCTTGCGCATAAACAGTTTGAGCTGTTTTTCTCCCTCTCAAAAGGTGGCTTTAATGAGTCACAGCTTCCATTTTAGTAAATTGTTCATGGGATAGGCAGGCTCAGGAACAACTGGGTTAAACCAAGAGATTATTTGAAAAATCTAGGGCATGTGCTCTCTCTGTTCACTTGATTAGTTTTCATAATTCATCCTTGTTTCCACAGCAAAGAGCAGCATAAGGCATGTTAACAAGAAGCAGTTCTCTTGCCTTTGTGCTCCTTTATCTCTGTAATTTTACCATAGAAAGTTAGTGAAATGCAGAGAAAGATATATTGTGTGTGAATGCTTGGAACAAATCTTGGTTTGTTTTGTGAAAACCCACAGGACCTGAGAGGCAGGTGCTCTTAGGGGATGTCTGTCTGTGACTCTGCTTCAGTTCTTTTCTGTTTGACTACAGGTGCATGAAGAACAGAGGAGATATTTCCGCTTATCAGAGATGATGTGGAGAGACACTTTGTGAGTAACTGACATGTGTTTTCTAAAAAGCCCCGAATGCTAATGTGGAAATTATTTATTTTTCTTTAATTCTGTAAGTTGGAATAACTGTGACATTTATCTAACAGTTTCATTTGGGTCTGGAAAGCTGTGAATATTATAGAGCCCCTCATGGAACCCACAGACAAGGCTGATTGTTGAAATAAAGAGTTGGAACACAGAGCAATAGAATATGTTTGGTTTCATGAGTGATTAACCATGACGCCCAATTTGCCTCCAATGGTCACTCTACCAAAGAATTTTGCTGTTGACTGCTGGAAGGGTTCTAGATAGCCGTAAAATCCCCTGATACTGTGTATATGGGGAACCCTCAGTAGGGTTAATGGGTACTTATAGAAGCTTATTCTGCATGTGAAGTTATTAACACTGTATTGCCCTTGTCCAATTTTGATTGCAAGTCTGATATATTTCCATAAAGATGACAGGAATATTAATAACGAGTAGAACCTTTACTGAAAGTTTTCAGTTTTTGTCTGCTGGGACACAATGATATTCTGGGATCATAAAGGTAAATTACGCTCCGAAAATATTACAGGAAAGGAAAAACCTCTAAGACGGAATATAACTGTACCTAAATAAGCACTTAAAGGATTTGCTTTTGTGGAAAAAAGGTCATTTTTGAAAGTAATGAAGTGTCTTACCTTTCAAATGGATTCCATAAATATGCTGTGTTTCTAGTGCTGTACACACATCAGTCAGCTCATTCCTTTGGGGTAATTAGTCCCAGTGTTTCCTTTTTTTTTTTGCCAGCTTTCCAGTTAACTGTTGTGAATTAAAGCAGCATGTTATTTTACGATTTTCCGTGATAGTCTTTGTGCTTCTTTTTTTTGTTTGTTTATTTGTGTAAGTAAAATATGAGTTATGTGGTCTTGAGTACTTTCTTTTAAACTGTAAGCTTTGATATTCTGGAGCTACTGCTTTGTTCTAATGATAATTACCTTAGGAGAATGGTGCCTTTGTGTGCTTTTCTTGGCACAGAAGAGCTCAAGTCAGAAGAACTGCTCTTACCTCAGGCACCTTGATTTCTAAGTTTTTCTACATTTGTAGCATTAAAGCTACATAATGAAAACTTTTTTTTCTTAAAAAAAATAAATCCTCTTGTTATAATAGACTAGTGATTGCTTAAACTCCTAGGTAGGAACCAATTTGGGTTTTTACATGGGATTTGCCTTTTTTGTAACCTCTGTCTAAGAAAAAGATTTTTAAATGGTTTTTAGGCTTTCTTCGTCCTGGAGCCCTATGCAAATGTTTATAGATACAGTTTTGTAATTTTTTTTGGTAACTATTAAAAAAATAAAATTGTCATTAATGCATTGTTCCCTCATTCTGGTTTGGTGTCTGCAAATAGTGCCTGATTTGAAAGTCTGTCTTGCTTTCAGTCAAGAGAAAATCTGCTTCAACATAATATTGGCTTGTAGTCATCTTTCCCTTGGCTTCTTTCAGGCTCTGCTTGCCAGTTCAGGAAGGCTGCGTGAGAGTTTCTTCCTAACAGTCTCCTGGCCAGATGCTGGATTCTTTATGAAGCAGCAGGAGAAATCCTAGTGCTGATCCAGCTGACTTACCCAGGAGATAGTGTTGATTTGATTTACTCTGTGATGTTGACATCACTTTTTTTTGTGGATGTAGTCCATGAAGACTTGGCTGCAGTTGGCTGAGTGTCAACAGTAATATGGAATATTATTTAGTTAATTATTTTTTAAATTAAATCTACATTATTATCCTCTTAATAAAATTGGAAATTGATTTGGTTTGTTGTTTCTTTGTTTTAAACAAGGAGCATAGTCCAGATATATATGTTCCAAGTATCAATCTAGATACCTTGACATATTCTCCTAGTAATGCCACAGTTACTAGTTATACATATGTTTTTGTTTGAGCTTATTTACAGATGTTGACTGTATTCTAGTGCGGTATTTTTCAGAAAAGGCTCTGTGTAAAATAGTTATTTTGTGGGGCTAGCATGGAATTTGTACCGATGGTTGCTGTTAAGGACCTTTTAGTTGCCTGGCAGTCGGCTTTTCAGTCTTCAGCATTCGGTTGGGTCAGGTTGTGCTCTGATACTTCAGAGAGCGGATAAGGCTCTCAGCCAGTGACACCACTGCGAGCAGTGGTTTGGGATTTGCCTACATTAAGACTCCTCTGTGTCAGCATTAGTAGCTACAGTAACAGGGAATATCTATCTGGCCAGTTCCGTTAGTTCCTGTGGGGTTATTGCGAGGGTGAATGTGTGCAAGATATAATGGGATAAGTTGTGAGTAGAATAGGGTTTAGTCGTCCTTTCAGGGTGGATGTGCAGGGACTGGTTCCCTTTCCCAGTTCTGCTTGATCATAACCTTGGCTTTAACCTCTGTGCTGCAATGTATTTCTCTTTGAGGGATATTTCTGAAGTTTGTGGGCTGTATAAAGGAAATTGCTATTTGCCTGTTGCTATTCTTTTTGTGGTTATTACTGTGCACTTGATGTGTAGTATTTCTGGTGAAAAAAGGAAAAACAGCATTTCGCCTTCTGAATGCTCAAGCAACAAGCTTTGAAGGGCTTGAAATATACACTATAACTTAGTCCATTAACTTGAAAAGTAGCTTTTTAAAAAGAGCAATTGTGCAATAAAAGCTTTTTTATTTTTATGTAGTATTGACTCCTACATTCATAAACTCTGGTAATATTAATTCCTAAGTATGCTGGATAACATTTAACTTAAAATTAAACCAAAACTGAGATATGCACACTCATTCCCAATGCTGATTTTTTTTCCAGACAGGATGAATGAGGGTGCCTTGTTCTACTTGACATCTGCCCATGTCTGAGTAAGTCTAATTTGTACAATAGTAATAGGTACTCGAGCTGTGCCCTTGGTGGTCAGTAGATTAGGGGTGTATGTGACAAGTTGGACACGGAAGGGACATGCTGTATCTAAGCTATTCACTTTCCTGATGAATGGACTAATATGTTCTGTTGGTCTTCCCTGATCTCAGTAACCACATAAAGCTTATGCTCTTAAAATAACTGATAGTCAGCAGCTGTTTTTCAATCGGTTCTTTTTTTCTTCCACTTAATAGTGAGGAAGAATTGGGATCCAAATGTCATGAGTCTTGTCTTTGTGGAAGCAATACAGGTTTTTAGTTTACTTGTATTGGCTGGATTGCTTCTGTGTGCCTTTTTCCTTACATGCAATGCTTATATATAATCAATCTTGTTGCATTAGAGCCTATTTCACCAGTCTGGATTTATTAAATATAGGTGGTGATGAATGAGCTTTAATATGTTGTAGTCACAGGTGACTTGTATTGGAGAAAGGCTTTATGAGGGATGGAAACTGCAGGTGAAATGCAAGTCCTTCACAGAACACTGAAGAGGTGGTAAATCTGTAAGGACGCAGACATTTTGCGAATGCTTCTACATCAATTTGATTAGATACTTTTGGAGCAATTAATAAGCTTCATAGTATTTTGATTTGTCTCACCATAGATATGTGAGTTTACATTTGGTTCATTATGCAAATCCAGGTATGAAACAGTTGATCATTTGACTTAAAATTCACAAGACTATTTTATTTAAAACAATGTTTTAACACACATACCTCAGCATTGTAAAAATTCCACTTTCTGCTACTTTATGTTCAGTAAAATAAGGATGTTGAAGAAGGGAAGAGAAGGGGGCAAGAGAGGACCCTTTTGCCGCGTGTAAGGCACGTGAGGTTCGTGGGACTCTTCAGCCTGGTTCTTCACACGGTGCTGCTCCGAGTGTCTGTGGGACTGACTGCAGGTGAAGTGTTGGTGGGGAGGAGGTGACTGTCCCTGCTCTGGGTGAGGCTGTTGGCTGCAAACTGCAGCAGGCAGGCTGAGCTGGTTAGGCACAAGGTACAGATTGGAGCCACTGTCCTCTTCAAGGTCATTGGTATGGACAGAGAGGCTCATTTGGAGCAGATAAAGTTTAGAAATAACACACAAAGAGAGGAGGGACCTCTAAAGGCTTGTGGCAGACACAAACTAGTGGATTAGAGCTTCAGTAAAAGTGTGCTCCAGCTGTGTATTGTCCTACATCTTCCTTAATAAGTATGTTCACAGGCAGGTCTAGTTTTAAACTTTAGTTACATAATTTTTTATGTGAAATGCCACTCTAGTTGCTTTGAAATTCAACAATGACTCTGGTATTGTCAGATTTGTCACTCTTTGAGTTCAGTTTAGGAAGCCCATAACTGCTAAAACTCATACTGACTTGAGAGCCGAGATCTGTTAGGGCACAGATGCTGGTGTACTTAGGCAAAGAAATAATCCCATTTTAGCTTGGGAACACAGAAGCACAATTGTGTTCCTGCAAATGTTATGCAGAGGTTGAAATTGCTGAATGGTTTTGAGATCATAGATTTGATTGCGTTAAGACTGTATAAAGGTTTTCCTTTCTCCATGTAACAGCACAACGGGTTTATTTCGCTGCTGTACAATGTCTTAATAAAGGTTGCAGTGTCTGTACAGTGAAGCAGTTTGTATTCTGGTTTGGTACAGTTGTCGTTTTGGGCCCTTTTGGGGCATGTTTTGGGATGGTGAGGGCAAAGCAATAGATCTTCTGGAGCTTTATGCTCTGCACGTTGGTAATATGTCCATTGTGAGGCTGCATTTTTCACAAGCCAGATTTGTACACTGCTTTAATAGTGCTCTGTATGGTGTACAAGCTGGCTTTGCAATTGAATGGTTTACATCAAGCAAGAACTACTGGCACTGATTTTAAATATGGTTTTATATTATGGAGTTCAGTGTAGTGGATCCTGTTCTATTAAATAGTCTCACTTCCTTTTTAGTGCATGTGGCTTACCTGAAATTGCACTGCTTTTAAATGGCATTTCAGGAAGTCTGAACTGATGTGTGTTGGTTTTTTATTAACAAAGCTTCCTTAAAATGTTCTTTGGACCAGTTTCACACAACTTGTGTTTTTAGCAATTGCTTTTGCTTCAAGGTGCCAAACTGAATAGTTTGTTGCTGATGTTCTGTTTTTTTGAGTTTTTTTGTTAATAAGGAGACGTGTTTTAGTCTTTTCAATTAAAGAGAAAAATCCATTAAGAATATTTTTTTAAAATGTTATCTGATGCCCTCTTTAATCCTTGCTCCTAAGCAGCCCTGACTCAACAGATGCTGTGTATGGGTGTTTGCAGCTGGATCAGGATAAGCTCTGATGGGAAGGCCTGAGTCTCTGCTGTTGCTGTGCCTGCAGAGCGTTCCACAATCAGCTCACACCTCTTAGTTTTGGTGGCTTTTGATCAGAGATCCCCTCTTGCAATCCCAGCACAAAAAGTTGGTTGTGTTACCTTAACAGTTGTAGCTTAATTGCACTCGTAATGCTTAACCAGTGCTGTGCCAGCCTTGAGCTCCTGGTTCCTGCTGTAAGAGCTCATGGATAGTCAGGGGATCTGTGGAAAACCAAACTGAGTGCCTAGGAAGTGATAGCTGCTGTGTATCATCCCTCTGTCTGCCAAGTGCCAGTGCCATTGCTGACTTGGTGGTTTTTTTGAGGAAATTATTGCTGCTTCTTTCTAAGGCACTTTTGTGTGCAAGTGGCCACACAGGAAACAACGCAGAGGTGCTTGTTGGATGGTTTGGCGAAAGTGAGTCTGATTGAGGGGAACAAATACTGCAAAAACAGCAGAGCCGAACCCTGAAGGGCATTAGAAAGCAGCTTTTCATGCTTGATGTGGTGAGAGAAGCAGGAGTATTGGATGGATAGGGCATAAATTAAATGTATAAATTAACGTGGCTGAAGGGACACAGCAGGAAGACATTGCAGTAGTTTTAAAGGTTAAGAAATGTGGAGCTTGTCTGAAGCCAGAATAATTTAATTTTGTGAAAGATGGATTTTAGCCAAGTAGATAAGAAGGGAGAAAAGGTTGCATCTTGAAGATGTTGCAGAGTAATTCTGGAAAAATCTGTTTTCTATTTGACACTAACTCTTCACACAGGCAGCACGTATTTGTGGAAGATGGCTTCTTCCCAGTTTGTCCCTAATTGATGACAAATTGATAAAAGTAATTTAGCAGTGTAACTACATTTTAAGGCTCTTGCTGGTCTGAATATGTAAGTTTTTTAGAGAAACAGTGCCCTTCATGTTTCCTATGTCTTCACTCTCTTGCCAAGGGAAAAAATCCTGCAAACAAAACACTTTTTCTTCACTCCCCCCGGCAAACAAATTACCAGTCAGGCGAAACTTCACATCACTAATGATGTATTACTGCAGGCAAGATGAAAAGCATAAATGTAGGTCTGTCCAAAATTCAAAGTAGTATGTGGGTAGAAAAGAAGAAATGAAGATACTATTTTGATATAAATATTGTCACATTCACCCGAGGCTTTATAATATTAAAATGTCTCAAGACATTGTTCAACTTTTGAATTTCATTTGAATTCTTGATGGTTTGTTGTTGAAGAGAACAACTAGTAAAGGTCAATGGGTTTGGGTTTTTTTTAATCTTTTTTATAATACAGAATATTTTCATTGTCTGGAATGCTTTGTGGTGACCACAGTGATGTAATATTGATTTTCATTGGAAAGTAACTCAGTTTTTAACACATTTTCAAGAGAGATTTTTGTTGAAAAAGAATACAAGTGTATCCTGGTGTAAGGAGCAGTTTCTATATTCTCTACAACTACATTTTAAATATTGGAAACATGTGATTAGATCCCTCTGAACCTTTTCTTCAATGATGAGTAAGCAAGAGAACAATTCACTTTTCTCATTTCATTTCTTGTTCGTGCTTCAAGTTAGACCTTGGCTCTGCTATCACTGCTGTTCAGTCTTTTAACAGATAGGCAGCAGAGCTTTGGTCCTCGTGTTGAAATGGAATACTGTCATTATATCTCCTTCTGGATAGAGGATAAACCTGCAGCCACCTCACCGTGGGCTGTGCCACAGCCTGCCGGGGAATCTCTGCCCAGGGGCCTGGAGCACCTCCTCGCCCTCCTTCTGCACTGACCTTGGTGTCTGTGGAGTTGTTTCTCTCACACATTCTCACTTCTCTCTTTGGCTGCAGGTTTCTTCTCCTCGCCTTTCCCCCTTCCTTCTTAAATACGTTTTCCTAGAGGTGCTGTTGCTGATGGGCTCGGTGTTGGCCAGCGGTGGGTCTGCCTTGGAGCCAGCTGGCATTGGCTCTGTCAGACCCGGGGGAAGCCCCCCTGCTACCAAAACCTCGCCACGCAAATGCAATACAACAAGTTAATTAGAAATTAGCATTCTGGTTTAGCTCCTGCATTTGCAAGCCCAAAGAAGACTAATTGAAGTTTATGGTAGCCAAGGGAGTAGCAGCAACAGGCAACACAGCTGAGCAGTAGGGAGGAAATTAATGCAGAAAGAGTCTCCGTACAAGAGCTGTGGGGAAGATTGGGATAAAGGCTTTTCATTGAGATTGGCACTTCTCATGATGTCACATTTTTTGTTCTTTTTTGACTTCAGACTTTTCAGTTGATGGGATTTATTCTTGAGTTGATTTTCTTTCTGCCACTGTTAATAGGTTTGACATATTTCTGTAAAAATCCCAAGAGCCAGTTTGGAGATGGACAGCATGCAGATACTCTGGTGCCAGGCTACATTTTAGAACGTGTCCTGTCTGCTTTGTGGCTTTTTGTGATTTTGTTTTTTCTTCAAACCTCAAGACTCACTTTCTTACAGAAAACAGAAGATGGACTCCACAGATATTCAGCAGTCATTTAAAGCAGCTTCCTTTGTCCTGCCATGCTGAGCACAGCTCAGCCTGGCCACTGTCATCTAAAGTGACAGATTGTTTTACCTCCTTTGATCAACAGTGGAGTTACTAACCCAGATGACACTGGATCATTCTGTGCTCAGAGGGGAGGTGGCAGCAGTGCTGCATGACAGGTGTGTTGCAAGTGCCTGAATTCCTGCAGATATCTAAGTGGATTTTTTTCAGGCAACCTGGAAACACTTTTTTTTCCCATCTGGAAAACTGAGAAATTCTGGACAGCTAATTAAGAAGTGACTTAAGAAATGAAAGTTAGTGAGTTGTAAGCTAATTTGCTCTTCACATAATGGACTATGTGATTTTTAAAATCAAGCACAAAGAACACCCAGGTTTAGTCTTTAACAGTTCTCTAATCTAAGGTTTCTGTGTGTTTTTCTGCTTTAGTTGATCCAGCTGCCATTGCATCTGCTTTTAGGTATCCAAAGGCCACTTTTAGAACAAGGGGGCAGTAACAGTTGCTTATCTTCTGATCATCTGAAAAGGGATTTGTGTCCTAAAATACGCTCAAATTGGCAATTCTGTCTCAATTACACTATCCCTGCTGTTTAATATTTTTGTGCTTATTCTTTTTTTATAAAGAGAAAAACCAGTTTTGATTTGATGTTTGAGAAAGTGGCAGGGATCTATCATGTGCTTTTCTTCATCACTATATGAAACATAGCAGCCTGTTTATGAGTGTTTCAGTATGGCAGTAGGATTTATTTTCCTTTATTGGTGGTTGAAAATATTGCTGCATCAAATGGCATCATTCATGACTTGGATTTTCTGTCCATGCCATTTAAGACTTCCATGTTTTTCGTTTTGATTGCTGATGGCATTTAAGCCTTTAATTTGACTAGATTAGTGTATTTAAAGAACTGTTTTGAGCATTCATCTTAAGAATAAATTCTCAACTATTTCTGTTCCAAGGCTTGTATTTAGGCAACCTTCTTTTAGCAAGTTTAGACTAAAGAAATCTAATAAAGTAGTTTCTGTAGTTTCATTGACTGATTTTTGTGTACTTTTGTCTGTCTAAACAGATAAGTCATGGAACAAAAGTGCAAGTTATTGAAGTTATGTCTTGGCAGTAGCTAAATCATTCTTTAAGAATGACCAAACTCATCAGTATGCTGCTCTCTGCTTCCGGGGGGATTTTTCCCTGCATGTTTGATCTTGGATTAGAAGCAACAGATTTTCTGCC
>VWZG01009936.1:997220-1074908 GCA_013396735.1 Grallaria varia | reverse complement strand
TTTTTGATTTTGGATTAAAAGCAACAGTTTTTTTCCCTTTTTTTTTTTTTTTTTTTTCTTTTCTAAACAGGGACACAAGTGCTTTTTGTCTGGTGGATGCATTTATGGTGACTTGAACATATTCAGTCTCAAGTTTCAGTTTTCAGACTTGTGCCTAGGTAAAATTCTTGCATCCTGCTGTCACTCTGAGTGCAGACAACCTCTTAGCAGTGTTTTGGTCAGTCATGTTTCTGCTTAGCATGAAAAATGGCTCTTGAATGAATAATGCTGTGAAACTCGGAAGAAAAAAAATTATAAAAGCTTTCCTTAGAGCAGCGTTATTACGTATGTGTTCTCTCTGTCTTGAAAAGCTTCCAGTCTCTAGTGATCTCAAACAGTACTTCCTCAGTCCTATTTCCCTCTAGCAATTCTTTTGTACTTCATTTTATTTAGCAGTCGTGCATCTCTCTGCCCATAGCAGTCATGTTACAAGTATTTTCTCTCCTCCTCATTAGGTCCAGGTGCAACTTTAGTGTGTGGTTTGTACATCAGTGCCTTTTGGCACATGAAACATTTGCAACTTGAACTTAATGTTGGAAGCAAATCACCATGGATCTAAAATAGTTTATATTTCATATGAAGGAGATGAGCCTGCTGCTTTTAGTGGGATGGGTGAGCTTGCAAACTAGGCTGGCTGCTTGGAAGGTCTGACTGGTTTGTATGATGTTCAATACTGTGTAAGCAGGTTTTTTTCTGGATATCTCTGACTGTAAAGTTCTCCAGCTGGTGACACTTTGTTAGGTGTGTAATGTGGTTTTGTGCTGATTGTCACTTTCCCTTTTGTTTCCATGTCTGTCTTCTGTCACTTGGGTTGATGTGTACTGGTTGTAGCAGTTCTTCTGTTGAGTGGTGGGTAAATCTAGCTAGCAGCTGATTATTTAAATGAGCAATTTTGAAATAAAAGTTGTAATCTTGAAAAGCAACAATGCTATCTCCTAGAAAATTCTTTTGGTGCTAATGTTCAGCTATAATCAATGTCCTTCCATATAGTCAAACATGGAGGAATTAAACCTGCAATTCATAAAGGGAAGGGGAAAAAATAAATAGAACTTTTCTGTGGGTGTGTTTGATCTGTTTTGTTTAATTTTTCTGTTAAGAAGTGACCTAATTTTGAAAATGTCCCTTTCTTCATGGGTGCTAAGTAGTTTGGTGCTTACTACATTAAAAAAAAAAAAAAAAACAAAACAACAAACAAAACCCTCCATGTCCAAACAAAGGAAGGATGGAAGGATGTGTATTTTTGTGCCTTATTTGAACAGAAAAAACCCCTCACCTGAACACCAAAAAAAACTTGCATTGTAAAATTCAAGCAATCAGCCCCCCACCAAACACATGTATATTCTTTTTATTTTTTTTTTTTTTTATGCTAGAGGTGTTCTGCCTGTGTATGTTCCTGTGTGCAGCTCGGTAATACATTTCTGATTGTTCTATTGTCATTGGACATCTGGGATGTGTCTGGTTCAGTTTTAGTTCACTTGGCTGCAAAATCAGGCATATTTTCGAAAGAAGTCTCACAGTGGTGGAGACTGCTGGAAAAACAGGATACTCAGTCTTGCTTGTGTGTTTGTTGTATGGAGATATCAGTAGGTTTTGCATCTGAAAGTGATTTGTTTTAAGAGCTGCACTTCAAGCTTGCTAATGTTTTTAAGGACATCTTGTTAAAAGTGAGAGGTGTTGGGTTATATTTTCATTAGTGCCCTGCCCTGGACAGGGAAAGTTGCAGGAACTATTAAGTTTTCCTGTGATCTTCAGAGGTGTTACACAAGTCTCCTCCAGGACCAGTGAAAGCTGTTCAGGGAAACAGCTCAGTTTTTCAGACAGTGTGTTCTCCTAGAACCTGTTGACTACTGATCCTGTAAACAGATGCACCTTGAAATCTGAAATGCAGCCATCAGTCTGATTCCCACAGATAACAGCAAATTTAATAACTGCAGATAAGTGCACTGTTGCAATTAGAAGTCTGTCACAGAAAACCTTCAGCTATAGCTGCTACTGTTCTGCTGTGTCACAATATTGTGTGTATATTTGTGCCTGACCTTCCCATGACATTTCTGAAACTTGAGCATCTTGCTAATCTCCTTCCATCTTCCCAAGCTATATTATCACATCCAGTTTCATCATGTTGGATTCCAAATGTCTTCCATGTGCAATTGCTCCGCTCCAAATTCCAGACTTCTTGTTTCATTCTTCTGCTCCAGCTCACCTGTTACAGGGTAGATGAATTCAAGCTGACAGCCAGGTAGGTGGAGGTGTATCAACCAGGGGTCTGGGAGGAAAATTAATTTGAAGTGAATGTGTTAAATCTTCAGACAGTCTTGAGACAGTCGTGATTTCCTTCTGTTGTCCCAAATTGCACAGAGGTCATGTATAAAGTCAGCAAGTCCCTCAGAACCCCAGGTGGACAAGGAGAGCAAAGCCATGTTTGCAGGTGCTTAGATGTGAATTGATGTGACTTGAGTGAATCAGAATGATGTGGGAGTGAAGCCGAACATGAGAACTGAAGCAGAGGAGTTTGCAGGCTTCATAAAGCTGATCTCTCCTGGCTAGAGGAGCATCTTTGGCTGTTGTCTGGGTTCTTTGCTCTCACAGCGAGGTTTTCTCCTCTCTTGTTCTGTCCCTCCAGTAATTAGAGCACCAGTGTGACTGTGTTCAGTTCTGTTTTCAGATAATTAGAGCTGGGCTCATACAGCAAAATACATGGTTGTCTGTCTTGGGTTTTGCTCAGGGCCTTTGCCAGGACATCGCTGGTCTGTCATTGGGAACCGGAAATCCTTCTCATTGCTGCTCTTCAGTGGGCTGTGACAAAGACTTTGACCGATGAGGACTAATTACATGGTGCCTGCTGGCTTGATGTGCAGTTGGGGCAGCCATCCATCTGCTCTGCAGGCTTCAGGAGTAATGAGGAGTGATGCTGGAGAACAGGAATGGCCTTATTCTCTGGACAGTTAATGTACTGGGTTAGAAGACCAGTGCAGAACTTGAGAGCAAAGGGTGGGAGGAAGGTAAATGAACTGAATCACATTGCTGGAATTTGCTGTTAGAAAGAGTTTATGCATTCAACACAGGAAAGCTAAAGCTCAATAATTTTCGTTAATTTTGCTTTTGCCCTTTGGATTCTATATGCTGTCATCAGATTAGAGCAATGAAGTAAAACCTTAGTCATATTGTGCCTTGTGCGTTGTTATAGGGTGTTGATTAAAGATAATAATAAATAGGCTGCTTATCTACACATACTGTATTTAGTTATTTTACATTATGGTCCCTGATACAATGACTGGGAATCCTGAACAACTTCTTAAGTGGAATTTCATTATTTAAAATACTTGTGAGTCTTCAAATAGGCATTTTCTGTTTAATAAATCAGTCTTTGGTGTTTATGTTGATTATTGCCATCTCCCCTGCCAAAAAAAAAAAAAAAAAAAGTCCCTGAATGCACATTTCAGGATCTGGCAAAATTTTGTCATGTTTTAGAGATTTCCCCCCAGAGGCTGCTTTTTGTGCAGCAGCGTGATGGTAGTTTGCTTATGTTTTGACTTCAATGAAAGAACCAAACAGAGGAAAGTGGTATGTTTGTGCATGTTGTTGCTTGATTTTGGATACAAGCCAGAACATAAGTTTGCTGAAATTTGATGAGAAACACTAAAGAAAGAACAGTCTTCTGTAGCAGTGTTTATGTAAAACTCCTGTGGTCCAGTAGTTGCTGTAACTGTTGGTTTCCTTATGTAAGTTTATTATTCACTGGACAGTTTTTATTTCAGTGTTTACAGAAACTCTTGTGCCAAACATTCATCTTATCTCAAGCTAACAACTGCATTTTGCTTTGAGTTCAGTACTGACCCTATTGAATAAATATGTGGCTTACTGCCCTGCCTTCCTCCCTTCCTAATCTGACTGCTCTATCCTGTGCTTTTGGATTTGGAATAGCATATGGCTGGCTCAGCAGAGATTTCCCCGGTGTCCCCAGAATTAATCTTCCCTTCTTTTTATGTTCCCAGTATATGGTGGTCAAAGGCCTCAAAAGCTTCAGCTTTCAAGGATTTTAGTGTCATGAAAGTAAGAGTTTCTTTGAGATTGCCTTTGAATTGCAAGGCACCAACACTGCTTTCAGACTAAGGTTTGAAATTTAGAATCAGTGTTCCAAGTGAGTGAAGAAATGCTTTGCTAAACTGCAAAAATCTATTCAGTTCCAATTCTAAATGTCTGTAAATACATGGGCAGGCAGGAGCAGTTCAGGCATGACTGATGTCAGTGCATGACTTTTTTTTTTTTTTTTAATTTATTTTAACAGTTGGTTATGTGGAATTATAGCATTGCATTTTCCAGGCAGTGCTTTGCTCAGTATGCATCAATACTTTGTTCAGGTGGTCACAGTCACATTCTGTCTGGTCAGAGTTGCTATCATTATTCTCCTGAAGTAGTATTGTTCAACTTTGCTGTTATATTAGTTATTCCTGACATTCTTGGAAAATCTTGCAGGCAAATAAGGTGTTGTTGCAGCAAGACTTATGGTGTTGCTTGTGATGAAAAGTCATGTTTTGTATGTCTCGTGATGTGTGCATACCTCCTGCATATTATCATATGCCTTGTGTGGGCAAAATCATAATTATAGCATCTTCAGAAAACAAACTTCTGAACTTAAGAATGAGTGAAATATACCTTAACTGTAAGAACACATTAGAGCAAAGCTTTGTTTAACATAAGTTTTGCTTTGTTTAGAGATCCAGAAAATGATTATATATATATAAAATGCAGAGAGCTGACTACCACAGCTGAATGAATATGCAAAGGCTTGTGGGAAGATGTGATGAGCAAGTGGAGATGCATATGGATGTCCTTGTATTTCAGCTGTCTTAAAATTGGTTCTGCTACTTTTATACAAGTACCTGAGCATGGTCTTGGGTTTGTCTGATACTTACACCAAGCTTCCTCATTCCATTTTAAATTCATGCAGTTAAAATTTTGTAGTTCAAAGTTACAGTGGAGAATTATAGCCAGAAATATGTATTTTCTGCATCAAAGATTGTCTAAGATTGGACAGTCACTAGAGATCATGGGAGGAACAGTGAATCAGAGTTGACACACTTTGGAGTCAGTTATTCACTAATTTGTTAATGTTAGTTCATACCTAATTCTATGCCTTCTTTCTTCCTTCAGCAAAGTTTTTTCTGCTTGAGAAATTGTCAGTGAAAATTTGACATCTACAAACAGTTTTATATTGAAGACTTAGTTTGGAAATGATAAAGAATTTCTCGGCGTGATAGCTTGAATTCATCCTTCCTCGTGTGCTTAGCAGTACAGATTATATTGCACAGACCCAGGCATTATACAGAAGGAAGGGAGTTTTTAGTTCTTATATTTGCATGTGTGTCCCACAACAATATTAAAGATGCTTTGGTATTGGGAGGTAAGGTGAAGAAGTTTGATTGCTGGCCTTGTATGTGACTGCTGGAGTCACCTTATGGAGCGTCTCTGTACAAACCACTTCTTTTTTAAGCTGTTTTTCTCAGTTGCTTCTGTGAATCTGTGACATAATAAGAAATGGTTACTGAAAAGCTGATGGTGGGAGAGCGGAAACATATTATGTGAATAAGGTTCCTCTGGGGTTTTTTTAGTGTGTGGGTTTTGTTGTGTTTTTGGGTTTTTTTTTTCTTTTCCACCAAACATCTGCTAGTTTCATGTGAAACTTTCTCTTTACTGTGTTTGACAGCTGGTGAATAATGACCCCGCCTTTACCACGCTTTTTGTGACACTGTGGTCTCCTAATGTATTTCATCTTGCCTATCTGCCTTCCTGCTGTCCAGTGAAGAGTAAAATTTGAGGTATTGTGGGGGAATGGTGCTGATTTGTCAGCAGGTATCATAGAGTATCCTGAGTTGGAAGTGACCCCCAAGGATCATCAAATCCAACTCCTGGGCAGTACAAACTTAGGAATTTTGAGACTGGCACAAGCTAGTCCAACTGGCTAATCCTAGCTGTGATGTTGCACAGATCAACCAAAGCTTTAAAAAAGTTGCTTTTTGCATCCATTCCATGTATGAACTGATTTTTCTGTTTCTATGGGGCGTTTTTCCCATTTAAAATGGGAATGTATTAAAATATTTGTCTTGTAGAGTACTTCTTGTGAATACCAGAAGGTGGCATAACAGATTTTCTTAAAAGTGTATTATCCCGTCCCATGTGATGCTTTTCTTATTAGTCTGTCCCTAGGGCAGTCATTTCCACTATGGTGTTGATCAAAAAGTACTTAAATGTACTTTAAAAGTAGGTGTTGTTTCCATTCAAAATCCAGAGGGAATTCCTCCTAGGCAGAGTGCACGGGGCATAGTTGGCAAGGTTTTGGCAGGGGGTGTCTGTGCAGAGGTGCCTGTGAGGGACGAGGCTGTGACTGCCCTGTGCCAGACACTACTGGGGTTGATTCTGCGTTAAAACTCTTTTTTTTTCACTAGTTAAATTAATTGATGTAGGACTACTCCAAAACTTTGGAAAGACTGAGATATGTGGGATTTTTTCTCTTTCCTTCAGCTCCCTCTGGCAGACAAACACCTGAATTACAACTCCTTTACTTTCCACTCTTTCAAACAAGGGCTTGTGCCAGCTCGCATTTATCACCGTTACTTGCTGTTCTATGAGTATCCATCAAAAAGATACTTTCGCTTGTAGAAAAGTACATTGCTGCGGCTGCAGAGGGTGCTGAAATAGAACTCTTTCTCGGTTTAGCTGACTGTCGTGCTGCTTCTTTGCCCACCTCAGCTGTGTGATGCCGTTTCACCCCAGGGACTCTATCTGTTGATTGGGTTTTTTATTTCTTACGTGATCTGCCCTGAGCCTGCTGTGGTTCACTAGAGCAGCACAGATGAGAGGGATATGGCTGTTTTGCATGGGAGCCTTGAGTTGTTGCTGCATTTCAACCCTTCCTTTTGCTGCTGCAGCCTCTGGGGCTGGGTGGGTGGCTGGGTGAAGTGTTATTTGAAGTGTTATGAATTAAAGGTTTACAATCAGGAGACTTTAAACCATTGGATTTAAATATTTCATAGTTTTTAAAAATGCAAATAACATTGCTGTTCTTTCTGTGGGCCTTTCTAAAATCAGCTTGTACTTACTTTTCTTGCTATGTACAATTATTTTATGCAAAGCAGCATGTCCTGATTTGATCCTAAATCACCCAGATAGTTACATTGTCACTAAATAGGGGTATTGCAATGCAGAGTTCTTCCAATCTGCTAAGTATGTATCTTAAAACTGTCATTTTAAATTTACTTTTGGAAATGAATTAATAGCTTGCCTACCATAGCAAATTTGAAATAACTTGCATCTTTTGAAACTTTGCCCAGGAAATGAAGAGTTTTCTTGAAACTTATGTTCTCATAGCTGTTAGAGACAAAAGCAGTTTGTCGTTTTCTTTCTAGCCAGTGGCTAGAAATAAGGCTTCGAGAATGCAAAATGATTGTGTAAATAATGGAAGAATGAAAGAAAAAGCCTACAAACTTTCATTTTAAGAATATTTTCAAAAAGCTTTACCCAATACATGACTCAAGTCATGTGTTTGCTGTCTGTGGTGAAGGAAATACTGAAGTTGTTGCTGGCTGGTGCTCAATCCTAGCCTCTGTTTAATTACTAAATTGTTTAATATATTTGCATCATTTGAGTCAGATGTGTAAATGTGTTTGAGCATACTTTACTGGAATAAATTGTGCAGCCAACAGATGATAACAGCTGTGGAGGAGCTGTTTAGAAATAAATTCTTTGTAGTTCACAGTTTGGCCTATTCAAAATAACTGTTGCTTCAGACAATTATCTTCAGCAGGGTCAGTCTGGCTGCGGTGACTGTGCATTTGGGTTTCTGTGTTGATTTATTAAATATAATCACCTGGGGAAGATGAGCAAAGTTCTCTGAAGAAATTGGTGTTAATTCAAAAGCATTTCTTCTTAGTAGTGTGTTGTCAGCAGAATACATTGGCTTAGATCAAAAACTGGAAACCTTCATTAACTCCCTTTGGTTTTACCTCCTGCTAAGTGTTTTAAGACCTTATTTTGCCTAATACACTTTATGAAAGAGTAATTTGCCCAAGTAAAGCTGTTTTTGCATGGGGTTTTTTGTTTTGTTTTGGGGGGGGGTGTGTGTGTTTGTATTTTGGTGTGGTTTTTTTTTTTTTTTTTTTGGTTTGGTTTTTTTTGTGTATTATAACTTGTGGCTTGTAATTAAGTTAACAGGTGCATCTTGACTCTTGGAAGTAATTTCTTGCTAGAAGTCTTACCTCAATTTTAGAAAAATGCCTCTTCATACATACAAGAAAATGCAGGGCATCTATAAGTGGCATAGAATAAAAACCAATTTCATGGCCAGAAACTTACACTTAGGAATAGACTTGAAATATTTGTGTGACTATGTAGTTACAAAATATACCTGAAACAAAAGTTAATATTTTAATAAATTAACCCTTTCAAATATTAAAAGTGTGAATACTGCATGGACTAGGTTTGCTCATTTCTCATTCCCCCCTTCCCCTCCCATTTCCCTGCAAGTTTTTGGGAAGCTGGCTTAAGGTTTAACCAAAGTTATTTAAATTGTTTTAAAAATAGCTGCTTGTGACCTGATAGGAAATGGTGTGAGTTTTTTTTAACTGTTTGTTGTTGCTGAATAATTTCAGAAATTTCATATTCAGACTATCACATTAATGAATGATGCAAAGACCAGGGTTATGGGCTTTTGAAGAATGTATAAAATGGAAAAACTCATTTCTCAACACAATTTCTTCTCGGTCAGCCAGCTGCTGCCTCTTTGGTTTGTTGAAGAACATACATCTTGGTAGTCTCATAATCATGTGAGAATTTGAATCTTTCCTAACTGAAGTGTCTGGAGAGAAGGGGAAGTGGCTGTATCAGATGCAGAGTAATATGGATTTTTCAGATATATATAGAAATAATGCCTGTGTGTTTATATATAGCATGTGTGTATATATATGCATGCTATATACCCAATCACATATATATAGTATGAGTATGTATATCTATGTATAAAAATAATTTTCACTGAAGTGATGCATCCCAAAATGTTACTGCAGCAATTTCCTCACTTATATAGGAAAACATGCTGAGTGGGTGGATGGAAAACTGCAGTACTTCTTGTTAAACACATGCCCTGACTGCTTAACTTAATATTTAAAGATTTGGGGATTTTTTTTCGCCTGTTTTAGAAATGGCCCTACGCATATTGCTGTAGAGATGGGAACCTGCACTGCTTGCAGCATTTTGACAGCAAGGAGGGGTTGGCTGCATACCCAGTTTATCTCACTTTTTAATGTGTTCCTTAGGCAGTCAAATCAGTTTAAAATAAATAAATATACTTGATAGTATCTACTTTGTAAGCATCTCTGCTCTGTTTATAAGGCTTTGTGCATCTTGAAGTCTACAGTAAAACTACAGTAGAGCAAAACAGGCTGTAACTTATGTCTGGTGTCTGAGGGCTTTTTTACCCCCAGCTGTAAAAAAATTTCTTGGGGAGAGCATAATGGACAGTAAAGCAGAGTATGTGTGTAATTCTCTGAGCTGCCGTCAGCTGTTTTAAAGCTTATTTCCTAATGAAATTTAAAAAAAAAAAAAATAAAATTGTAAGACTGTTTCTTAGGAAGATGGATATTTGACACTTCTAGAAAAGTTGCACTTTCAGTGAAAGCATTGACAGGTGCATATTGCTAATTTTTTTCTGTGCTTCTGTATTTGTGGAATGTTCCAGTGTCACCGTGAGGGGACTGCCACAGTGATTGCACGTGTTTCCTTTGGATTCCTCCTTAGGCAGAAATTTGTTTTCCTCTCATACGAATTCTGGAGTGAATATTTTGACAATATGTGGTCAAAGAAATTGTATTAATTAACTGACTCATATATAGGGCAGTACTGTCAACACCATCTTTTAATTATTCTCTTCCACTAATTGGAACAGCTGCAGTTTAATAGACTGAAAAGCCAGAGATAGAGGCATGAGAAGCAACCATGTGAAGGGCGAAAGAGCTGAATAAGGAAGCCAATTAAACTATCACATGGTCAGTTTTTTAGGGAACCTGAAGAGAAATTTCATGCATCCTTTTTTGTTCAGTTTCTAGACCTGTGCCTTTACAGACATATTTAAACTGCTGAAATGATTTGATATTGAAATTGTTACTGTGTTTTATTGTATTTTTGGGGTTCTACTTTATTTTATTCTATATCAAAAGGGTCTTTTTTATTAGGATGCATCAGCTCAGCAGGCTGGCAGTTTGAAGATACGGAAAAGATCAGAGCAGTTCCTCCCAATGTGAAACTGATTTTCTGCCTTCAGTTTGGAGTGAGCTGTGCTAGTGCTAGAGGTTTTGTCATATAATAACAAATACCTGTTTTAAAATGGAAATATGGCTTTGTATCAGTGAATTTTTAGAACACGGGTTTGGAGAAAAGAATCTCAAAAGTTTAGAGAGGTTTACTGGTCTTACCACCATTTTAAGGTATTTTTTCTGTGTATCTTTGTCTGGTGTCTTGTCATACAAACACTTTATCAGTAGGAAATAGTCTAATATTAGAAAACATGATATTCATGACACAAATATTTAGACCTTTCTGTCGTCTAAATTTCTGGATGAAAATGGGAGAGGTAAATCACACTGTTACTGTAACTTTTACTGTTTTTCTTTCTATAAAGCTAAAAGAAGCCTGAAGTTCTGGAAGTGAGAAGACTTTTCAGGTCACGCTAGAAAGGGTTTGCAAGACTTGAGAAAATTTCCATATAGCATAACCCTATTTTCACCTAGTGCTTTCAGTTCCTCTGATACTTAGTAGATGAACAAAAGGAGAGAGATAAGCAGCTTGTTAGAGTGGAACACCAAATTTTAACTGCAACAAAACACTTGACTGAGCAAATAATTTTTTCTGTTTTGTTTTTAACAGGCTAAGGAAGTTAAATTCAGTCTGTGCAAACTGATGACAATCCAGCAGCATTCTTAGAAGTTGTCTTTTATTCTGTGTAGTTTTCCTACAAAAATTCATGTGGCGTTCCAGGGCTAAGAATAAATATTTTCACACTAGTGTAGTTTTATGTTGCTTGGGCTCTGATATATTTCTGCTTATGCCTTTTTCTTCTTTGAACAACTGTAAAAGGAAATCTTAAGAGAAATGCAGAGATGGTTTAAAAGTTTTCCAGGAAGGGCTCGCACTCCAGAAATGTAACTGTGGGGGGCTGTAAGAGGACAGCTTTTTTTTTTTTATAATGCAGGTGAAAAGCAGCAAAAGCATACATGGTGACAGTCAGTATGTACAAAGCAATGCAGTAGCAGCTTAGCCTTCCAGTTGCACAAAGGAAGGAAGAGGCTATCCCAAGGAAAGGCAGAGAGTCACAGGGGCTGTGGTTTTCGCTGCCTGCCTGCCCTGACGTTCAGGGAGGGCTTGCAGAAGAAAAGGTGCTGAGATCAGCCTGCTGGCGAGGGCTGGTTCTGTGTGTGACTTGGTCATGTGCTTGCTGAGTATGGGGCCGAGTGCCTGCTCTTCTCGTTTGGGGCCAAATCTTGGTTGTTGGGCAATAACGAAGCAGGATTTGGGGTGGGGGGATGGAGGAAGAGGGCTAAGAAATGCTTTGGTCCGTTAACATAAGCACTCTGGAGTGTCACTTCCCGTGTGGGATCAGAGCCTTGCTGCTGTACAGCCCCACTCAGCAGCTTCTGGCCTTGCTTGACATCTCAGGTCTGTAAAATGCCATCTGGGGATCTTGCCTTTGGTGGACTTATTTACTTTTCCTCCCCCCCTTCTTAAGCACCTGTTCCTTTCCTCAATGGAGGAGTTTTCTGCAGAAGTGCTTGACGCTCTGCCATTTACTTTGCTGTCTGTCTGCTCGGTGCTGCTTTGGAAACACAAGCATGGAAATGGTTGCTTAAAACCCAAAGTCTTTCTCATCTTTTGTACACAGAATACTGTAAGAGACTGGGATAATAAGCAGAATGTAACTTTAAGCAAGTTATGAATGCTTTTAATTTTGTGTGTCAACTTGCTTGTAAGAAAACCGCAGAAAATAAGCCCCTTGTATGGTCCCAAGGTGCTGTGTAATCTGTGCAGTGATCATGGGACTTCAGCATTTAGGGGTTTTAAACTTAAAGCAAATCTCTGGTTTGTGTGCTAATTTGGTGTGTTTTCAGAGCACTTGTCTGGAAATAACTGTTTTCTCAGCAAGTAGGATTCTGCCCAGAGCTGTAGTGCTGCTTTTGGCCCTTAGAACCAGTTCATTTGGGGATGAGTGGCAGACCAATGTAATATGAGAACAGAAAATGTATATTCAGTAGGTGCAATGCACACCAGGAGATCCGATTACTTTTCCCATATTTTTACATGTGTAACTAAACTGTTATTCTCAAGTTTTAATTAAAATATCAGAATAATATAGTGTGATTTTCTGTTGTCATAGGAATAGTTTATGTAAAGCGTAAAATACATGATAATAGTATTTTCCCTGTGAATACGCAACCAGTCTGTGACTGTCAGGAAGAAAATGAGATTTGTGTTTTTTCTCCTTATGTGCAGATAGATGATTCATTTCTCATATGGCTGTTTTTTAGCAAGTGGAAAGCACTTCCCTATTTTTAGAGTACCTGACATTGCTACTTTCTTCAATTCTGCATTTTGTGCATGGTTTGAGTAATGTGTGCTGGACATTGGGAGGAAAGAAGGAGGTTTGGTTGGGCAGTGCTTGGAATTCATGTGTTTTCAAAAATTGTTTACAGCTACTGGATTTTCCTGTAAATTTTTTTTTTTTAAGGTTGCTTGTAGATTAGCCAGAAAAATAAATGGGACCAGAAGCACCCAAAGGGGAGAGGAGGTTTTTGAGGACTCATTTTGCTCTGTAGGGTGAATGATCTTGTTGGGGTCTAAAGTGAGGAGTAACTCTGATTTCTGGATGTGCTTTGATGGACTTAAATGCCAGTCGATGTTTGGCAATGACACTGTGGCTTGAGTTGGCTTTTATTTTTCTGGTCAAAAGGGTATTTAAAGAGTTACTTTTGGAGAAGTGGTCCATTGATTGTCTTTAGCTTCATTCTTTTATATTAGCAATGCCGATGTTAATAAATAAAACATTCAGTCATCTCCTTGGCTTGGCGGAGCAGGCAGACAGTCTTTACAGGCAGTTACCAGTTGACTGCGCTGGCTGCTCTCAGCACGAGGATGGGAGAAACAGCACTTGTTTATGGTATCTTAAGACAGTTTCTGTATCATGGTGAATGCAAAATTGAGTGTCTGAATTCAAAATGGGGATTTTTTTTTTTCTTTGTGATTATAATAGCTGCTATCTAATGTCTTTCAACTTGACTTCTAGGCCTTCAGTGCAGAGCTGGCATTATCTGGTAGTCTGGGGTGCTATGAGACTGCACACGGTGTTTACCATGTGTGCAGCCAAGCGTGCCTGTTGGCATGTAAATGCATGAATTCTTTTGCTAAAAGTATGACTTTTTTATGCTAATACTTCATACTTGTTCCTCTGCAGGACTAGTGTTTCTTAATAGTTATAGCATCTAAGCACTGTTTTCCTGCACAGTAATGTCTGTCCGACATCCCAGGTATCAGTTCCTGTGAAGTTTGTTGCCTGGGTTAATGCTGCTCATGTGTAATTTAGAACTTCTTCATAGAAGTGGGAGAGAGCTGCTGAATTTTTTGTCCAGGGGGTGCATCTGGTTTTGAATCAGTTCTTGTCTCTGGTCATCCTGGTTGTTTTAGTTCCTCTCCTGTGGTTATGGTAACAGCTTCAGAAGCCCAAAACTATTTAGAGCAAATGTTTTCAATAATGATGATCAGGAACAGCAATTATTCCCTGGTAATTTCATCACAAAATTAAACTTAACGTTGTAGGCTTCACTGGTATAAAAAAAAAACCTATCAGGGTGTTATTAAATGTTATTAGAATGATTAAATCTATAGAAATTTATAGAAATAGCTCCTGGCTTGATTCTTTATTGCTAAGTAGCATGACAGGGTGTTGGCTTTTTAGTGACAGGATTAAGCTGTCCTGATGACCAGAAAAGTTGTCATGCTGTACAAAGACTATTCTGAAATATGTAGATTAAATATCTTAGTGTTGATTTGGTTGACTGTGGCAATACGTTAGAAGTGATTTATTTCTTTTCCTGTAAGGTAATCAATATATCTGTAGCTCTGCCTTCTTTTCCCTGGAAACCTGCTCTGCGTATGCATAATATGCTGTTAAATTCTCCAGTCCCTTTTTAATAGTTTGCCTTCTATGGTCCCTGCTGTCATCAGCCCCAGGAGGTCAGCAGGCAGAGCACTGAGTTGCAGAGTGGTCCCTGATGGGGACCTGCGTGACCATCTGCTTCGTCAGTTCTTCAGTCAATTTGTGAGCTGCTGGGGGGGCGTTGAGAATTAGATTGTTGATAGCGTTCCTACAAAGACTGCTGATAACAGCCTGCGAGTCTCTGCTTCTCTACTGCAGAAGACCGTGATATTTGTGTTCCCATAGCATGTTGTAAAATGCATGAGATCTTGCTCATCCTCCTTGGAAATGAGAATAGGAAAATGAGAGCATCCTGAACCAGAAGCTATTAGAAGAACATGCAGAAACCTGCAGCGATTTGTGCTTTATTTTGTCTTCCTAGCTATGGATTAGAAGGACTGATTTTTGCAATGGGCTTTTTCCATAATGGCATTCTTGTATTGTTTGGTCAGAGCTTGCACAGGAGGAAAACAGGCTGCTGAATTTAGTCACTGATCTCTATTAGCCGTGGCCTAAGGCTATGCTGAGATTTATATCCCATTTGTATTGTTGCAGCTCAAAAGAAGAATGTTCAGAGGATGACAAGTGTATACTGAGTAGGTATGTTGTTTCATTTTCATGTGAAACCTTTTTTTTTTTTTTTTCTGCTTCCATTGGTCAGAAATGAGGTTAATAGGAAGAGAATATAGTACAGTGCTGCAGTGTCCCTGTTAAGGTAGAACAATAGCATCAGAAACAGCTCTTTAAAAATTAGCAGCTTTTATTAAATAAAGCTGCATTGTGCTGGTGTGCACAGTGCAGTCTTTCTCTTTTTTTTTTTTAAAGCATATACTGCAGTCAGTGCTTCCCTAACGAGGTGGCACTATTGTTGAGTTAGAAGGATAGAATCATCATATTGCTTTAGGGGACAGCAGGATTTAAAAGGAGATGCCTTGCAGCCCTGTTTTACAGATTGGAAGCATCGGTTTAAGGGCATTGGCAGAATCATTTCCTTGTTCTTAGCAGCAGCCACTGCTGTGTCAGTAGTGTGTGGAATGGAAGTCCTAGTTGGTAGTCTGTTATGGAAACGCTGTTTACTGTTATTGTAGTACCGTGGTGACAACATGCCATTGAAATGGAAAACGAGCTCTCCTGCTATCTGGAAATTCCCAGTTCCTGTGCTTAAAACATCCAGGTCATCGCCACTTTCTCCAGCATACATGTAAGTGAGAGAAATGAGGATAATAAGGTGGGAATTTTTTTCGTGAGACTACCCTGTGGCAAAATACCCTGTTGTATATTAAATGACATTGGCACTCAGAATTTTATCTTGTTTGCTGTGTAGACCCCCCCAGATCTTATCCTGGATGTTTCATGATGGATGTCGTGTCGAGTCTTTCCCTTTTTGTTGAAATGTAGAGAAATTGTGCAGATTAAGCCATATTCATAACAATATTGCATATGTTCATTTGAAAAGTTTGTGGTGTTAATTTGTAAAGCTGATCTTGAATTGACAAGTTAAGCTTTGAGGCTGACAGGCTTTCTTTATGGTGTATATGCTAATATTTCCTCCTGACTATTACACTTGGAAATTGAGCTTGAAATCCCCTGCTGTATTGTACTGCACTTTTGTTTGTGTGAGTTCTTGTATAGAAGAAATCATCCTGTTTGGTCTTGTTTTATTCTTTAAGGTCTTAGCCTTAATGCAAATTCAAAGTTACAATAAAAGCTTAAAACATAAATATAAATAATTCATATCTGCATCCTTATACAGTTATACAAGTTGTCCATGTGAAGTAGCTTCACATAAAGAAGTACTTTAATACACAGGGTGGCAATCTGCCTTTGTCTTGCCAGATCTTGGTGCAGCTTTTGTTCACCTTTTGTTGCTTGGAGTTCTGCGTTAGCATACACAGGTGACTTTTTCTTCCTTTATGAAATAAAACTACTTAGCACAGGGTGCTGTATTGCTTCTGCCTTTATTTAAGGAAGCATCTCTTTCAAAATGAGGAAGAGTTGCTATAAATTGCCCATGTAGCAGTGTAGATGACTTTCCTATCTGGAAATTACTGTAAAGGTTAGTACTTTTCAATAGTATTCCAGTTTAATACCTACAATATTAGTACTTTTAAGCCTATATCTGCTTGCAGATAGGTTTTTGCTTCAGCTGCTGTAGGGACATGCTGTAAGAGAGTGGTACACAGGTCCTCTAAGTGTCTTTTTTCATTGTTGCTGAGAACTGCATTGATAACCGTGGGGCTGAAACAATCCAGCGCAGTGTGCATGGTCACTATTGTTCTTAGTCAGAAAGGCTGAGGCTTAGGGAGATAACCTGGCTGTGTAGAACCTGTGCTGTGCAAGCTCCAATTTAAGATTAATTTTCATGGAAGTGCTTCAGCCTTTTTACTGGAAGCATCAAATATGTTTGAGGCCACCAGAAGATAAGCGTTTTCCAATAAATTCCTACCTACTCAGAGTTTTTTTTAAAATATGACTTAAACGCAGAGAGAGTATCATGGTGTTAGAAGAGTTGTGAGGCATTTGAACCCCTTTAATGGAAAGAATGTCTTTTGTGTTGTATGTTTTGCTTTTGTTTTTTAAACTGTAGTACTTTTAAATGCAAGAAAAATCAGAAATAGCCCACTGGGATCTATCTGCTGCTGAAACGAAGCGTTTCTTTTGTGCGTTGCCTTTAAATCGCTGATCTTAGCTCTGTGTGTGCTCCGGCGTTTGTGATGAGGATCATGTAGCTGATTATCTCAGTGTGCTCAAAGTATGAACAGGTTTAGTGATCATGCATAACTATATGATGCTGAGCTTATCTGGAGCATGAGAAATATGTGATCAGCAGCCCTAATCATCTCTCTGTAATGAGTCAATGTATCTCAATGTTTATGAAGACGTTTCTTTAGTGGTACACAGACCTGACGTTAGCAGGACTTGTTAAAATTATTCATCTACTTTATTGTAAAGAATGAGAAACATTACAAAATGACACATATTTGATTAGGTAATATATATCAAGTGATCAAAAAAACCCCCTTATAATCTGGATTGACCAGTGAAATAGGTGATAGAATAAATCATTGCAGAGATTACAGTAAATTTTCTACTGTTCTGTGTGATCCGATGTTTTTCACATTCGTATTTATAAGTTTTCTGTCATAAGTAGTACTCTGCACACTGGCAAAGGGCTTATGTTTTGAGTGTAAGATTGAGGAATAAGTGGTATGTGAAACAGTACATGTATTGATGTAAAATAAATGACCATAAAACTCTAGAATTCACAGATGAACGTGTTTATACTTGGTATTTTGGATCTAGGGTATACAAAAGTATGATTGAGCTTTTAATCCCTTTAATACCTGACATCTTAATCTTACAAAATAGGGGTTTTAGTGTGGTTTGGAATGTAAAGTAGGGAGGTCTTAAAGGTGATTTTTTTTTCTGTATTTACAATGAAATTCCAATTTTTCAGATTTCACTGGTAAAGTTGACCTGAACTTTATAAGCTTCATCCTGCTAATGATTTACAAGTAATTTATCTAGAGGTTAAACTGATGATCAAGACACATAGATTTTATTAGTTTTACTTTATCTAGATACCCAATACGTGAACTCTGCATTAGTTTCCCTGTATCCAAGTGCCGAGACTGGTGTTTGTGAGCATGTTTGGCTTCTTGGATGAAGCAGCATCTACAGCCAAAGTACCACTGTGAAACCTTCGCTGTCCTGCAGATTGGGCAGACGTGGCTTAGCTCAGTGTCTGCCTGAAAAGTTTGTGGTATTTCCCAAGGTGGGGAATGAGTATGAGGGGCTTGTCTCGGAGAGTTCTGTGCTGCAGGAAACTTGTGGATGGGTGGTACATGAAATGAAGGACCCGTGGAACTGGAACTGATGAGTTTGTAGGCAAGGATGTCATCCTGTTACCGGGAAGCCTGCTGGTTTTGCTGGGTCTGGTACTGCTTTCCTGGCAATGGGAAGGAGCAGCAGTGACTCGCTGCCTCTTGACTGGTGGCTTTGTTTACCACCAGTCACTTATTTGGGATGTTTTCAGAACATCCTGACAGCAAGAGGTAACTCCTGACATTATACAAAGGACGAAGGGTCCCTCTGATGGGGAATGCAGACATTCCCTGTCTTCTGGTGGAACTGGTCCAGAATTGCCTGAACTTTACCCCAAGTTACAGAGATCTGGTGACATTGCATAGGGAAAATGAGGTACTTTTAGAGTTGGAGTGCCGGCATGTGCCAATACGTGTAGGTGTAGCACAGCCGGTTTAGTGCACGAGTTAGGAATGTGTAGCTATGGATGCGTGCACATGCCTTTGTCAGACTGCTTTGCATTTTCTTTCATGACACTTATGTTGCTGGGATTTAGAATATAGATTCCTTTTGTCAAACAGTTTGGAAGCTGCCGTGGCAAGTTTATGCACCGCTACTCAAATCATATTCATATTTGTGGTTCTGTTGAACTACGTGGGCAGAGACCTAGGTGACTTAATGTATTATGTGGACAGTTTCAGCAAGTGAATCAGAGGAAAGGACAAAATGAATAATACAGAGTTGAAAAAGTGGTATTCTGTGGTATCACAGCTGTCATTTAACATGACTGCCATGTGTTAAAAACAAAAAACCCCAATGACTGACCTAGTAGAGGTTTAGAATTAAAGCACTACTACAGAGAGGGCGAGGAGCGGTTCCACATTTGGTCATATAGAACAGCTTTGAGGTATAAAGGAACGGGAATCCCAATTATTGTTCATGGGTCACATCATCTCATACGTTAAGAGCCAAGAGAATTCTTTCTTATTTACACTAACAATGTCATGTTGTTTTCCAAAGTTGTGCACACATTCCATTAGCATGAACAGAATAAATGTTTTTGGAAACTCAGGAGATTAAAGTACTATGATGGACATCTAAAAAGAATTCAATAATGTAAAAATACTACTCGAAAAATACTATTACAGAGGATTTTTCTGTAAGGCTGTGTCATGTGAGAATATTCTCTGCTGTTTTCTGAAAAGTAAAATGCTCACTTAAGTGTTTTTAGTCACCTATGTGCCATTTTAAAAAATAAAATGAAAAAATTCTTAATTCAGAGTAATCTGTTTGTAATCTTAGTGCCTTCTATCCTTTCACATGGAAAAGAATGTTGATACTTTAAATGGCAACTATCTTCTGCATGTGTTTTCATAATTAAGTGACTAATGTTAGGAGAAATAAGCAAATATGGTATTCCAAATATATTGCTATCAAAGGGTTTGCAACACAGTCTGTCTATCCTGAGTCATGTGGTTGTGAAATTTGTCTGACAGGAAATGCTTTGCAGTAATGGAAATCAGTTACTGTGCAGAAAAGTAGAATAAATTCTTAATACTCTGGAGTAAGCAGTGCTGGTTTTAGCTGCTTATATTGGTTATATAGGTTAATGCTTTTGTGTTGTCTTTCAAATATCTGATTTGCACTACAATAAGCTCTTTGAATTTATGCTGTACAGGGATATGTACTTAAATGGGAAAAGCTGTGTATGCATAATTCATCAGACCACCTGTAATAATTCTCTTTTGTGTGACCACCCTATGTGCGTCTGCTTCCTTCATTGGTCATTTTTCGTAAATGAATCCTTTTGTTGGGCCCCTGAGCATTTGACAGACTACACGATGTCCACACAGAAACACACTCACCTGTCTTTGACAACATTTCCATTTTAAGACATTGCTTTGTAGGTATTTCAAATTTCGACATGTTGAAAGTCAATGTGCAGGTCACATCATGTATTTTTTAAACTAATCTGACAATACATGCAAACAGATGATTTGGATGAGTGGCAGTAGAAGAGGCTTGTATCTTACTAGTAGAAGGCTGGTTTTAATCCCATAAATTTTGTGTATAGAGTTCTCATTTGTGCCTGTTGATCTTCCTTTTGCTTTTTGTATAATAGGTATTTCAATAGATTATTCTTTTGAAATGTGACATTTCATTGCAGTAATAAACTGGTAAAAATGAGGGGATAAAACCCAACCTGTTTGTCATGAAGTTCCCAAGGGCAAATGGGTTTTCAGGGGAAACCTTTATGGGTGATGCTGTGGCTTACAGATCCTGAAAATTCCATACTCCTTATATAGCATGATGTTGCAATACTGACATTGCTGTGACATGCTAAAGCATCTTTATTGAATTATCCAGAATGTGGCACTCAGCCTGTTCTGCCAGTTTTTCATTTTTGCCATTATTTCCTTGTTAATGTGGAAAAATGTCCAATCACATTGTACTCATTGATTTTTCTAGTGTTGATGTATATTTTCTGTTGACGTTTGGATGGGAATATCTATGGATTTACATGAAGTACTTGGTGAATATTTGCGTTTTAAAATAAGTCACTTGTTCTAAATGGCAATAATGGGAATTGTAGTGTAATAACATGTAGCTATAACACTTAAGTGCAAATGCGCATCTATATTATTGCTGTAATGTTTTGTCCAGCAATGACTGAGATTGTTTCAGTGTCTAATTACAAAAATGTGGGGTTTTTCATGGGATGAACAAGTCACCCATACCTGTTATCTGATATACTTGGGTCTAAATGTTTTACCATGTAGGGGGAAAAATATTTTCCAATTTAAAGTAATTTAAAATTTAAATGCTCCTTTCATTCTCCCCAGGAGATTGTAATAAACACGTGCCAAAACAATTGTGAGAAGTGACAAAGCAAGAGGAATGGTAAAGCAGAACCCAAATCCTAATATCAGAATCTTATTTACTTTTTTTTTTTTTGCTGGCTTTTAAGGTATCAGAATTATTCTCTACAGTAGATAGGGGAAAAAATTCCAACACTCTGGACAGCAGTTGTTCCTAAATCTGTTAAAGGAATACAGTGGGATGTGTGTTCTATGCCCAGATCTTGAATGTGTAGGTGCCACCTTAGACATATGTCGGATTTTGCCTTTAAGGAACCATTTATTCTGCAGATGTGGCAATCTCTGTGTATGAAAACTAAGGACGCAGCAGGTAGAACTGTAATCTGCTGGTGAATGCAGAATGGTTTTCTGAAGTGTTTTGTAGTGCGCAGGAAGTATTAAGCTGCCTAGCCAAAATTATGACTTAGCTTTTGAACTCTTAACACCAAATATAAAGGGCAGAAAGTAAGTGCAGTGTTAGTCCAGCCTAAACTGTGAAACCTCCCACTGTTGAATTTTACCTTTTTCAACATGGAGGGAATAAAATAGCTCCACTTCTGTAGAAAAGCTACAAAGTATGTGTATTTGCCTTGCTTTTTCTGTTTCTAATAGTAAGAATCAATAGACTAACACAAACTTTGGCAAAAAGTCATTAGAGAACTGTTTCTAATTGAACATCATTAAACAATCTGAGTCTGCAAATTTAAGCTACAAATGGCTCAATGAATGTAAACCCTTTGTCAAATAGATAAATGTGGATGTGATACTAAGGCTCCCGGAGAGACTAAATGCTGTTAGGAACAAAAGCTTTATAGCACTGACTGAGCCAAATATTGCTTTGTTTCTGTGGAAAACAAATTTGAATTAACCAGCGGGCTGTAATTATGCTGCAAACAGCTTGAGACCTGTGATCATTTTGTCATTTTAGAAGGAATTTTTGAAGAGAATATTTTCTATGTGTGTATCCTTGGGAAATAAATCATACCAAAAGAGTGGATGATGTTGCTCAGTCCTCTTCTGCTGTCTTTGTGGAAACTATAGTTACAGTGTGGCCTTGCTAAAAAGTGATACAAAAAGGTTCAAGTGATGTTGGGAGTGTCTTTGTGTTGTCCTACTTTCCACTCATATCCATTGGTGTTGGGAACAGTAATCATATCTTCAATCATCTGAGTATTTCTAGTAGTCATCATCATTTCTGGTGATGTCCTGGGCCTGTGTGCTCAGGCAGAAACTTTTTCTTAATACAGTGATTGTGTTGAAGTCCAAAGAGACTTCACTGTATTTAAAAAAAAAGAAAAATTAAAAAAAAAAATGTTAAGGGTTGATGTTTAAGTACTAGTCTCCAAAACTTTCCTTCTAGCATAGCTTAAGTAGGTTACCTGGAGCCTGACTTGGTTGGAACACAGTTCAGTGTCCTGTCCTTAATGTGAAGTTGGGTTTGTTGTTCCCCTCATGGCCTTTGCTGTCTTTGGTGATGGTGCTTCTGTACTGGATTTCCCTTTTGGACCCCTTTTTCAGCTGGTCAGTGCAATGAGCATCTCATGCTGTAACTGTGTCTGAACAGCAGCTAAAGTTGATGCATTCCCTGCCTCTGCCCATCACCGTGTGCCCAGAATTTACCTGTGTCCTCTGCTGATTTTGTGAGATCTGGAAGTTCTGTATCCTCGTCTTCTCCTGCCCTTGGCCACAGCCTTGTGAAAATAAAAAGCCACTTCTCAGTGCTTTGCTCTACTGTATAGAGCCTGGTTTTCTGTTCTCCTTTTACAGAACACCCTTGGTTTAGAGGAAAGGTGGAAAATGGAACATCTATTTGCTTTTCAATTTAAGAAACAGTAAGCTTTACCTTATGCTTTTCTCCTGGAGTGGAGATTTAGAAGATCTCGGTATGAAGCACTAAACAAGCGTTTAAATGTTCAGCTGTTACTGCTGTCCTTCTAATCTGTAAACAAGGTCAGGTGTAAAAAGTGAGATATTCAAAAACAAACATCACAGCATTGCCCAAGGTGAGCAGTATTCAGCAGTAGCTGCTGTAGCTATTTTAGAAAATTGCATTTGCAGTAGTTACAGTGTGTGTTAATTCACTTGAAGTAAAAGGTTGGTAAACATCTGGTTGTGATGGCCCCTTTCAAGTGAACAGCATTAAATGACATTTTTAAGAAATTCAGTGAGCTGATAAATGTGAAGTGTTTTTAATTACATTTTCAGCCTCTAGTTCATCTAATAAAAATAGAGTCTTTAAACTGTCCAGTGAGAACAGTGACACCTGAAGCTGATAGAATGGGACAACTAGTCATAATAAAGGAAAAAAAGGCTTGATTCCCACTCCAAATACACTGTGTGTGTCACAGAGGTGATCTGTGCAAAGCCATTTAGGTGCTGCCTTCCAGTGCTGTTCTGGCGTTCACCCTGCATTCGGCCCTCGAGCAGTGTCTGTGTCAGTGCCTGTGTGTCCCCACAGCAAGAACTGGAGCTGGAACCTGCTGGCTGGACTGTTGGGAAGAGTTAACTTGCTATGTCAACCTATTGGAACAAAAATGACCTTTTCTCTTTTTCTCTGCTAGCTGGAGTGATGTATCTCTTATAAAATGTAAACGTGCATTTTCTATAGACATTTCTGCAGCACTTTTGTAATAAGAAGTCATTAACAAATGATAAAGCTGGCTAGTTTTACTGGGTTGCTGGTACCATAGAGGAATTAAGTTAGAAACGCCTATTAAAAAGTAGTAATAAAAGGAAGAGATGTTATTTTAGAGTAGGAAGAGTGTAAAAGTAACTTTTTTTGCCAGAATAAAGGATTTCCTGAAATTTTATAAGTAGAAGATATGGAAGAAATGTGAAACATCATGATAGTGTAATTTGTTCATCTACATTATATTAATATTTGAATTTCTTAATAGAATTGTTATGAGATTTTCTTTTATACAATGCTGCCCTATCAGTTGTACTTACTGAGCTCCAAGGTGGCTGTATAGTTTGTTGGGGAATTCCTAAATTCATTACTCACAAAGTTGAAACATCTGTTCATAATGGGAAGACAGTAATATAGTGAATACTAATTTTTTGGCAGACTAAGTTTAGTAACATACTTTTTGGCAGATTATGCATACAAGTAAAAAATTACTCTATATTTAATAGTAAATGAAAGTTTTGTTGTCTTTTACTGGCCTTTTCATCAATAGGTTCATTAACAGATTACTTGCATAGCTGCATATAAAGGATAGCCCTGTAATGTACCAGATTTTTTTGATAAGTCATAAAATCATAAATATTTGGCTTGTAATAAGAATATCTTAATATGAAATTGAAATCTTGTCCTTTCTTACCTGATAAATACCAGAGTCCTGGCACATGCCAGGGGTGATTGCTGAAGAAGCCATTTACCAGTGACCAGAACACTTGTGGTCATGGTTCATTGAAGAGTAATTTGACAGAGAAAATAAGGTTATAGTTCTTTCAAAAATGAGCTGTTGAGGTTCACCAAATTAAGAATTCACTGTTTGGCCAATATAGCTTTGGCAAGCTTTTACTGAATTATGTAAAGACTGTGGGGTTTAAATAAATGGAGAACATGCACTCTAAAATATCTGTAGCTGTGGGCTGATCTCCTTACTTTATTTTCAAATACTCTGCAGAACAGATGAATGGTTTATTAACATAAATGAACAAATTCTTAATAATATTCTTAGTTGCCTTGTTTCTGTTGCATCAGAATGAGCTCAACTACTTCTGAACAAAACGTCGTAACAGAATATTGTTTTATTTCATTTATGCCACTGCGTTCTATACAAAATAGCAACTTCATCATTTGAATATTCTAGTTGAGAATAGAATTTGTCACAGTTTTCACAGATTTTTGCTTATCATGGGTCACCTGGATGCCTCCGAACCATTTTAACTGGTCAATATTTGCCAAATGCTTTAGAAAGCAATTTGCTTCTGTGAATCATGTTGTAACTCCAGCCAGTTAAATTTGTCAGTATTTGCTGGAAAGTTAAAGCATAATAATATCCATGTGATGCACACTCCATATTTCATTGCTACAAAAATACCAGTTGGAAGTACTTGGAGGATTAACTTGGAGTTGTGAGAAAAGTACTTTTAGTTACAGCCATAAGGGAAAAACTGTGCTGTTCTTGAAAGAGTCTGCCTAAGGTTAGAAAGAAAATTCTGATTCAACTTAGTTTGTGATGGCAACTAATTAACCTCTGGTGCCTTTCTCTAAACTGTGAACTGCTGCTTCCCAGAGGTTACAGGTCCCCTGCCCTCCTATTGCTGTGTTACTATTCATTTCACATTCAACTCCAACACAGCCTTGTTCTTCAACTCTTTTTTTTTTTTTTTTATAAAAACTCTGGTTAAAAATGGTACTGCTACACTTCTTGTTTAATGATTCCTATTGATCAGAGCAATAGAATTAATTAGAAAGTGAATTAACTTTTTTCTTCGGTAGTATGCTTAATTGTGATGCACTGTACTTACAATAAAGTAAAAAAATCAATATGTTAACATTAATTATTATTGAGTTAATTATAGTGCTCAGCAGACCTATGTTAATGAATGTAAATAATGCCTTTGGTAAGTGTCCAAAGAAGACAGATGTACTTACTGTGGTTTTGTTGGGAATTTGCTTGGACATCAGGCACGTTTCCTGTCTGTTCTGGCTGTGAATGGCTGAGTTATTTCTGAATATTCGTTTCACAGACCCCCCAGCAGAAGTTATCATCTGAATACTTCAAAAATTTTTTGCAGGGTAGTTTTAAAATACTGTGTATGATACAGTGCTTGGGTTCTGCTCTCCACGTATTTCCATCAACACAGAACATAAGAGCTGTTGCAGTTTCTCTTTGTCTTACAAAGAAAGGTTCCTCCTGTTGTGTGAAGATAAATGCTGAAGAGCCAGTGACAAAGGGATCATTTCTGGTTGCACTGGGAGTGCTCTTTCCCTCTTGGTGAATGTCACAGAGCTGGAATTCAGGGGATCAGGGCGCTGTTGCCAGGTCTGTTTGCTGACTTGTGTTGGAACTCCTGCCAAACCCAGCTCCTGAATGTCACTTTGTGCACCAAGGGAGAGGGTACTTGGCCTTCCAAAACTGATAAGCTGTAGGTAAAAAAGGTGATTTATTTAACAGTGGCAAAACAAATAAACAAATGTACCCAAAGCCTCACAAATAAACACAGCACAATTTTTTTTTTGTCATCGTTGTTTAGATGTTAAGCAAAAAACCAGTATAGGATTAATACAATCTGCTTATCTGTAAGGTTTTTTTCTTACGGAGTCATATGCAGCCAAGTTAATGCTTGAGACTAGAATTGTGACATTTATACTCTGGTGGGTATTTATAGTGTGGAATTGTCAGGTTTTAATGTCTAATTCACATGTGCAAGTTCCTGTCCATGCCTAAGAGCAAACATGGAAGAGAAATAGTGAAAATCTCACCGGCAGAAGAGCTCCAGTTTGTGAGCTGCTGAGCTGATGTGTGTGATTTAGGTATTAGACAAATACTCACTGTCTATTGCAAATCAGGTAGGGGAAGTAACTGCTTATAGCCACACCTGGCATGTCGAATGTGTACTTCTAAGTATTACAAGTATTTTAAAATTTACTATAGCCTCTCTGTTGACTGTGCGCTTGTATGCATTTGGCATCGTGTGCTGTAGAATAGACCAACCTCTGATGGCAGAGCTTGGGAAGTTGTGTGTAATGTGGCCAGTTCAGAAGAATGCTTCCATGATCCCTGCCATTCTTGGAATAAATGGATCATGGTCAAGATCTTTGCCTTCATTTGTAAAATCTATGAGTTATGCTGCCTGGCAGGAAATCAAACAGTGTTGTGGCAACATGGAAAAAACCCACTCCAAGCAGCCTTGAAGATTGTCTTATTTATGTATTTCTTTTCCTAATGATTTTAACTGATGTGTACATTTGCTATTTTCTTCTGAGTTTAGAGGAAGTATTTTAAAAGCTCCTTCATGTAACGTCTATCTGAATCTGACATTTCGGGAAGATGCTTCAAGAGCAAATAGTCAGATTTGTGCTAGTTGAATCTGTTGTTCCTTCCCACCCACGCTTACGAGTCTCCCTAAATTATTTTATATTTCTTCTTAGAAAGACACGTACAAATTTAGAGACTGAGTGTCCTTTGAAATTATGTAAGACTCTTGCCTTGATGTGAATGTATTAAAAAGAAAACGAACGAAACCCACCAAACATAAAACACCCTAGAAAAAAGTGAACAAAAATATTTTGAGTCATGAGCTAGAAACTGCTTTGCTGCTGTGTTGCATTGTTGTGGTTGTTGGATGCCAAAGGTAGTTTGGAGAACACCTTTCTGAAGTACATCCTGTAAAGTTTATTTAAAGTATGCTGGATTTGTTTTATAAAATAGAGATAATTCTGTTTCAAAAATAGCACAAGTCTTGCATGCTGCAGTACCTCCACATTTATTAGTTTATTCAGCTGTCTGAACACATTAGAAGTCACGGCTATTTAGATGTACCCTTGTTCCTACAATGTTACGTCTGTGTGCATAAAATCTCACTGTTTCAAACCCATGTACACTGTTGAATGGTGAATTTGTTTTGAGTATGTTTTTGTAGCTGACCTTTTGTACTCATGGGTTTGAACAAGGCACGTCGGTGCTATCGTAGTAATATGTGAGTTTCAGAAACTGCTCTTCATGGTCTTTGTACCGAAAGAAGGTGGGGGAAGGATTTTTTAAAAAAAAGGAAATTACTTTTCTTCCGCAAATTCCACATTTGTCCTTACGTAGTGAACATAATCAAAATTGGGGAAGAGGAGGGGGATTTAAACACATTCTTGTCACTTATTTAAAGTAATTTCTGAAACTAGCTTGAAGGCCAATGTTTTAACATGCATGTTTAAAATTTGGAATACAGTCTTTTGTGAGATGTGGAGCCTTTTTTAATAGTAAAGATGCCCTAATTTGTAGATTAACAGCTTATGTTTGCTAATTAAAATTGTGTATATATGCCTTATACTGTTACGCATGCTCATAGGTAGATCACGGAAATTACAGAAGCTAGTTATTGTTAATATTTCTGGAGATTAATTTACATTGTATAATAATTAGAGGTTAGGGTAGTTAGGCTTTCATATGTATGTCTCTTTATGAAAACTTAATTTACATCTCAAGATTAAAATAGAAGGCTAATAACAGTGCAGTAATTCTTTAACAGTTCTACCTAAAATTAGCTCTTCCTGTGTAGATTTGGACAGTAATTGCTGGGAATTGAATCTGAAATTAAAATTGTGAAGTGGTTGCCTGCAGTGGCAAAATACTGGACTATCATGTCCTAAAGGGGTTCTAGTTGTGTGTTTCTAAAGGCAGCTTAAAGTTACAGCTTGAAACTCCACACTGTATATTTTCTATTATGACGTTCATACATGAGCAAGATAATACAAGCCATAAGAATGAAAATACTTACTTGAATATTACACTTAGAGTTTCAGTATTTCACCAGTTTGCCAAGGAAAAGCTAAGATACTTGATTTTGGAAACCAGATGAAACCACTCCAAGCATCCTGCAACTGGAAGCACATGTAGAAATAACACATAGTGTGGAAGCGTCTGACTCAGGGAGGTGAAGGTAGAAGGATAAACTTATTAGCCAAAAATTGGGGGTTTGAAGTTACGCTTTTTTAGAGACTGTTAACACTTCACTTTTGTAAATTAGCTGAAGGGAATCACTAAAGGGTGGTTCTGTTGCCTGCTGATTTTTTTTTCCCTATAGCCTCTGTGCTGTTACGTTTCATCCCAGAAGACTGTGGGTTTAGAACAAAAGATCACTGAGTGAAAATGAGTTTGGTCTTAAGGTTTCTCTGTTCCAATTTTCTTAGATCTCTGGTGGAAGAGGAGGATCCTCATATGAAAGTGTCTCTTGGTAGCAGCGATATGGGCGTCTCTGCCCATCTACAGTCTTCAAAGACAGGAACCACAAGATTTTTCACCAGCAATACTCACAGTTCTGTGGTATTACAGGTAATTTAATATTCTTATGTCTGTATTGATTTGTACTGAGAATTTTGGCTGCTCTAAACAATACCTCCACTCAATAGCCTTTATAAGTCTAGTAATTCCTAAAAGAGCCTCAAAACCCCCATGTTATTGTGCTGTGCTGGCAATGCCCACAGGCAAGCATAGTTTGTGACTTTTTTCTTCTGAGTTAAAGATTTGACTTTTAGCAACAGCATGTAAAAAACACCTGGCCTTTTCCTTGGGTTGTATCCCTGCCCATTCTCAATTTCTAAGAGATTATATCATTTAAATTATGAAATGACAGCAGTGTGAAGGATTCTCACCTAAATATAATAACATAAATATGTTATGCAAACACTTGCACCATCTGTGTGACAGCTGCTGTAGGGATGTGCTCCATCTTCACATCCCTAAGCTGGCAAAGCCCCGCCAGGTTTGGTGTAATGCCCTGTGCTGGGTCTGACGCTGTGGCATGGCTGCATGGTAGAACATTCCTCTAACGGATAAAAGTGATCCTCCCTGAAGCTTTAAGAATTTAAGAGTGTAGTAGTTTTATCTTCTCGTTTCTGCTGGAACTTTTACATGCCATACAGAGTCAATCCAGCAGCTTTGTAGCTCTTGCTTACTTTGCAGTGTGGTCTTTCTCAGGACTACAGATGACTTTTGTATGGTGTGACTCCTTGGAGAACTGTCACTTTTTTATTAGCTGCCTAAATAGATTGCCTAAGTTTTGGAACAAAAATTTGATTTTTAGTTCACAGATGCTAGTGATTTTTTTTTTGTTTGTTTCTAAGGCTTGCATGTCTATGCACAGTTCTCCCTTGTTTGAACACTAGGAAAAGTGTTTAGAGCTAATTTCCTCCTTATTAACTTTTTTTTTCTTCCAAATTTGAGCACCTGGTGAGCTGGTAGTTGTAAAGCCTTGTCTGTAGGAACTACAGGCAAGTCATTTGACTAAATGAAATACATTGGTTTTATATAAACCTGTCTTTGGCTTCTGGTTTATTGAAGCCAATACTCACTTTTTCAGTTGCATTCTGTTCTTTTCTGTGCAACAAATTAGAATGTTTATTTCTACTTACTTTTGCAATTTTAAAAATACGGCTTTGCTTTAAGTTACCTTAAATTTTAAAGCATGCAGACTGATGCCGAGACATCTTAAAGTGTTAAAACTGTAAAGACACTATTTGCATTCTTGCCAGTATTAGAAAAACACCAGGTTGAAGGAAAATCTTTTAAGTTTGAGCTTTTGTTGTGCAGTGAATAAAGGAGGAGAGTATTTCACCTATCCTCCAGTATCCTCAACTTTAGAGGAAGATCTTAGTCTAGAATGCTTTAGATTATTTTTTATTACAGTTAGCCATTATGTGTAATTCAGAGAAGATCAGATGTGTAATGGAAGCTTCTTTGGTAAAAAATTTGATAATCATGGAACGGTGTGACAGCTTTCCTTTCAGGCTGCAGACCTTTGCAGCCACTTAGGCTGCAAAGCACTTAAACTGGTATGGAACAGAATTGTATCTAGAGTGCATATGTGTCCAGAAAAGGTAGGTCCAAAAAAGACATCAATCCCCACCCGGAACAACTGCTATTGTGAAAGCTTATTAAAGAAATGCCTTCCTGAAAGTAACTTAATTATTTGAATAAAGCTATTTTCTAAGGCCTAGTGTGCTTTTTATTCTTCGGCTGTATCTGGAAAATAATGATTATTCTGCTTGTTTTCGATGAATAATAATAATTGAATATATTAGAAATAATGGGGTTTAGATGACAAATTATTTCTTTGTCACTTTTTTGGAGCTACAGCACATATGCACATAACAGTAAATAAGTATTTACATGAGGGAAATGAAAGATTCCTCCTGTCCTCCCAGATCAACTAGATGCTTTGCATTGTGCTCTTCTTGCAGGGTTTTGACCAGCTGCGAGTGGAAGGTTTGCTCTGTGATGTGACGCTTGTTCCCGGAGATGGTGACGAGGTGTTTCCTGTTCACAGAGCAATGATGGCTTCTGCCAGTGATTACTTCAAGGCAATGTTCACAGGTGGGGTTTTTATTAGAGTTACTGTCTCCAAACTGCTGCCATTTAGACACTCAGACACAGGTTCAGTGCTGTGTGTGAATCAGTCCAGGACTGCAAACAACATTAATGGACTAAACAACTCTCTCTACTGTTGCAAATGGATTTTTAAATTAAAATTTAAAATTATGTTTTAATTTTGTATGAGTTTGTGAAATTATTTCAGCCCCATCAAAATGATTCATAAATTTACCTGCATGTCGTTTTCAGGAGGAATGAAGGAACAAGATTTAATGTGCATTAAGCTTCATGGTGTGAACAAAATAGGCCTAAAGAAGATCATTGATTTCATCTATACTGCAAAACTTTCCCTTAACATGGACAACCTTCAGGACACTCTGGAAGCTGCCAGTTTTTTGCAGATTTTACCTGTTTTGGACTTCTGTAAAGTGTTTCTTATCTCTGGGGTAAGACTACTTGTTTCCCATTTACAATGACTAATGTCTTGGTATGTGTTGATTTTTTTCTTATAAATGATGCTGACAATGTAATACTCAAAGTTAAGTTTAAAACTTGCCATTATTCATAATTTGGATTCACGGAGAACAAGTTTACTGTGTATTTTTCTTGAAAAATAGTAGAGTGAGAGCTTTACCACTTCAAAGTTTTTTTACTTACATCTTGGATATTAGATGTTTCAGGGTCTCACTTCATGACTGCACTCATTTCAGGATTAATTGCTTGCTGCATTCATTAGGTAATGCTTCAGTTGCGTTCACTCTATTCCTGTGGTTCCAACAGTTCCGTCTCAGAATGTGGGTGCAGTTACCTGTTTTCTGAACTTAAACACAGCATAATGAGCAGTACCCATAGATGCTACTGCAGTACCTTCCCTAGTTCTTGCCCTCCTGTTCTGCCATCAATAAGGAGCATCTACTCTGTGTGGCTGTGCAGGAGTTGTGCTGTCAGGCAGTTCTGCCTGGAGAGACCCTGTGGTGTTATTTCTAATGTTTCCTGGAGCCTTTCTAATGTTAATGTTAATTGCTTATATACCTTACTAGAAATCTCACTTTACCTGTAGCAGGGAGATCGGTGTGTTCCACGTGAATTAATATTATTTGGAATTCAGCTTTCTGATTGTCTGTAATGAGAAATAAAGAACCAGGTATTCCCATTGTTCTGCAGAGTACAGACTTAGGAATGTGATCTCCCTAGTTGACATATACCAGGATTCATGCAAACAAGAGGGCTCCAAGCTGGTAATAACAACAATCTGTTTCATAATGGAAATGTTAGAGACATTTAGACTTTATAATGCACTGTTTTGCTTTTAATTTGGGAATATTTTCTAACTGGCCAATTCTCTGAGAATGTTGCAATAATGTTTCATTACTCTTAATACTCTTCAATCCTACACCACCTATTTTATGTTGCTCAGTCTTTTTTTACCTTCCAGAATGATGCTGTTGACATTATTATAAATACCAGCTTGGAAAAAGGTCTTGCTTGTGTTTTGAATCAGGGTTTGGAGCAGCCTCCCTTTGATGGGAGGTGAGCCCCAGGGGCATCATGTTGCTCTTTCCCCTTTCTGGGTAGGGCAGCTGCTTGTTTATTTTGCTTTCATAGGGAAAGAGCTTTTTTCATATTAAATATTGTTATTTGGAATAATTTTTTTCCCGCTGTTTAAAATGCTTGTTTTCTAAAGGTGCCTTCACTTACGATATTGACACAGTCACGGTTCTTGTTCAAGTAAGAATTGGGAAGACTATTAATTCTCCTTTTTTTTTTTTTCTTTTTTCTGGAATGCTTTCATTTACACCAGTGTCTAAGGGGACATAATTTCATTCATTGTATAGCTCTAGAGGAAGTACAAAATTGAGGTTGTGCAGTTGGTCTGATTATGTCCTCAGCATTCTTGTATAAAGAATTTTTGGATGAACTTTTGAATTTGTTGGAGCAAGAGTTGATTCACAAATGGGTTGGGGTTTTTTACTTCTTTTAATTTTCATATCTTAGCTTTACAAAGATTACTCCCCAGTTTCACTCCATTTTTTGAAGGAGGATTTCTGTAATTTAAATGAATATTCTGAGCAGGTCTTGAGCTAATTTCTACTGAAGGTGTCTGACTTGAGAGCAGCATCCAAGAGCTCATGTAACCATTCCCAGATGAATACTTATTTGTGTTTGAATTGTCTAGGGAGTCCGTTATTAAAGAGATTATAGAAGTCAGTTTATGTAAGGCATAATGTAATTGTGGTAATTCATAAGAGGGTATTGGAAATATTTACAAAGAAAAACAGAAGCTTAAGGTAACAGCTTAATTTGTCTAACAAAAATAGTGAGACTGTCAAAGAATGGTTTCTGTTGTCGCTGACTTGAAAGTGTTCTTTTATTTGCTCTGCTCTTACACCCCTCCTGTCAAGTAGCCCATTGTTCTGAAAATCTTTGCTCTACAGCCAAACAGATTCTCAGAAACACTGAAATACTTCTTAAGATGTTTTCAGTCTTACAGTTACTATTGGTTTTACATATATATATATAGCTGTATAATAGACTAGGACTGCTCCCATAGTCACACCTAAATGAGCCATAATGTAATTAAAATTAATAAAAATGCTATGGAAATGTTTTCAGAGTAGTGAGTGCTAGAGAACACGCAGTAGTGATTTTGCAAAAGTAGGAGCTGTGTACAGAAGATGTACACGTTTGGAGAAAGATGAGAAACCTGTCCAAGTAAATTACAGCACTCAGGGGAAAATCACAGAGAAATGGGAAAGGGAGTGTGATGCTGTAATTGAAGACAGCATTCCAAAACATTGAAAATTAATGTTTTGGCTGTACTTGCATTAGTAAAATTTATTCCTTCCATAATTATGTGCTTTACAGTTTTGCAACAACTAGCAAATTGTCAAATATTGAGGGCTGAATACTTGGAAGTCCTGTCTCGTCAAAAGAACTTTGCTATCTGAGGATGGAGCCAGTTAATCTGTTTTGTGGGAGCGTGGGATTTAATGCTGGGACCAGTTCTGCCAGCCACCAGAAATTTGCTTTTGTCATTCAGGGGGATGATTGATTCTGGTCAAATTTCTATCCTGTTTGTTCTGGGCTTTTGTGTATGGGAGCCCACACTAAAGTTGAGGGGTTTAGGAGTAAGTGAGCTCTTTTAACCTTCAGCCCTTTGAAACACAGTCACTGAATCAAAACAAAGGTAGGAGCCTCAATGTTTTGTGGTACTGGGCATCAGGGCTTCATATTCTGTGCATGTTATTTCTCCCGAGTTGTTCTCTAAGGTTCTCATGCTTGCAATCATTTTGCTGTGTCCAGTTTTATAGTATTTTATAGTCCATTAAGGATTTACGAGAGCTTGGGTAGTGATTGCTTCAAAATTTCAAAGAATCAAGTGAACTACTTTCTCAAGAAAGTACTTTGACTTTTACATTGGGATTTGCAGGCTGTAATAGCACAGTGCTGTGATCAACCTTCCTTTTTTGAAAAGCTTTTTAGTGTTTTCTGCAACTTCTGCTTTGTAATGAGCAATTGCAATGAATAATAGGAGTAAGCAGCTCTGCTTGGTAGTCGAAGACTACGACGGTTGATTTATGGAGGGGGATTACGTCCCGCTAGCGGGAGGCTTTTTCTCCTTTACATTGCCGGGAGCCTTCCTCCCCCCACTAGTTTTCCCCCCCCCAAAGGGCGGGTCCCAGGGTGCCCCGCAGAGAGACACGCAGAGACCACCGGAGAGGGAGCAGAGAGCGTTTATTACATGGGTCAAGGTATTTATACCTTTTCGATGGATCGTAAAAGATCCAATAGAAAACTAGGAATAACAACCAATAGGAAAGGGTTAACTAACATCCAATAAGAAACTTTAAACACACTTCAAGGATACATTCTTTCAGACCTAGCTAGGGAGATAACGGTTCCTCCCAAAGGATTTTGGGAAGAAGACACAGTGTCTTAGTAAAAAAACAACAAGACTCCATCTTAAACAATAGAAACAGCTTTTGCTTTTAAGGTATTTAGGTTAGCTTTTTTCCCTTCTTCACCAGCCCATTTCTCACAGGATTTTTTCCATTTCTGATATTGTTTGTTCACTGCCACAGAAGACCACATAAAATAGGACTTATTTAAATAAAATTCTCAACTCCTTTTGGAGCTGCTTAGCTGTTGGACTGTTTATGGCTTTTAGCTCTTTCCATGTGAATATTTTTCCTAGTTACTGGATACACTGTACAGTCAGTCTTATGTTTTCATCTGATATTTCCATTCCTCCTGTTTGCTTCAGTGGGATTTCCAGAAGTTACACTTCCTTCTGCTTGTTGATGAGCTCCTGATTGACTGACTTCCACAGAGAACCATTTCCATGCCTCTCATAAGTACCATAGCATAAGTCAAACTTCTTTTTTTTAAATCAACACTTGAGTAACTGACATACTTAAGTGTTTAAATAGCATTATTGTACTTACACTCTGTCCAATTTTGAATATTTAAGTAAAAGTAGCTATTGCATTTCAGCCTGTTGAAGGATTTTATTTTTTTTTGGCTCAGGGTATAAGAATGTCTAGAACATATATTTTTATGACTGTTAAGTCTTTGCAATATAATTTAGCCGGGAATACTGATTATTATCTTAGATCATACTAAAGAGGGTAATAGTAATTTTGCCAAAGAAAGTAACCTTTAAGAAAATATTTAACATGGCACCCTTAATCTGAGGTGAGTGGTGGAATTTGTTGGTGAGCCAGACATAGTGCACAATTTCATGAGCATAACAGGAGGTTCTTGCAATCATATGTAAAAAACCCCAACCCTGAGTACAGTACAATTCCAGTGGATTAATAAAGGCAGTATAAGGTAAATTTTCTGAGGATTAGGGGGTGACTGAAAGTGACGGCTGATGTCGCGTTCATCAGTCATTAACAGTCTGTAATGTCAATAAATTTCTCAAATATAAGAAATCGAAGAATATATTAAATTGCATGGATTTACAGTGTAACATAATTATGATAGTTCATAACTCCATGCGCACTGGGCACTTGGCAGAGTGCAATGACTCCAAATACTTAATGGCGACCTGAACACCACGTGCCAGTGGTGCAGACCCTGTGTGGTTTGTGCTTTGATCTTTTAACTTCAAACATGCCTTTTCTGTGTGCAATATCTGCCTTCTTACCTTGATGTGGAGGAAGTGCTACATCTCTGTAAATGTATTTCAAAGCGATTTTTAAATACAGTAACTGTATACCAAGAGTTAAGATTTGTGCTGTGCTGCAAGTAAGCTGTTTGTGATTTTTCCATCGCTTTATTTTTTTATTATACAACTTGAAAGAAATTTAGAAGTAAGAATGTTGTGTTTAATTTACTTAATTTATGGTGTGCTGTTACTTCCATTATGCAATCAATTTATGTAAATTAAATATTTAGGATTCATCCTTAGGAAATGTACAGAAATTAGAAGCATAGAATGGCCTGGGTTGGAAGGGACATTAAAGATAATCCAGTTCCAACCCCCTTGCCATGGGCAGGGACATGTTTCAGTAGACCAGGTTGCTCAGAGCCCCATCCAACCTGGCCTTGAGCACTTCCGGGGATGGAGAATCTGCAGCTTCTCTGCACAACCTGTTTCATACTGACTCCAAACGCAGTCAGATAATGTTTTATAGGCCGTCACTAGTTGGTGTGATTATATTTTGATATAAACAATGTGGTCTGTCTTGTAATGAAAAAATAGATTGCATGTGTACGTTGCACGGGCAGTTTCATAATAGAACTCCTGTCAGTCTGCTGCACATTCATCTTTTAGGTAGGACTTGATTACAGGGTTAGTATTCCTGGAGATGAAGAGTAAGGTTTGGAACCTTTGAGGCATTTCAAGATGTGTGAGTGAAGACTTTGTATGAGTGCAGATATTAACTCTACAGGAAGTTAGATCAGTTTCTAGTGAATTAAGATCTCCTATTTCTGTGCTCATTAGACATTTGAATTGTGTGGTATTAAAGGGCAATGATCAGATTGAGTTATGTAGCATTAAAATTATGTAATCTCTGTCATGACCAGAAGGTCTTTTGAAGGTTTTTGAATTCTTAGGTTGCAGTCAGGTCATAGTCCTCAGTCTTTATAATCTTTTTGAAAATAACCATGAGATTCGGAAGCTTAAATTCTTTTGGCATTACAAATATAATGAGAATCACAAAGTCATGGAAATGGTTGACATTGAGTAGGACTGACATGCACAGAGACTAGAAAGCATGTGTAAATAAAGCTTGGATTGCAGTAAGATTTGAATGCAAAAAAAGCTGTGATTCTCAGCAGGAAGGGTTTGATTGACTTGCTTTGCACATGTACCACAGAGCATTCTGAAATTAATTGACTGAGTTCACTGAAAACACACTTTTAAGTTTTGCCCCATACCTGACGTGTTTCTTCCTCCCTCTGCTTTGGGTCAAAAGTGACCTCAGACATTTAGGAGCCAAAGATGTAAGAAAAGTATATGCAGTAACAGTGTGAAATAGATAGTTACCAAGATATGGTCACTCAAGTATTGAATTAAATTTGGGTGTGATCCATACTGCTAAAGCATTTAATGTGCTGTGTCATTTTGGGGGCAATCCTACTAGGTTCATTTGTTTAAAAAAAAGTTATATATAAAATAAAATCACCACCTTTGACTTATTTTTGATGTGTTTAATTTTGAACATAGTCTATACAAGCACAGGCTTGATTTATTAAAGATCCATTTTTGTTTGCTTCGAAGGGATGTATTGATGGAATTGAACACTGTAAACAAATTGTCTGAAATATGTGGCATAGGAGGGGTAGCTGTGCTGTTCTCTTTGATTTCTGTGTGCCAGTACAACTTCAAGAATGTTAAAAAATGTCCAAGGGTGAGGCTTCTGCATTGCTGTCTGTAACCTTGGGCTGATCACCTCTGCGATAACTGTATTGTCCACGTCTTTCTTTCAAAGATGTTTTCAGAGTTTTTCAAAGATGAATTGCTGTATAATTGCTATGCATCGTCATTGTGTAATGTATTTGACGTAATATATGCTATCTGCTTGTTACTTGTCTTATTTCTTTCTTCAAAATAAGAAATAAATTGGGTTTCCCCTTGCAGTCATGAATATATACATCACATTGAATATTTATATGCTCATGTGTAAATCACCCTAAGCATTGTGAAAGGAAGAAATATTGCTGATTCTACAGTATTCACTAAATTTTACATTATCATTTAGACACTGAATTAAGAAACTGTTTTGATTCCTTTTTCTGTTTACTTAATAGGTTTCGTTGGAAAACTGTGTTGAGGTTGGGCGAATTGCCAACACATACAATCTCACAGAAGTGGATAAATATGTTAATAATTTCATCCTGAAGAACTTCCCTGCATTATTAAGTACTGGTGAATTTGTGAAACTCCCCTTTGAACGTCTTGCCTTTGTGCTTTCAAGTAATAGCCTTAAGCACTGCACTGAACTTGAACTCTTCAAGGCGGCTTGTCGCTGGCTGCGCTATGAGGAGCCTCGGATGGAGTACGCTGCAAAACTAATGAAGAACATCAGGTTTCCACTGATGACACCCAATGATCTTATCAACTATGTCCAGACAGTGGACTTCATGAGAACTGACAACACCTGTGTCAACTTGCTCTTGGAAGCCAGCAATTACCAAATGATGCCATACATGCAGCCGGTGATGCAGTCGGAGCGCACGGCCATCCGCTCGGACAGCACGCACTTGGTGACGCTGGGGGGAGTGCTGAGGCAGCAGCTGGTTGTCAGCAAGGAGTTACGGATGTACGATGAGAAGGCCCACGAGTGGAAATCCTTGGCTCCCATGGATGCACCGAGGTACCAGCATGGCATCGCCGTGATCGGAAACTTCCTTTACGTGGTTGGGGGCCAGAGCAATTACGACACGAAGGGAAAGACAGCGGTTGACACGGTCTTTAGGTTTGATCCGCGCTACAACAAGTGGATGCAAGTCGCATCTTTAAATGAGAAGCGGACCTTCTTCCACCTAAGTGCCCTCAAAGGACATTTGTATGCAGTTGGTGGTCGAAATGCAGCGGGTGAACTAGGTGAGTTCTCCAGGAGCCGGCCTCTTGCCCTGTGGTTTAGGCCTTGAAACACTGTGCTGCCTTGGGAATGGGTGGAGAGGAAACAAGTTGGTGTCATTGGTGTGCTCCTTCTTTCTGGAAATGCTGCCAGTTCACTGGGAAATTGTCTGGATAGTATTAGAAGTTAATTTGAGAAGGGATTCCACCAAAAAAAAATTCCAAGTACATTTATCTTGTGTACTGATGCAAAACGTGCATGTTTTTGCTCTTACCATCAGATATTAAGTAAGATGTAAGTATGGCATTATGTAAAGGCAATTATAAAAAAAAAGAAACTGAACATTCCTTCATCTGAGAAACAAAAGCCACTCTTAAGGGATCCATGACTAACTGAAACTTGCAGTTGAATGAAGGTTACATTTTAAATGACACAAATTTTCTGGAATAGTATTTTGAAATGTTAAGGGGCTTTTTGCTGCTTTTTTTTTTTTTTTATTAGTAGTGATTTGTTTCACTCACAAATCAGTGAGACTCATTTATTTTTACGTTCTGGGCTTTTTAATTATTCAATATGTTATATTTTGTGAGTACATAGTTAACTTACTTGTATGAATGACTCTCCTGAGCCTCCTCTTTTGCCTCCCCCCTGCAAATGATAATTCATTTAACTTCACATTAAAAAACCCCAAAAAACCCAATTTGTGGGAATTAAGATGATTGGAAACAAAGAACAAATACATGGTAACTTTTAATTTAGCAAAAGTCTGCAGAGAGTGACCTATATTAATCCACCGCATTGTGCAAAGCCATGGGGGTTAGCATTTAGTCAAGTCTGGGGGAGTACACTCAGTTGTACATTTGTCTGTGCTTTAAAATTGAAATGTTACAGTGATTATGCATGGAATAATGTAGTGTAATATTGTATTGCAACCAGATGTAACATTTTATTATTTTGTTTGCTGCTTTCAGTCCAATACTCAACTGGGTCTTGTCAAGTCTTCCTGGCAGTATCTCTTGTTGCTAAGATTTCCTTTTTGGAAATGCACAGATATCTTTAAGTGCGATGAGAAGCATTTTTAATTGAAACAATGCTAAACCTGATTTCTGCTGCAGGACCTGTGAATTTTTTTTTCATGATCATGTTGCAAACTTTCTTAGGAGACCTATAGTACATTGCTTCCACCACACAAAACTGGCTTTTCCAGAAGTTTAAAATCCATTCTAATATTTGATGAAATGGAACATTTTAAAATGCCTCCTGTTTCCAAAAGAGATGGGAAACTTTACAATAACTTGTGTTCCCTAGACAGCCATTTTCTGATGCAGATCCTGAGGTTTTCAGAGTTTTTCCTACATGTCACTTTATTTACCTGAAAATACATTCTAAACAAGCTTAATATGCCGTAAAAGACCAAATGTACAAAGTAACATGTATTGACATTAGTCTTATCAGAAAACCTGATAAATAGCTTCAGTGAGCTATTTTCTAATGCTGTGAATTAATAGCAGATGATCAGATTGTACTGTCTCAAGAGAGCAGGGTTATAAAATGTCAGTGAAAAAGTTGCAAGTCTAACCAAATCAATATGAAATAATGCTGTCACTCAGCCAGTGCAACCTGCGTGTGCAGCAGGCTTTAAGTGCAGTGTTCCCTTAAATTAGATCAAACAGTATCATTCTGCTGACCTCAACTCTTCTACAGCGTTAATTAAAATACAAAATTTATCACCTATCTAAAATTCTTCTGTAAGATATCATTAAAATGCTGTGGCAATTTCCACACAGACCTGAAAAATGTCATTGGCTCATTCTGCGGGAAGAGCATTCCAAATGCTAAATATTGTAGCTGTCTGATGCTTTGATTTGGGGCTTCAGTTTCTTTTCTTGTTAATTGTGAGGCAAGTCACTTTTCATTTTCATGTTTCTTTCATGAACCTTGACAGCCGAAAGATGAAATCCAGCTTAAACTTCCCATTCTCTTCAGATGAGAAAAACTCTCAGGCATTTCATAGAAGAGAAGGTCAAACGCGTGTTGGACAGGTATTAAAGAAGTTGCCCTTGGGTTCAAACTAATTTCAATCTGTTGTTAGAGAGGAAAAATTTCCAAAATGAGAGTTCAGCTTTCTGGAAGATCAGCTCTTATGGAAAAGGGCCAAAGGATTAAAGTTACTAAAATGGATTTCTTTCCTTTTTTTTTTTTTTTTCCCCTGACATTCACTGGAATAGAAAGTAAGAAAGTATACTTTTTTGAGGCTTTCTATCAACTCTTGTCAAAACAGTTTTCAGATGTTTCATCTTCTGAGAAGCTTGTAAATGCCAATTTCTACCTCAGTAGCACATGCCTTAGTGTAATAACCAGCTGCTGTCTTACCAGTGCATGCCACTGAGAAAAGTTTGGTTCATTGGCAAGGACAAGGGAATTTCCATGTATGTGGTATGTGCTTTGGAATGTGGTAAATGTATCCTTGAAACATCCAGAGTTACAGTTCCGATTTTTTAACCCTGTGACAAGAAGCATGCACTGCTCCTGGCAGCATTGTACGTAGTTCTGGTTGGTGCTCTTTACGTGGCCAAGCGGGCACCTACTGAAGGCATTCCCAGAAGGCAGGGAGAACAGCACTGGAGCAAGTTGGAGCCTGGCCTGGAGAAGGCTGGTGTGCAAAGGACAAGACTCTTTGGAAAAGGAGACCAAGGGAAAACCAGGTGTGGCTCACCGAGATCTCATGAATCAGAGCACATTGGAGCACGTTCCAGCTGTGCTGTTGTGCGGAGTATTGGGGACTGTTGTCGCCTCTCAGACAAGTAGATTTTTGTAGCTCATTTTAAGAGTTCAGTTGTGATGTTTGATGGCAGAAGCTGTGCCTGTAAGTACTAGAAAACTTTGTGCATTTAGGTATTTTCCAGATGTTTCAGGCTCTGCTGTTGACAGGTTGAGTGGAGTTTGAGATTTTTATATACGGACTTTTCCTAAGCACCTTTAGGAGATGTTGGGTTGTGACTAAACCACATTGATACTTTTGTCATCACACTGCAATGAAGACAGAGAGGACTTGTCGTCCAGGGCAGGACAGTTACATGTTCTTCTGTCTCTCTGCCCATCAAGCTGGAAGGCATTTATTTTCCAGGTGCCCTCTGTGATGCTGAACCCTCCTTGTTTACGTAAAAACTTCTCCTGTGAGTCTATATTACATATATATATATATATACATATTTAATGTTGTTGATTGAGAATATATATACATCATTACCCAGTTGGATTATTTACTGAGTTGTGCTGTGAATGTCAAACCAAAGAGTGAACTTGAGGACCTCTCATTTAGGGGCTTATTTTGAAGTGGCTCCTTTCTATACTGGGACAAAATTAGTTAGGACTCTTTAACCAAGTCAGCTTTGAGTTGTACAGAAACAAGCTGTATTATAGAAATTATATAACAAAAGATCCTGGGTTTGGAGATGTCACACAGTTGCTAAGTGCTGCTGTAATAAACCTCAAGACACATTAGAAGCTACTGACAGAGAGGTGCTAAATATCTGTATACTCCTCAAATAGCATCACAGATGGCACTCTAAAATGAGTGCGGGCTGAGCATCTCTTGGGACTGCCAAAGCATTGTGTCTTTTTGAGATTGCTTAATTCTATTAAAATGAGGCCTGTCTTGCCTGGATTGTGGTACTGAACATATCAGGAGTTCTACTGTTAAACATAAATGAAGCCTGGTTTGAATCATTCATGCTGTTGAGACAATGAATCCGTCTGTCCCATGCTTTATAGGATATATACTTAGGTTTAGTAAACTAGCAGCTTTTTAGTGTTTTGTGAACTGTGCTCTTTCTGGAGATTTTGTAGAGAACGTCCTGATGCCTCCCTTAAATTGGTGGGCACCTTTAATAGCTGGGATTTTGAATATTTTTTTATTTTCAGTGCAGAGGGATATCTTTTCAATGCAGAGAAATTGAATGACCTTGCAAGGTGACAAGGAAACACCTACACCAATCAATCAAAGAAGAGTGGGGCTTTTCAGCTGCAAAGTGATTAGCTTTGTTCTAGAGCACAGTAAATGTGAGATTTGAGTTGGAATAGTTTGTCTTAAATGCCATCAAACAGTATTTTAGCTGTACTGGGAATGTTCGAGAGAATTTTGAAGCCGTATCAGGAAGAGAGGGATCTTGGACTGAACATCAGCCCTTCTCGGGTAACTCAAACTTTACAGCGTGGTGATAGTGATGGCACTGATGTGTACCAATTCCTGCATGTTTTGTCTTCTCTTGCTAAAGTGGTCTTTTGCCTATGCCTTCTCTTAAATGCAGTCCATAGCGCAGAGTGAGATAAAACTGTCCAGTGCTGAACGTCACATTCATCTGGGTGCCACTGGTTTTGTCATTGCTTTGCACATGCTCTGCTCTCCCTGTCCTCGTGTGTTAGAAATACAACTTCCTCACCTCATCAGAGTGGAAACACGATGGGAAAGAGGATGCCTTTGTTTTTGTGAAAGCAAGTAGAATGATGAACATCAGGTCAGGTCTACTGTCAGGTGAACTGGGACAGCTGTAATTACTTGCACATCAAATCTGGTTTTTTTCTGGTTTTGAAATTTCCACATGTCTTTGCTTCTGATTGCTAAGTAGAGCAGATTAGAAAGGAGCTTTCCTTGTTAGAAAAGAATATTGGAATGGATGAATACATTTTTACTAGAGCAAGCATGTGATTTAATTGAAGATTGGGCAAATATTGCTTGTGGTGTTTAGGTGGCAGTACACAGAAATACAACTCATAGATTTATTTGTGTTTTATGGTAGAACTTCTCATGTGTTCATTGCCATAATCTAGGCAAAGGATCTTTTTAGGGCAGCTTGGAGTTAAGGTGAGATGTCTTTTAATTTCTGTACAAGTGCTCCTGTTTGGTGTTTTTTACTGGTCTGGCCAGTACTGCTGATTCTGCAGACTTGGATTAACATTAACTAGATTCTGCCTTTAAAATGGCAAGTTTCTAAATTTTTTTGTTTGTTTGTTTCTTTCAGTTGATGTGTAGTCCTGTACTGTTACGTTACCATCACTGATTTCATAGAGCTGACTCACATTTTCTACCCTTGATTCAATAAAAATTATGTTCTAGAGCAAAGAAAAAGCCACTTTTGAAGACAGATACAATTTTTGTGTGAATTGTTCATAAATATCTCTCTTCAGAGATTAAACATTGTATAACAAGCATTAGAATCTCCTTCTTAATTTTAATTATTTAAAATGAGATTTAATTTGTCTTTAAGGTAACTTAATTACTGAGAATTGCTCTGTGCATCACAAGGTCTCCATATTACAGATTTTTTGAGGCTCTCATGCCCCTCCTGCTCATATTGTATTATTCAAGCTGCCAATCCTTACAGCTTGCCCATATCCATCATTGAATCTGTTTTCTATTTGTATTCTCTGTGCTTGTTGCACTGTCCTCTTCCTGCAACCTGCATCTCTCCCATCCTGCTTGGAAGAGGGGATTCCTTCTCAGCAGTGTATTCTGTGAGGACTCCTGAGCACTGGGTTTCTTTTGGACTTAGTACTGTCCTCTCTGATTTCTGGTCTGATAAGTCCTTTGATCATTTTAACGTTCCAATTCACAAAGAAAACTGCACAGATGGAGCTGTGTATTGACACAGGCATTGCTTCCCTCCTTTACAGATTCAGAGTTGTTTTATCTTGTAATTTTTTTAAGTTTGGGTTTTGTAAATTGTTTAATTTAGTGACTTCCATATGCTGTGCTGTATGTTGCTGTGCAAGTACTCTATAAAACATTGCAAGACAATAAAAAATTAGTCAACAAGGGACAGAGTGTACTCTCAGCAAGCTTGCTGATGGTACAGGCCTGGGAGGAGTGACTGGTACCCTCAAAGGATGTGCTGACATTCAGCAAAGGCAAATACAGAGTCTTGCACCTGGGGAGGGATAACCCCAGGCACCAGCACAGGCTGGAAAACAGGACTGTGGAGAAGGACCTGAGGGTCCTGATGGACAAAAAGCTGTCCAGGAGCCAGCGGTGTGCCCTGGGGGACGAGAATGCCAATGCTGGGGTGCATTAGGAAGAGTGTGAGGAGGGAGGTGATCCTGCTCCTCTGCTCACCTGTGGTGAGGCCACACCTGCAGTGCTGTGTCCACTTCTGGCCTCTCCAGCACAAGAAAGACAAACTACAGGAGAGAGGCCATCGGAGAGCTGTAAAGATGAGTGGACTGGAGCATCTCTCTTCCGAGGAAAGGCTGAGGGAACTGGGCCTGTTCAGCCCAGAGAAGAGAAGACTGAGAGGGACCTTACTGAGGTGTCAAGAGAAGGGAAACACGTTCTTTTCAGTGGTGCCCAGTGACAGGACAAGGGGCAGTGCGACAAAATGATACGCAGAAAGTTCCGTCTGAATAGGAGAAAAAAATTCTTTACTGTGAGGGTGACAAAGCACTGGAAAAGGCTGCCCAGAGACGCTGTGGAGTCTCCTTCTGTGGGAATATTCAAAACCCAGCTGGGAACGATTTTGTGCCACCTGCTCTGGGTGACCCTGTTTAAGCAGGGGCCCTGGACTGGATGTTCTCCAGAGGTCCCCCCCAACCCCAGCCATTCTGTGATAAAGCTCAGTAATTCCCTTGAGGCTTTCTCAGCTGAACAGTGTTTGATGTTGGTTTGAGTTTATGCCACTGTGCTGTACTCAACACCAAAATGCCACGCTGGCTTCCACACTTATGTTCTCATTTGTTTCCAACAGCCACAGTGGAATGTTACAATCCCAGAATGAATGAATGGAGCTATGTTGCAAAAATGAATGAGCCCCACTATGGTCACGCTGGAACCGTGTACGGGGGATTAATGTATATTTCAGGTAAAGAATTCCTATGATGTCATCTCTATGAAACAACTACTTGTCTAACTTTTTCAGTGGTAGACAATAAAATCAGTCTGGGGTTGCAGTAGGTTTGCTGTGGTATAAGGCAATCAAATAACATATTGCAGACTGACAAAATTATTTTAGATAATATTATGCATTTACATAGCAATCGACAGTTCTGAATTCCAAAGTATTCATTCACTTTAACTGTCAGATTACGGTATTTTTGTAACAGGCCACATACATACCTTTATGTAGCAATATAATTAAATACAATGTTATATTCTATAACTATTATATATAAATAGTTATAATATAGCAATATAATTGGACACATCCTCTATACACATTGGAAAGCATTGGAGATTTTATTACTCTAAAGAACATTTGCCTTCATTGAGTTAATAGAAGATAAGTTCTCATGTTAATCACAGTATGTGAATGATGCCTGTGCATTTACTGGTCTTTCATTTGGAATATGTTCAGTCCTATATGACAGGTTATAGTTTCATTCCATTTTTTTCCCAAACTGGGGCAATAGGTTGTCTGATAATATGGTTCCTGCTCAATTTTTAAAGAAGATTCAATCTGTCTGTTAGTGATCAATACAGAGATCACAGGCTTATGTATATTCTCCTCCTGAAGTTTTAAGGGATGTCCTCTTAAGAGCTAAGCTGAAATTCAGGGCGGGATGTGGGACGAGAACAGGTGTGGAAATGTGTTAGAGCAGTTTGATCCTTGGGATATCCTGAATTTGGGGGCCTTGTGCCAGTAGACCGGGAGGGATTTATTTTAAAATTTACTGTAAAGTACAGCTTCTTCCTTTCCTGTGAGCAAGTTAAGATTCTATTTGCTCTGCTGCTATCAGTATTTCTTTGCCCATTTTGCTTGTTTTACTGCAGGTTTCTATTCTTTTTGTTCTCCCCAAACACTTTTGGGGATGAAAATGTGAAGATTGATTCCCTTGTCATTAGAGCCTGTTCTTTCTGACAAGCTCCCAGTCACTACCACTACTAAAGGTATCATTAAGGGTCAGGGCTGGATAGTCCTATTTTTTCTGTATTTAGTTCTTACTGTCCAGCTGAACAATTAAGTACTGTAGACACCACGCCATTTCAGTCTGGTAATAATCCAGATGTGATAATTCCATGTGGAATGGTTAACCCAGCAAGAGATTGTTCAGTAGCAGTGTGTTCTCTGCATATTTTTTAGTCATTATACATAGTTGCATCATGGTCTTAAACCATATCTAATACACCTACAGTATCTGAAATTGGCGTGGCTGCTTTGTGACCTGCCTTGTGACCTTGTGGAAGGGTGAGATGTTTCATCCACTAACAGGAATCATCCTGTGACTTCCCCTGAAGGTTTTTCTCCACATGCTTTTGCAGAGAGCTGTGGAGGAAGTAAATATAGAGGGAACCATAGACATCTATTAACAGAAGAATATTTGAAATCTGAATCCTCTCTCTATGCACTTAAAGTTGATGAAAAAGATTTTTCTGATGAAAATTCTGCTTTGTGATAGGACTGTTTAAAACACAATGACATAGTACCAAAATTTGAAAGGGAAATGAATTGCTGTTTTCTTGATGGTGAGAAGCAAAGCTAGCAAACTGAATGAATGTAAGCAAAGATAATTTTGCCAAACAGAAGCACAGGTAACAATTTTTTGTTCCTTTAATCTGCCAGTATTGATCATATGTGTTAAAGTGCTGTGTGAGACATGGCTTCTGCCTGTGTTCCCATTTAAAGGAACAAATGTCATTTGGAGTGCAGTACATCTATGACAGTAATCTAAGCTGGAGTGAAGAAGTTTTAAGGAAGATGGAATTATTTCAGTAAATTTGTTGTTGTTGTTGTTTAATGCTTACTGAAGTGAGCACTGCTCTAACATGTGTTTTGTTTCTCTAGGAGGGATTACCCACGATACTTTCCAAAAGGAACTTATGTGTTTTGACCCTGACACAGACAAATGGACTCAGAAAGCTCCGATGACGACTGTCAGAGGTCTGCATTGCATGTGTACTGTAGGAGACAAGCTGTATGTTATTGGTGGAAATCACTTTAGAGGAACAAGTGATTATGATGATGTTTTAAGCTGTGAATATTACTCACCAACTCTAGACCAGTGGACTCCAATTGCCGCCATGTTACGTGGGCAAAGTGATGTTGGGGTTGCTGTCTTTGAAAATAAAATCTATGTTGTTGGAGGATATTCTTGGAATAATCGGTGCATGGTGGAAATAGTTCAGAAATATGATCCAGAAAAAGATGAGTGGCATAAAGTATTTGACCTTCCAGAATCCCTTGGTGGCATTCGAGCCTGCACTCTCACTGTTTTCCCACCGGAGGACAATACAGGGTCACCGTCTAGAGAATCTCCTCTTTCAGCACCTTAGAACTATCCCTTGACTTATGATGTTGTAGTAACACCTTTGCACTGCATCATGGAGTCTGTTATTTTTCCTCAGTAGTTTCTGTTAGGCTTAGCCTACAGCATTTCATACAATTACTGGAAAAAAAAAAGACTTTGACGTTACCTGTGCTGTTTGTTTGGCCTAGAATGTCTGTCAAGTGGTTAACGAGAAGATGTACTCGCCCGAGCCAAATGTTTAACAAATAAGAGGATATTGTCTATAAAATGTATGAACTAGGTACGTTATTAATGTTGTGTATTGGGTGTGAGGTACCTTATAGCTTACATTTGGGAGCCCAATGAATCAAATTTGAAGATTTTTGTATTGAACACATCCTTTCACTAAATTTCATAGTTGAAATCCCTTTTCCATTCGTATTTGACTGCAGATTACCAGGGGAGGTAGACCACATCAATGTGAACTGTCTGAAGGTTGCCAAGGGGCCTGAGCTACCTCCCTCTTTTCAGAGTATTTTTGACATATCTGTTTACCCACCTGACTTTGTGGGTGCTTTCAGAGCATATGAAGTTTCTTAGGCAGACGGGAGAAATAAAATAATTTTAAAATACTAAGCACTGTACAGGAAGCGGACCTTGTAGAGGCCGGAAGTTTTTTATAACATATATTGAGTGTTTTTCCTGAGTCAGTTGAATGATGCTTCAAATAAAACACTTAAATATCTTTGCATTTTTTAATTTGGATTTTTTTCAGGAATTGGCTTCCGCTTGCATGGAAGCACACACTATTAACAAACGGGAATTCAGTGCAGTTGTATACTCTGTTGTATACCTGCACTGAATATAGCTGGTTAAGGGCTAGAAACAGTAACTTAAGCCACTGAATTTGACCAAATTGTTCCATCAGATCAAGTTCATTCTACCTTTTCTCCTTTGCTGTTGAGATAACTTGCATAATGTGTCCTCTGTATAGTCTCAGTTAATAAGGTTATTTAGCACAAAATGCAGCTTCAGCGAGAGAGCTGCTTTTGCTCAGTGAACTTGGACTACCACGTTTTACCTTCTTTTGTTCAATAAAACTTTTAACTGCAGTTACCCAGTCTAAGCTACCTCATTAATGTATTTGGTTTTCTTCCTCTGCCTCACTGTCTCCAGGATACGCACTACGTATATCCGTGTGGGTAGATGAATTTGCTAGGAAACCAATGCAGAAGTGATCATGAATGGGTATTTTTGACCTACTTTTAAGAAACTATTTTGGTCTGATGTGTTCATTTTATTGTTAAGGACTGATGAAAAACCAGTATCAATGTTTTTTTCCCTTGGAGAACTACTGCTTATGTGTGCAGCTGTGCAAATTTACAGAAATCTTTATCTGCTTCAAAATACAATGCACTGCTGACAAATAGCAGCTCTGATTATACCATCCTGCTTGTTCTGAACTTCCCGTCCTATGTTACAAGTGGTTTTGCTAATGAACACAGTCACAGGGGTATTCTCTGGGGAAAACTGTTTAAATCAGCTTATTTTATTGTGTTACCTATTAACAATAAGCAAGTAAAGCCTAATAAACTTCTGTTGGGAGTTTGCTATTTGTATTTCGTCCCTGCTTGATGCATCAAGCAGCAGCATTACTATGGTGTCAATTTTGGAAGTACTGATATTTATTCTTTATGCAGTTTACTAGTAATGATCACTACCAAAATCTACATGTAAGCTTTAGGTTTCATAATTGTTTCAGTTAAAATAAAAATAAATTCTTTCTCTTTAAAATAATAAAATCTTAATTTTATGTGGCTGTGCAAGATTGTTGCAGGTAGAATAGTGGCACCAGTAGATACTCTTGGAAAGTAGCCAATGGAGATGAATTGACTCATCACCTAAAGAATGCTCTTCTAATGCTGTGCAAAGCACTAGATAGGAAAATGTTGCTTTGTTGTTTTAAGTATGTGTCAGTCATTTAAGTGTCCATGCTACTAATTTTTTTCCCAGCTCAGAGACCAGATTTTAAACCCTGCTTGAGCTTAAATCCTCTGAGATCCATATTCAGTTTCTCTTTTATTAATTAAACTAAAAAGTACTTGAAGGAGTTGCAATTCCTTTTGGATAATGTAAATATATCCTGCTGTTTGTACGCTGGGGATGGAGACACAGTTTAAAAGTGGGTATCTTCACTGGTATTCTCTGTTTGGAAGAAGCCTAAGGTGTGTTCTAACCATTCTGAGCTGGTCTGGAGTCAGGATATCAGTTTTGTGTCTGAGCCTTGAATTGACAGGAACTGGTATATGGCCACAATGTAGAGATTTTCAAGTGACTCATTATCTGTTATACGTTAAGTAGAGTAATTATTTTTGAACGTCATTTTGTCATCAGTCTTGGACACAGCATAGTGGATTAAGTGTAGTGCTTCAATCAAATTAATCTTTGAAGAGTTGGGGTTTTTTTTATATCTCCCTCTGGATTAAAGTGTTCATAATGATATTAACATTTACTCACTAGGATTGAAAAGCAAACATCAAAGATTTGCCAAAAACTGCAAACTGTTTTCTTCTGTAATGTGATGTAAAATGACGTGATGCTTATTACATCTTTCTTAACTGCAGCGTAAGAAACCCTTTCCATCTGTGAACCCACAGCTGCAGGTGTACATCTGGATGCAGCAGATACTCCATCTCCATTATCAGTAAGGCTGCCTGTGTGAGGAGTGAGCCCAGCGTGGTAACTGGAGCCACCAGTGCCCACATAGTGACCACCTGCCTCTCTTTCATAAATCTGGAATTCTTTCATTTTGCAGTTGTAGTACCTAAATAAGAAAAGCATCTGGGTAAAAAGCAATTAGTAGATATTTGACTTGAATGCAATTAAGACTACATGGCGTGCCAGCTGGGCGAGCCACGGGAGCTGTCTGCCCTCTCCCAGTGATGGCAGACCCACACTGCAGTCACAACATTTGTTCAGACTTTGCTTTTTTGGTGCCCAATTGGCACAAAATGCCAGAAGTGCTTAGTGCCATGTACAGCTCAGCAAAAAGCCCTGCTGATGTCCCTGCAAAACACAAGGGGACATCTGATCGAGACAGCTGGGGCCTGTGTTTTGACATAGGACAAGAGTGATGGGGAAGAAGACCTGGGAAAACCCTGGTTATGTTTCTTTGCCCTGTTCACATCAGAGTTGAGCATCTGCAGATACCCAGTTTTCTGTGGTTCCCCTTCCCTTAGAAAGTTGTAGAGTCCAAGAGCCTGGCCCAGGGAAAGCAATTCATGGCAGGACCAGCCTGTCTTGGGGCATTTGTGATCATGGCATTCTTGGGATGGGGAGTTATGCTGAAGGGGTGAACACCCCGCAGAAGGCAGCTGTCTGATGGGCGGGCTGTGGCGTTGGAGGTCCCTTGTGGGGAAGAATCACTTTGCCTGTTCTCAGGACCAAAGTGAGTTTTTTGCTCATAAACAGTGCTAGTTTTATGTTGCCCATTCTGTTTCTGAGGGGTGGAATCTTCAAGGAGTAGCACTGTAGTAACAGTTCAAATGCTGTATGTTTCTTTAATGGAGTACTGGAAATCTTGGATTAGGGCAGGTTGCATACAGATAAATAGAATTTTCCCCAAAGGCTTACAGTCTTAATCTGATTTGCTGGCTGGACATAGAATTTGATGCCACAATGCAATGCAAACACTTGGAGAAGTTTATTACCAAAGAGTTGAGAATTACCTGATCTGGAAAGGTCATAGCACGTTGGTTGGTTGGTTGGTTTTTTTTACAAAGTTCACTCTGCCTACTGGAATTGTTGTTCCTTCTTAATTTGCCCTCCAGCTAGTAATTGCCTCACCTTTACATTGGTGTCTGACTCTGCTGGTCACTAGTTTTTTAATCTCTTCATTTTGTAGCTGACATCTCTGTTAATTCCTCTTCCAAATCAAAGACGATAAAGCTGAAGCTTTTCTAGTGGCACAGTCCTTATGTCAAGGGAGAAAATAGTCCACTGCTGGTATGTAATGTACTTTTGGTAAGTATATTCATTATTCAGCTAGTGCTGACTTAGAAATATACAGGCAGTTCTAAGGCAGTGAAAGGTCTGTGCGTGTTGGAGTAACACGTGTCCTGTTTCCCCCTGGCTGGCACCATCCGTGGTGCACTGGGCTGTGCATAGTGGCAGGTGACCCAGACATCTGGAGGGGCAGTCACGCTCTTGTGTAGCACTTTATGCTTTCCATGCTTTGTGAAAGTGTTCTTTACTTGCACACCGTATGTAGCGTATCAGTGTGGGGGGGAGGGGGTTCCCTTTTGTATTTTAGTTTACATGTGAATAATAGTTCTTTGTGAACAAACGTGGGCAGAAGAAAAGAAGTCTTAAAGTGCAGAGTTATGTGTACTTCGCTTAATGATAATGTTTTTGGTCCTGTGAGTATTGCAGGACCCATTTGGCTGTGAAAGGGTGATTGCAGTTTTGAGAGCAAGTTAGGAAATTAGGATGGGTTTCCTGCCTGTCATCAGTTCACATGTTCTTGTTGCCAGTCTTTTGCGTGTCATTAAATTAACTTCTTTTCTCAGTCCATTGGCTCCATATTTTGACGTCCAGCTGTGTTGGACCTGCTAATTACCCACTCTGGGGAAAAGGTGGTGGAATTTGTTTCACAACCTGTCTTACTCAGTAGAACATTATGACTGGTTTTTGTCAGGAGTTTCATCACCAATGACACACAAGAGTCTTGCAAGTTATTTAATGACCAGGTGGTTTGTAGAGAAAATGTAGCCCAGATAACCTGGGAGTGGTGCTACAGCAGGAGCCATGAGTGGTTGACATTCTGGAAGGGACGGTCTCCTCCTCTGTGTATAATTTTGGCTCAAGTAATTGTTTTTTCCCCTTCTTTGGGAGTATTTATTGCTGCTGTTCGTGTTTTTAACTTTTTATTCATGAAACAACGGCTCTCTGAATCTAGTGGGAGCAAAAGGTTCTGCTGGTTTTTTCAGAGCAATGTGCTGTCAGGCTATCCATGTAGTTGTTTAAAAAATTTTCTGTTTGTTGCTCTGTTTCCTAAGCATTTAGAGTAAGTCAATTTGCAAAAGATCTCAGATGAAAATGTGTTTGGACTGGAAGGGTTTGTTGGCAGGATTCAGAGGATAGTTTGGATATTGAGCTCCCACAGGCTGTGGAGGGATTTTTTTTTAATAATTTATAGTTGGGTTAGGTGAAGCAGAGCTCAGGTTTTTGTACCTGCTTGCCCTCTTGGCTCCTGTTGCTGTGTTCTCCCTTAGACCGCAGCATTCTCTGCTGTCTGGCGTTTCTTTCCCCTGTGGTGTAAGAGCATCTCCCATCTTCCACACTGCCTGTTGATTGAGTTCCAGAATAAATCCGGGCTTGGATTCTTACATCTGAAGTACCTGTGGAGCTAAAGATCATGTGGAGTTGTGGAATGGGGCCATGGCTTTGACATTTAATTCCCCACCAGCCCCTCGCTGCTTTGCAAGATGTTCCCAAACCCAGCTCAGATCTGTGGGCAGGAGGCCAGTCTCTCAGGCTGGAGATTTTAGTGACCTTGGCATCTAAACACCACCAGGGTCTCCTCGGCCTCTTTTTAAGGAGTGTTGTGTACCTGAGCTGCTGAGTCCTCTGGAAGGGGACAGATGCAGTAACTCTTTGGGTAACCATTCATTTTCTTGGCCTTTGATTCCTCCCTTTCTTCTGTGCCCAGATGGAGATTGCAGAGGGGAAGGTCAGGGTTTGTTCACGCTTTCCAGCTCTCAGTAGAGAGCAAGATTGTTTGCTCTCATATGTCTGCACAACACTGCAGGAAAAAGAACTGTAGGAACATTTCAGATTTTAAACGTCTCACAGAACAGTATGAACCAATAAAGGAAAAAATTAAAATTAGTCTATTTTAACCTATGTTCCTCATAACCAGGATTGTTCCAAAATATTTGGCTTCTGTTGAATTAACAACTTTGCCTTTACCTCCCTTGTTCAACATTACTGTAAAAAAAAATTGTTTGGTTTCTTCTCCATTTGTTTTTTACTGCTTGTAACCTTTTCTTAGAAATGTGGAAATAATTTTCCTTACATGTTTTATGCACCGAAATAAACACACCAATGATCACCTGAGTCCCCTCCCCATGTTTCTTACTCAGTGCCTGTCAGTGTATCTTTCCATGTTTTTACCCAAATGCTTGACAGCTGTCAATAAATGTCATTACAGAGCCAGGTAACTCCTGCTGATGGGGACAGGCTCCTCTGCTGCATCTCTGGTTGGGTTAAAGGGTCATCTTTTAAATACTGGGAAAAAAATGCTTTGAAGAACAGGCCTGCCCTGGATTGGACATTTAAATGCAGATTGTTTTGGCCTGTGGTTGTTAACTTTAGTTTTGCATATTTGACTCTTTCAGGTACATGATTGCAAGTAGTGGCTGTGTATCTGTGTTACACAGAGTGTGTATTCCCTGCTGGGCAGTGAGGGAAACACTGGCTTGTGAGGTTTCCTTGGCCCCTGCCCAGAAAGACTGTTGAGAACAATGTTCTGCAGCTTCAGGGGAGCAGCCTTGTGTAACTAAAGAACCTGCACCAGGGACAGGAGAAGTGAACTTGGATGGAAAATCAAATCAGCTTCTTAATTGCAGTTAAAGAACAGTCAGTGACCAAGGTTCTAGAAAGAGGAGGGAGAGCTGCTGTCCCTTAGGCATGTTTTGTCAGGACTTGAGGGTATTAGCAATGAAAAGATTGTTGCTGAAATAAAGACAATTAAATAAATCCCCAAGTCTGTCTCTGAAACAGAGAAGATTGTTTCTGTTGATATGCCACACTATTACCATTTGACTTTGCGTGTATCTGGGATGTCTCAAGTGCTCATATCACACAAGTCATGCCCTAGTTCCCATGAGTCAGTGTTTTCTATATAGTCAGTTCTGAATAATGTTTTAAATTTATATAGAATATTAGAAGATATACTTTTGGGGTGTTTGGTTTTTTTCCTAACCCCCTTTTTAAAGCTAGTTTATGTATCTAGCTATTTTAGCATTATTGCATTTAGTCAAATGCAGCAAACATGAAATGTCAGGTTTTGGTTCATCATTCAGGTGTTTTTGGAATTGCTGCTGCTTCTTTTCACTGTAGAGAGTTTTAAGGAGGGGATGTTTCTTCCTGTGGCAAGAACAAACAAAGAAAAGGAAGCATCAGATGCCAGCCAAACTATAGTCTATGCTGTCAGCAGCTCTGCCATTTGGGACAATTTTATGATTTACAATCCTGTCAAATTTATCTTGTGTAATAACCCAGGGGATTTCCATTTGGCCTGCAGTGACAGACTTCTGGGAAAGGGAAAAACCAAACATCTTTGCATTATTCCCTCATCTATGACTTTTGGCATGTGCTGTGGAATAACAATGCAGACTCACCTGCTGGAGCCTCAGATCCTCTGTGTGCTGCTGCTGCCCGAGGGACAGGTCCCCTCCCTGCAGTGAGAGCAGCTGCCCAGAGCCAGGGGCCACCACGGGGCCACCTCTGCCCCAGCTGGCTCCGGGATCCAGGGCTGGGAGGTTGGAGGTTGGGAAGTGAGTTTGGGAAGGGAGGAGTGTTCTGTTCTGCAGGTATGACCGGCAGGGCTCCTGTGTGGAGAGCTGGACCATGAAAACACCTTCATCCTGCAGCATGGAGGAAGGATCTTTTTTACTATTTTTATCCTTGATTGTCCTTCAGAATAATTTGAATCTTGGCTCTCCAAAGCATAGGGCAAATTTGAGCTGCAATCATTGCATGTAGAGGCCACTGAGACACCATGTCTAGATGAGATCACTCGTTTCTATTACTCATCAGCCACTGATTTTGGAGAGGGTCGGGATTTTCTTCCACCCTAATTATCTGCCAAGTCCTTAAATATTTCTCAGACATTTTGTGTGTCTGACTCCAGGCAGGTTGGGTTGTGCAGAGGGTAAGGTGTTAGGGGCGTGACTGAGTCCTCCCTGTGTCGTCAAGCAAATGTCCTGTACTTAGGGATGCTGATAGAAAAAAGCTGTGACCTTGTTTGTTCTCCCTCTCTTTACTTCCTTCCCAAAGAAAACCCATCCTAGCTGTAAACTAACATTTTCATTAGACCAGGCATTAGATTTGGAGTTTTTGAAAGTTGCCTCATGTTCTCCATCTCACTCCTTATTTTTGCTGTCTATTCCAAATGCAGATGAATTTTTTTGTCTTCTGTTAGCACCATGTGGAATGGGATACCAATGCCATTTAATAAACAGCTGCAGCTTAGGGTTACTCCAGGAAATACACAAGGAATCACATTTGGTTTTTGTCTTCTATATTTATACATTTATAAATGTGGACTTTCTGGAATTTAGATAAGTTGATAGAGATGACATGTGCCATATGGTCTTTAGGACAAATTTCAGTTTCATTAACAGTTCACTGGCTGAAGGAAATAGCAGTTACTGTTTTGAGCAGTATAAAATCAGCTTATCAATTAGCAAACAAGTGAAGAATTGAAGGAGATTCTTTTTACAGAAGCCCCTGCTCTGAGTCTTCTCCCCATGCTCTACACAGATCTGACTTTCCAGCATCAGACCATTAGGCCCTGTGTTCATTGTTACTGCTTGGCCACTGGGAACGGGTGAGGGTTAAGCAGAGGAATCCTCAATGTGTGTGATGCAAATATGAAAGATAATAGGCAAATGAAACCTCTGTATTGCTAAATCTGAAAGGCACAATGTTTGCTGAGAGTGGAGGGAGGGACCAGCTGGGAAAAAACAGTGCCCTGAGAGCAGGAGCATCAAGAACCTCCAGTGAGAGGTGACCTCCAGCAGAGGGGCTGCTCCTCTTCCAGTAACCAGCACTGCTGTCTGTGCAGACTCTGTGAGCAAGGTCTGGGTGGAGATCTGGGGGCAGCAGGGCCAGAGTCTGGGAGGGGCACTCTTGGCCTGGCCTTTTCAGGGGCTGGGTCTTGGTCAGAGGGTGTGATACGTCTTTATTTTACTAATTCTATTTGCTGAGGGAAGACCTTTCCCTTTCCTGTTTCTTTTCTAAGCCACCTGGGGAGCCTGTGTTCCTTTGTGCATGAAATGGGAGCAAATAATTTCTAGCACTCTCTTTATTCTGGTTCTTATGTAAGGTTTGAAGGACTTTTCTCCAACTGTTTATTGATTTTATTTTTTTTTTTTTCTCAAAAAGCCTTAACATCTTGTGATTTACCTGAAAGTAGATGGTGGGTCAGGTGATGTTTTTGGTGTCAACAGCAAAGACTGTGCTGTCAAGTAGCTGTATTGGCCACACACAGAAGGCATAGGAGAACCTCATGACCACTGGTTATTTTATGAAGACAGTTCTTGAATTGCTGCAGGTAACTGGGCTTGTCACAAGAAGTAAGTGATTGTGAGTCCACTGTGGTACAGATTAAATATCTGATGTGGTACAGGCTGCCCCTCCTGGCTCTGAACTCATCCGTGTTTGTAATGTCTCTGCCAAAACCTTGTGCGTGGCTGCTGTGTTGTGAACCATCAGCCTCTGACCTACCCGTGCTGCTCTTGTCAAAGGTGGTATGCATCTCGCTCAGTTTTTGGTGTCTATGACTGTGGTCTTGTCCATGTGATCCAACAGCCTTCCGTGAAAACCCTCTACCAGACCAGTAAGTGAAGCCACCTGCCCAGGTCTGTGACCTTGTTGTCTGCAGGTTCTGGGCAGCAAGTTCTCCAGGGCATGGTACTGAGGTGTGGATGTCAGAGGGCCTCGTGTGCCTTTTAAAACAGGGGAGTAATGTTTTGGAAAGGCCCTATCAAAAGTGCCTTCTTCTCTGCGTGTGTTACTTGTTGCTTGACTGAATGTATTTTGAGAAGCCAAAGCATTGCAGAGTAAAGACCCTGGCAAGGGAGGCCCCAGGTATGTGAATTTGGTAACACTGGAGATGCTGTTTGGGTTTGTTAGACAGTTCCTCAGTTCCTTCTCCTTCCTCCCAGTCCTGACTCCTTTGCTTGTGAAATGCACAGATGACTTTGTGTCTGACAGCTCTGAATGCTGCAGGGAGGGTTCCCCAAGGCCCCTCTGCTTCTGCAGATCAGAGCAGGTGTGGGGCTCTGCAGTGCCTGTTTGCAGGCTCCTCTCACCGTAGCACTGCAGAGGTGGCACCAAGGAGAAGGTCACCAGCACAGGGCTGGACTGCAGTAACCATTTTAGCAACTCTGCCAATGATAGTGGAGCGGAGCTGGAAATCCTCCTCTCTGAAGGAGCTGAGTCAGAGAAAGCCACCTACTTTTACTCGGTGATTCGACAGAAACTGGGTTTGCTCCTCAATGCAGCCAGTTTGGAAACCAAACCTTGCCTGGAGTTGCAGGGGTTGATGCCCGTCTCCATTTCCAAGGCTGGTAGGTATGTTGGAGCGTGCAAAGCAGCTCGCAGCCCCCTGCGTGTTGTCTGCTCTGCTGTCTGCTCTGTATTTAGGCTGTCTTGTCTTGCTAATCACATCACATCTGTCAGCTCGCTGGGCCTAGAAACAAATTGTAAACAACATGTCAAGGCGGAGTGGGATGAATTGTTTAAAAAAAAAAAAAAGGGTCAAAAATCAAACCACTTTGAATGGCTAACTAAAAGATTGGAGTAGGTGATTAGCAGCTGAACATTCTTTCATTTCGTTTTTACTGTTTCATCATAGCTAATGGATGATGGTTTATTCATGAACATTTGGTTGTAAAGATGTGCACCCCAGTGACAAATTTATGGCAGTTTCAGCCCTTCTCCTTCTCAGGGCCTGTCGCAAGTGCTCTACCCCTTCTCCACAAGCTCCCACCTTTACTTTCCATCACTGAGGTCCTGGAAAGGGCTGCAGTGGTTTAGGAGGAACTTGGCACAGCCCCACCAGCCATTTCACCAGCAGCATTTGCCCTGGTCAGACCTTCCAGATTGCCTGATATTTCTGTGCTTCATGTACCAGGTTTCCATAATATCAGGACTCTGGTAATACGATCACGGTCAGTACAAGAGAAAAGATGTCCTGCAGGTGCCCAAGACGACTTTGCAGGTTACTTATTCAGTAGATGTTACATTCGGTCACTAATTATGTAGTTGTAGTTACTTGGTAGGTAAAGTAACTTTGTATCACCAATAACTGTGTGTTCCCAGTGAATAATGGGACGAACAGGAAGAATGTAACAGGGGAACTGTTTTCTCTTGCCTGAAAAAGATACAATGTTAAATACCCAAATGCAATGGTTTTTGTTCATTAACTCAATTTTCCTTCCACCTCCAGGGAATGATGTGGAACCAGTTGAGATGTTTGTGTGTGGGTCACAGGTCAGATTTACGTGTCTTGATGGAAAGTTATTTCAAGTAATTTTAGGCTTAGAGAAAAATCTGGAGCTTATTCCCAGCATTACCATGGGAGCAGGGTGATGTGAGTTTTGTTTGTGGCTGTCACCACGCAGGGAGTGAGCCTTTTTTACCTGGATAAAATTACTGATAAAAATGAGGGGTTTATGAAAGCTACAGTGATTTTTTTTTTTAAAGGAATTTTGGGGAAAATAAAAAAAGGGTGCTTCCCTTTCAGCCTTTTTTGTAGGTTCTTAGGGTTTTATTGTTCAAAGGTGGTGGGGGCCAGGGAAGCATCCAGGCCTTGTGCGTGCCCTTTGACAAGGCTGCTGGTACCTGAGAGCTTCATCAGCTTCCTCCAGGCAAGGGAGCATCTTGTCTGCAGCCTCTGCTTCCCTTGTGAGAGGGGCTGGATGCAGCACTCCCCTGCCCAGCAGTTCTGGGCTCCCTCTGGTGTTCCCCGCTGCTCCCCACTCAGCTGTGCTGTTGGAGTGGGATGCTCTCCAAACTGGATGCCTTCAGGAGACATGGCAGCTACTTTGGTCACTCCATTTTCCCAAGAAAGAAGATAAATGAAGTAGACGAGGTGAAAAAGCTCCTGCATACAAAGTGGTATTTTCTGTCTAACTAGATCCTGGGAGTATCCTACTGCCAGGAAAAATCTGTAAGTCTGGGGGTTTGTGTTTTGTGGGAGTTTTTTTCTCTCCTGAAGAATTGCCCTTTAATTAAAAAAACATAATTTTATTTCATCACTGGGGGTAATCCTTGTTCCAACAATAAATGTGGGAGTGGTTTTGCCTACCTGATGCTTTTTTGTGAGCTAATAGTGCTTCCTCTTGTGTTTAAAGAGTCTAAACCAATTGCCTTTTTACTGGTAAATAAGAGTGCTGACCCCGGGTGGGGGGGTAGAGAGGGAGAAAGGGAGATTCTGACCAGCCCCATGACCAGCACACTCTCATGGAAGGTGCTTTGTATAGTCCTAAGAATTCCCAGTCGTTTGCTTTAACACTCCTGTAAATGTATTTTTTGGCAGATTAGGCCTTTGTGTGAATGGGCAACCCTGGGCTTGTGGTGCATCCCACAGGCTGATGGGACAGTGTGGAGAAATCAAACAAGCAACTGCCTGTAATTCAGGGCCAATTTCTTGTAATGAGGAGACATTGGGAAGCTGTGACTTAGGAAACTAAGCTGAGCCTGACATGGGTGTAGAGCTCTTCGGTGTGAGGTGGTTTCCAGCTGGCACGACCCTGGCAGGCTGGTGTGGCTCCTGTCAAGGACCTCCAAGAGGTGCCGTAAGGGAAAGAAAGGGTGTGGCTGTGGGTACAATGTGTGGCCAGACCACAGGGGTCTGATTTATACACACACAAGATTATTGTTAACTTTTGCATGTAGTAATCTGATGGGGTTTTATATTCTCACAAGAAAATAACTGATTGCTTTGACTATTTTTGCCCTGCAGAAAGACATAAAGCCATCGTTTAGTTTCTTTGATGTATTTTTCATGTATATTAGTTTGTGCTGTTGTATTAGATAAGAGTAACCATGATTTTCTAATGAGAATCACTGCATTCCCAGAGACAATCCAAGTGTATTTTTATCCAGGGGATAGACTAATGAGGTCACTGAGAGGATACATGGTCACATTAAATATTGCTGTTTAATATACAGACATTTTGCAAAGGATTAGACATTGTAAATCCAGTGGCCTTCCCAAGCAGGATAACTATCACTTTGAAATCATATTTAATTGTCCACTCTTGACTTTTATGTCATTTAGTGTGTCTAGCCATGCTATTAGTGCCTTACGTCAGGGAAAGCCTGCTGTGACCTTAGAGTACACAAACCTCTAGGCAGTTCCTCTTCGTCCTTCTCTCAGGGCAGTCTGTTGTTCAGGAATAAAGGCTTGGCATAAAGGAAAATAAAATTCAGCTGTCCCAACAGAGGAAGGGAATGAAAAAGAAGGCCATTTTTATGTGTAGAAGAGCCCTTGAGGCTGATGGTCTTGGGATGCTTGGATGTGTTTGATGGCCCAAAGCCCCTTGAGCTCCAGATCCAGCCTACCTCAGAGAAGATTCTGAAGTTGCCATTGTAAAAGTGAACCTGTTTTAAGGCCAAGAGATCTCTGGGAAGAGGGAAAAAAACAGCAGTGGGGATTAAAATACTCTCTTAAAAATAATTAAACCCAGAGGTTTAGCAGTAACTGCAAAATGGGTTAATTCCCAATTGGAGTTGCTTCTCACTAAGCATCTGATGGCGTGAGAGCCGACATGCAGCACTCCATCGAACTGCACCGAATGAGCTCCTGGTGGCTTTTCTCCTCCAGCAGGATTAAAGCTGCCTTTCCCAAATTAAAGCTGCCTTTTTCATGCAAGGAGTGCAGCAGCAAAACTCGCAAGCTGATCAGATGACTAATCGCCCTCGGTGGTGGAAATGGTCCTTGTGGGCTGGTTGCAAATGCTCAGCAATGACAGGTGCATCCACCTGAAGCAAAAGGCCCACTGGAGCCCTGGAGCCCTGTGCCCAGCACTCCAGAGGGAGAGCCCTCAGGACCACAGCTGGCCCCTGGGGAGGAGCAGCTTTGCCCTCGGAGGGCCCTTGCTGGGGAAGATGCAGCGCTGAAGTCTGGCAGCTGGGGCAGGTGGGTTCTGCAGCTCCCCCCTCCTCTGGCTGTGCAGCCCCCCGCAGTGAGCAGGGCATTGCTGGTGGGCAGCACGGCGGGGCTGCCTCGGGCTCAGTGACCGGCCCTGCCACTGGAGCCCCTGCCCAGCTGACCTTGGCAGTGCCCCGGGCTCTGTGGAGGGGCACAGCCCGCGCCTGCTGGCACCTGGAGCTCTCCAGCAGGGGCCCCGTGTCACTGAGGTCCTTGTGCACAGTGACCCCTGTGTGTGTGACCCTGAGATGGCAGGGACTGTGAACCCCCTTCCTTATGGGCAGGAGAAAAGCCCAGGCAGGTTCTCTGCAGGGTTTTAGCTCCTCAAGACAATATATCTGCCTCTGTGGTCTTTGGGCTGCTCATCCTCCCCCATGCCCCGTGTCACGGCTGCCAACCTCGCTGGCTGGGGGAGAAGTTCCCCAGCTGGCACAGGAGCTGGCAGGAAAGCCAAGGGCCGTTTCCCCACGCTGGGCTGGGAGGGCTTTGCCTCTGGGGGTGCTGCCAGGGCAGCCCTTCCCGCCCCCCCCTGCTCTGCCACTCCTGGCTGTGGGCTGGGCACCGGTGGGATCAGTGCCCAGCGTGGCCCGGCAGGCTGTGCCATGTGGGAGACAGCAGCTGCTCCCGAGGGCTGTGAGCTGAGTGAGTAAATGCAGAGGTCACTTTGGGAGCCCAAAGGGTGGGGGGGAGCCCCCGGCCCTGTCCATGGGGAGCTGGAGTCCCATCGCCGGGAGTGAGGAAGGCAAATATCCCCGGCATGGCAGACTCCAGGCTGTGAGTCACTGCAGCCTTTGTGGTGCTGGGTGTGAGCGAATGGAACAAAGTCACCGGGAGCACAAGTTGTAAAGCGTCAGTATGCTGTCAAGGCGAGGGTTTGCTTTCTGTAATGGCTGGTGAAAACCAACACTCTGGTATTTCTTTGTGTCTGCAGAGGCACAAACTGCTCCTCTGCAGCTGGTGGCTTGGATGGAGCCTGGGGCATCCCAAAAGGACCTGCACTGCCCCAGCTGCTCTTCGGGTAAACATGAAAAACCAAGCAAGCTTCCAGCTCAGGCAATGCCTGTGGGGTCTCTGGGGCAATGTGCAGTGGCCAGTCATCCCTTGCCATGTAGGGCTTTGCTAAGATAATTTGAATTCCCCTCCCTCAGGTGAGGAGACCAGAGCTCGTGGGAGGGACGGTGTGAGCAGGGTCACCGGCTGCCTGTGGCAGGGAGAGCTGACCCGGCTGCACGGCTCAGCAGCAGGAGAGAAGGTAAAAACACAATATGTGAGAGACCTAAAAAGGTGAAGGAAAAAGGAGAGCAATAACAGGAGAAAGGGAGAATTCAACAAAAGGGAAAGATGTGCAGGAGAAAAGGTTCTTTAGTATCTTTCCAGGAGTATGTAAGGTGTCCAACACAATGGATGCCATGCCCTCTGCCCTCAGGTCCTCCCTCTATGGCATGTGCCCAGCTCCCAGATCATGTTTGGGAGAGTCCAATGGCCTGGGGTTTCTGGATCCGTGTGTTGGCCATGCTTGGTAGGACAACTACAATGGACAGGCTGAACCTTTCAAGTGGTGGAACTGAGAGCACAACTGAGCCCTCTGGTTCTCCCTGGTCTCTACCCTTGCCATGGCTGTGCATCTCAAACCTCAGTCATAATGAGATTGTCATACACAACAAAAAGTGGTACTAAAGAAAATTAATCTCTGTCAAAATCCATGTAAAAAAGCATGGTTCTCGTTACTCATATGCAGCATGACACCCCAGAATTGCAATTTGCAATTACATCTTCTCCAGCTGACCACAGATATGAACTCATTCAAATAGCAAGGAAGGAATTAAGTGTTAATTTAATAAAAAGGAAAGGCTAGTAAGGATTTAAATTAGATTCTTAAATTAAATATAAACCTGTAAAAAGTCTTTCTGAGTCTTCCCAGACTCTCTCCTCGATAATTCTGGGCAGCAATAAAACCAAATGTTTTCGAGTGTCTGACAGAGTGCCAGGGCACTGTCCCTGAGCTGCAGGACAGGGGACAGCCCGAGCTGGGCACAGCTGGGACTGGCAGCAGTAGGGGGGCTCAAGGCATGGCCTGGGCATCATCCTCTGCCATCCACGAGGGCTGTACTTGGCAGGGAGGCACCGAAACTGGCGTATCGAATTTTAAACAGCGCTCTAAAAGCCCTTTCTCCAATCCACCCAATTGTGCCCCGTAATTAAAGCTGGCGGGGCCGGCGGCTCTGCCTGCGGAGGGGAGGCAGACCCTGCTGCTCCCTTATCTGCCTGCTGTGCTGAGGAGGCTTCCGAGACCTGCCACAGCAGAGATAAGGACAGAAGCAAATTAAGATTTAGGAATTTCTTCTGGGACTTTTCTAGGCAAAAGGAGGTTTTTAATTGGTTTTCAATTCTGCGGCAGCCAAAGGTCTTTAATTAGGTTTTACATCATTCTCCATTATCACTCTTCTTTTCTGTGTTTAGCTCACCGTGATTTGGGCTTCTTTAAACAGATGAAAATTCACTATTTGTCTTTGTTTCCAAAAATCAAGGTGCTGAATGATTTCATGTAAATGCTAAATAGCAAATGAATTGTTGAAACTTAAGCCTGCTAAAGACAATGCTTTAATCTAATGCCAATATATTTAGCTTGTCTGATAAATGTAGTATTGAAGACCTGATAACTTTATTTTTAGTTGCACTTCTTTTCCTTGCACTATTTGGCTGGTGAACTGGTTTTAAAGTTTTCACCTGAAACTCCCCCTTTTTTAACTCACTTTCACAGTTTTTTTAAAAAAAAAATCAGAGCTCTGCAAGGGCCTGCAGGGGGGTTCAGCATTAAAATGGCTAAAAAGGTGTATCTGCCAAGGGAGAGGCTCTGGCAGGCTCCCTTTTGTCCCCCCCTGGCTCGGGGGCACACCGTGCTGTACCCACACTGTAGTGCAGCCCAAGGAAGGGCTGTTCAGAGACCAGAGTGTCTGCAGAGCTGCTGGTCTTCCTTAGGACTGCTCTGTCCGAGCTGTGAAGGTGTCAGTTGGGAGGGTAGATTTCCTTGGACAAAATTAGCAAACTGAGTGTGCTGAGAAGTCTGGGAGTTTTGCTTTCTATCCTGGGAGACGTTTCCAGAGGAGCGGATGCTCAGCAAAATCTGTTGCTCGATGCTGACTCCACAGCTGATCCGAAATAGCAGCAATCTTTTCACAGATATTTATAAAGGGGTTTTTATGTTTAGAAATCCTGTGGAAATACTTCTACTAATTTCTGTTTATGCTCTGTCTTATAATTTTTTTGTTCTTTTTGGCCTTCTTTGTAAATGGTGTTATTTTCAGTTTTGAAATTCAATGGGAAAGAGTGAAAAATGCCACCTGGTTTTTGGAGTTTTTTCCAGTGAAAACTGCAGTTTCTGAGGAGCAGCTGTTCTCTCCTAAGTGAGAGAGTCTGGGTGGCTCTGCCTGCCCCTGGAAGAGCCCAGGACTGTCTGTGCCCAGCCCCTGCAGGCTGCAGCTCCGTTTCCTGCCCAGGTCCACCAGATCCCTCGAAGCTGCGGAGGGTTGGGATGGTTCTGGATGCAGGAACATCCCCTGCCCTGGGCCGAGCACTAATCCTGCCCTGGGAAGTTCGGCGGGGAGCAGGGTGCCTGCCCACCCTTCTCTGTGTCTCCACGCAGCGCCCGGGGCCCCTCTCCGAGCCCCTCTCCGAGCCCCTCTCCCAGCCCCTCTCCCAGCCCCTCTCCCAGCCCCTCTCCCAGCCCCTCTCTGAGCTCTGGTGCCCCAGCCCGGCGCTCACAGTGGGTGTGGAGATGCTGCTGCTTTCAGAATAAGCTGCTGTTTGTCTCAGCAGACACTGTCAGGTAAATGGAGTGCAAAAGCATAATGACTCTGGCATAAATGGGAGAGAATTAAAATTCATGCAGTTTGTTCTTATAATTGGTAGCTCGTTAGGGCGAGTGCTGAGCTTGCTTCACCACGGTGCTCTGGTCCAGAGGCTGCCCCAGCCAAGCCTTCCTGGTGCTCGGGCAGGACTGGCAGCCTCAGCCCTGGGTGCCTGTGCTGTCAGCTGGCTGTGCCACTGCTCCTGCTCACTCTGTGCCCTCAGGTCCCAGCTGAGCTCAGGGACTCCTGCAAACCTCCAAGGGTTTGGTGACCATGGGCAGGTCACTGCAGGGCCTCCTGGTTTGGTGCAGGAGTTGCTGTCACCACTGTGTGGATTAAACCCTTTGCACCAGCTGAGCCTTTGCTGGTGTGCCCTGTAGGGCAGAGCTCTTGCAGACAGGCTTCAGCATCTGGCATTATAAACGCCCTTTTTCCTCCACTGCTTGATTATTTAGACATGAAGATTTTCTGGGAGGTAAATGAGATCATCTCATACTCCGTGTCCTACCTGTCTCCTTGCACAGAGGAGCTCAAATGTCACCTGGGCCCCCAGGCTCAGTGCAGCTCCACCAGCAGAATACACAGACTGTGGGAGGCTGGTTAGCCTGGCATCAGCCTGGGCAATGAATGAGTGCTAAGACACTTCAGCAGCAATTCTGATGGCTGTTCAAGAGGGATGGTTCTGGTGGGGAGGCTTTTGATTTGTTCTTGGCCCATATGTCTCTCCTTTTCAGCATGGTGGAAGAAATTGCTTCATTATAAAGTACTTCACAGCAGCAGACCTCAAAAGTTTCTGAATTAGAATCAAGTTGCATTGTTGATTACATTTTTTTCCTTAGATCTTCACTCTTCAGGAACTAAAGGGCATTTCTGATTGCTTCCTTCCCGGGGCCCTGGGTCAGCAATAACCCACAAAGGTGAGCTGAGCTGTGTCTCTGCAGCATGTTCTGCTTTTTATCTGTGTCAGTCCCTCTGATGTCACCATCTTTTCTCTGACTCTCAGTCTGACCATTTCAAGGTTTTAGAAAAAGGAAAAGAAAAGCCTGGCAATCCAGTGCAGTTTTACACAGGTTTGATGTTATGTCTTCCTCTGTGAGACAACTTGAACATGGGCCTGGCATTTCTTTAATGACCACCAAGAACAGGAGTGTCATAACTGATAATGTCCTTGCTCTGAGAAGTTCCCTTTCAGCACAGCCTGCTGGTAATCCCAATGGATCTGGTTCCTGCTGTTAATTTCCAGCAACTCCACCTTCAATCAGTAGCTCATAGAGGGAGATTTCAGCGGTTTCTGTGCTCTGGATAGATGAGGACAAAAGTGTTTCCCCAGTCCAGCAAGGAAATTTCCTTATAAGGAATGATGTGCTATTGGTCAGGCATGATTTCCCATGGATGAAAACACATAGAATTTTATTCTGTTTTCTACTTGTTTTTATCCCATTTTCTTACAGCTGATCGCTGCGTTCTGAGAGAACACCAGAAATGCTGTTCCCCTAATCAGATTTATCACAAATGTCCAGCCTCCCCAGTATTGACGATTAGCAAGTGTTTTTCAGAGGAAGGTGGTTGCCAATATGGGAAGATCAATAAAGCAATAGGATGACCAACAAAACACCCAAATTGTGTGGATAACTCCAAATCTGACTGGTCTGGGTCTTCACAAAGCAAGCAAGCAAATAAAAGCTTTACTCAGATGGCAGATTCATCGCCACCATGAAACCAAATTGGCTTTTATAGGATTGTGGGACTCAAAAGATTCTCGTGGGCAGACCTGGCTGGAGGCCAATGAGATGTGACTGAAGGTATTTGGGAACTGCAACTTCCTCCTCACTGGAGCCTGCAATAGTCACTTGGAGCAAGAAGGTTAGTCAGTACCTGCCGATGCTTGTTGTTCATGTTGCCTGCAATTCATCTCATCTCATATGCACATCTTTTCGAGACTGCTTTTTGGTTCTCCACACCATGGTGGAGGAATAACAGGGGCAAAAAAAAGAAAAAAAGCCTTAATAGGAGTTTGCCTTGATTCTTGCACCAGGGAACTGCTGAGGTGATGACAGGCTGTGCTGGGCAAGCCCTGCTGTCTGTGATGAGCAGTTTGGGCTGTTTGGGGCACGTGGTGTTGGTCAGCAACAGGAAAAGGATGACATGGAGGCCTGGATTAATGCTTTTCCCTGGATAAAGCTAACAACTGTATCTAAGCACTGTGAAATGTCAGTCAGTCTGGCAATCGTGCCTTGTTACTGGCTCCTTTGTGTGATGCTGTACCCGGTCGGTGTCCTTGGCCTCCAGAGGGCTGGGCGTCTTCCCTTAGGACCTGTCCCTTTATTGCACCTCCCTGTTTCAAGTGTGTTTCTGGATGTGGCCACCCATCCCTGACCACTTCAGACATTTCAGTACTTAAGATTTCCTAGATAACTTCCTGGCACAAATGAGAAATCTGAAGACCAGACCATGTGGTCTGTGTGATCCCAGTCTTTCTCACTCTGAAAGTCAGAGAGGTGATTTCTGGTACCAGCTGATTCTTGCCGTTGTCTCTGTCTGGTTTTGTTTCTTGAGAAATGCTGGAAAGTGGGTTGCTATTGTCTTAGGTTGCTTTTTGGAAGCATCAGTTCCATAACTAATTATGTATGAAATCAGACTGGTTTTTTAGATACTTTGAAGTTTTTACAAGCATGACATAGAGTAAGAATAGTGCAGAAATAGACCAATATTTCCCCTTACTTTGAAGTTATTAAGTGCGCATCTAATTACAAAGTGATTAAGACTGAGTCACCACAATGTGTCTCTTCTGACCATAGTTTTGAAGCAGCATAAATACTCTTAAATATATATTAAAAAAATTGCAAACAGGAGTGCAGGAGCTGTGAGGTTGGGCTCTCTGTGCAGCCTGAATTTCGTACTGAACTTCAAGTTGCCTTTCAGTGAGCGACAGCATTACATAAAACATCAAAGCCATCCTGTGTGCTGCATGGAAAAAAGACCTACCTGCTTTAGAAAGCAAAATCAGTGATGGGAGACATTGCTTAGTTGTCTGTTTCTACAACTTTTCCTAGTTTTTTTCAATAATCATTTATTTATAAGTTGTAGGATTAATGCCTGAGCTGCTTCAAAATGAGGACCTGGGGATGCTCCAAGGTTAACAATCATATTTTTTTGATTTTTCGTGGTGTTCTATTTCACTTATTAAAAGCTATTGCACCCAGTGATAACAGTTACCCAGAACAACAGATAATTGAATAGGTTTAATGGAGCTTTGATTTCAAAATACCTGCTTTGAATGACAATATGCAAAGTTAAATAAATGATGGATGAGCAAGATTAAATGGAACAGAACTCTAATCTGCCTTACATAATAGAGGAGACATTAGTATAATTCTGAAATACCTGTAGTTGAAGGCTATGAATGTCATAGTCAAGGAGAACACAGATGCTGCAGGCAAATGCTATGTTCATGGTCTGGGTGCAGTTTTGCATGAGCAGGAGCCCCTGAGCAAGCTGAATTTGAAAGCTGAATGCCTGACCATGTCCATAGGAAAGCACAGGCTCGTTCTGACTTTTGGTAGTGGCAGCTCGTGCAGGTGTGGGGGAGTTTTTGGTTAACACCCAGGTGTCATCAGGTTCCTCTGGGCTTCTCTGCCTCCCTGTCCACTGGGCACTCCGTGTTACAGAAGTTGTGTCCAGTTTTGGAAGATGGATGAGATTTCTGCAGAAATCCTTAAACTACCTTTTTTAAGCCCTTCAGGTGTGAAGAGAGCAGCTGGGACAATGTGCTTTTACCCCACTACCAATTTAAGCAAATGCTTTCAGTATCATCTTGGAAATGATGCAAGGCTGGTGAACCTGGCAGTGCTTCAAAACCATTTTAAAGAGATACATGAAGGTCATTCAGGGATTTATAAACCCAAGAAATGTTAATTAAGGCTTCCTGTGTGTGTACAAGCCCAGTCAAGGGAAGAAGCCTACTGAGCACTGCTCTCCAACAAGACAGTCTGCAGCCCTGGCTGAAAAGACCAACTTGTCCTGCATTACTTTCATCTCAGGGAGGTATTTTCCTTCTGTTTCTTCCAGGAGGTACTATAGAAAAACAGGCAATCTCTTCATATCAAATTTATTCTCTCTAATGTTGGACAGTGAACCAGTGCTTAAATGGCGCAATTAAAGCAATTAGCAGAGTAACATGGGGTTAGAAAGGCATTCCTGTTATCTAACAACCCAGAAGAAAATAGTGTCAAAATATGATAGGGTTAATTAAAAAAGTCACAAGTGTGCCCTGATCTGATTATGCACTGCTAAGGAAGTACAAAGGCACTGAGATATTGGGTGCAGTCACTTCCCAACGTGCTGCTTGCAGGGGACCTGTTTTGTTGTCCTGAGCCAGCAGACACTCCATGGGTTGCTCTGCAGGAGCATCGTGAGCTTGGTGTGATCTGGGGATAGAGGTGGATCAGCACCTTCTAGTAGTTTTGCCTTTTTTAGCATTCCTAGTTTGTATAAGACTGACAATAACCAGAAAAGGACCGATGCCCTGTTTGTCCATCCCACTGACACTGCTTTTCTCTGAGGCAGAACAGGGATGTCCATGCCCAAACACAGCCGGGGCTGTTCCTTTCAGGCCACCTTGTTAAGGATTCAGTTCAGAGGCATATTGCTTCTGCTCTGAGTCATCTGGATCAAGAAAAGGACTGTTTTCAGACACCAGACTAGGATGATAATCAAGTCTCATCAGACATCATCAGGGTCATGGGTTAATAAGACCATAAATCTAAGGGTAATTTCTCTGAAAGCCGCAGTGAAGTCATAGTCTCCAGCACAAAATGTCAGCTGTATCATTCCAATGTTATTTATTGAGAAGAGCAGTTATAGGTAATTTGTGAATTGTGCCAAAACACGAACTCATGCACAATAATCTTAATGGAGCTTGTTTACATCTTCTTCTTATGCACAATTAGCAAAACATATGATCTGAGTTGTTCTCCTCCTTTAGAGCCCTGTTTTGGCTGGTCCACACAGCGGCGTTGGCGTTGCCAAGAGCTATACTGGGTAATGTTTTCTGATAGATTTACTGTGTGATGCCTGTGCACAGCAGCAGGGTCTGCAAATTTATGACAAAAAGATCAAAGCCATCATAAACAGGAATATCTGCTGGAAATGAGGGCCGTGGTTCCAGCCCTGGCATTTCCTCTGTGCCCTGCTCAAGCCAGTGTCATCAGTTGTGTCTCGTATAAAAGCCTAATGTCAAGTGACTGATTATATCACAGCCTTGAGATTGTGCCTTCTAATTAGATATGCAGAGTGAATAATTTTAATTCAATTAGGTGTTGCTGGCTGGACAACCAATAGCGTAATGCATGTCTACTCTAAATGTTATTATTAAACTGTTTCATGTCCTTGGTTACTGACACGGGTACTGAAAATTGGTATTTTGGATTGGTTTGTTTCTTGTGTTTTTTCCTACTTTGGCATTATTTTACAGCACCCAGCTAAATTAAAAGCAGCAGTAGGTGTTATTTAACATCATTCTACAAAGTTTATAGGAAAGCCAGCATTGTTTATATCTCTGTAGTTGTTATACTAGTTCTGAGGGTGACCAAATGTTTGTGGCCAATTAGGATTCAGTGAATTTTGACCTTTTTTTTTTTCTCTACTTTCAGACCATTTTGGCTCATGCAGGTGTAATAAGTTTCTGAGAAGTTGTTTATGCAGCCTGTTCCAATGAGACCCTTATTTGCAGATAGCTCTCAACAAGTTACCTCTCTCCCTTATTCACTGTCCATCATGTTGCAATGAGTAATTTACTTGCTAATTGCATTGCTTGCTCCCTTCTTGGATTTATGAAGCTCTTTTAAAGATCAGTAGGTTTGGATAACGCAGGTGGATGGGCTCTCTCCAAAAGGCCCTGTGAGTAACCTACCCTCCCCACAGCCACCCCTGGTGTAGGTACCTGTCTCCTCCTCAGAGTCTCTCCACACTGTCCTGCTCCTCCTGCTGCCTCCTGTGCCCCTGGGCAGGGCTCTCCTGCCCCTGCCTTCCCTTCCTCGCCTGCATTGCTCAGAGAAGAGTTGGAGGCTGTGCCCCCTGAGCGCCTGGCACAGCATCCCTGCCTCACCAGTGCCACTGTGGCTTGCTTCAGGTTGTTGTTCTTGTGATTTCCCTGTTCCCTGCTATAAAGGGTGGGAGGAAGAAGGAGTTTTGGGCATCTGATATTTGCCTGTTGTTGAAATTGCTGCTGGAAGGCAAAAACGTAGCAGCAAAACCCTACATCGACTGGATGTGGAGAGAGTGCAGCTGGAAGGAGGGAGAAGATGAAATTTCACAGCACCAGGATCACCCTGATCAAATCCTGTACTCAGTCAGGCCAGCTGCAGCCTCTCCCACTGCCTGGAGCAGGAAAGCATCTTCCATGCTCAAGGCAGAGCTGAGCCAGGGAATTGGAAATGCTGCCTTGTAGCTGCTCCATCTCCAGCTCATCTGCTCCCTCATTACCTTTCATTTCAGCTGCTTTACAGGATATACTGTGGGAGCTTTGGTGTGAGCACCCTGCTTCCAAAGGGAAGGCAACTGTGCTTCTCCCTAACACCCCTTGGTGTTTTCACCCTGCTCCAGGATCTCTCTCCTTTGACTTTGATGCTTCAAATAATGACTGCTCATGAGCATAGCAGAGCCAAGCTTTAATTTCCCCAAATCAAAAGCTTTCTGTGGCTCTGCAGTGTGTATGATCTGTCCAGAAGGTGCATCTGCTTGAGCTGGAGAGAACAGGCACACCTTACCTGTAGCAGTGCTCTCTGTGTGTTGGCAGAGAAATTACTTATCATGTCTTTGGTATAAATGAGGTTTTGCAAGTAGTCAGCGAGCTCAGCAGGGTCTCTTTCTGAAGCTCTGTCTCATCTGAAACCTGTCACTTTTGGAGCTTGCTGGCCCCATTGAGCCTTAGGGATGCTGTCCTGTGTTATCTGCAGCACAGTGTGTTCCCACCTCACTGCTTTGCTTCAGGCACTGCTTGGAGCAGGTGTTTGAACCCCCTAGATGGGCTCTGTAGCATCCTGTGTGCTGTGGGGTTTTGGTACCTTATTAGTTCCTCAAAAAAAAAAAAGAGAACATTTTCCTTGGTATTCCAGTTATAGGGCCAAGATTTTGCCATTGAGATGCAGTTCAGTCGGGCATGCTCTGATGTTACTGCCTTGTTACTGTTCATGGGGGTGGAATTCTGCTGGTTCCATTCCTTGTGCTGCAGGGCAATGGCACAAAGCTCGTCTTGGCTCGTCTCCTCTTGGCACATCTCTAGGACATGGATACGTGGTGCTGCTGCAGGACTGTCCCACTGCAGGCCCCCCTGTGCCTGTCCCCCAGCTCCAGTTGGCCAGGCAGTGTGGCAGTCCCTGGGGAACGCTGCCCCTGGGGCCTGCAGGCAGGTCTGCTGGAGCAGGGCAGGTGATGGGGAGCACCACGAGGGCTTTTCACTCAGACGTCCTGGGGGAGGATGAGGTTTCCCCCAGCATGGGCCATCAGTACCATTCCCCTGGGCCATCAGTACCATTCCTCTGGGCCACCACCCTGCTCCCTCCTGAAACTGCCTGAGTCCAATCCTGCAGAGTATTTCAGGAGATGCCAGGCTGTTTCTTTGTGGTTGTTTATGGCTTCAAATGTTTCTCTTTTTACTGCGTACTTCAGATGCAATAAAAGAGAAATGAAGGGGCCATTAAAGGCAAATGCTCTTCCCTGGCAGTTTCCCACTCTGTGGGATGTTTCCAGAACTGCTCCTGAGTGAATGCTGCCTGCACCCCTGCACCAGCCACCTTGCTCCTTTCCACAGGGCACTCTCTTTGAGAGCTGGTTCCCCTTTTCTGGCTGGTTTCCACCTCCTCCAGCCTGCTGTGCAGTGCACGGGGGTCCTGCCCGAGGGCTGGACTGCATTGCAGAAGGAGGAGATGCTGGAGCCCGTGGCTGGGGCAGCTGCAGCCAAAGCTCAGCCGGTGCTTTGGGCACCTCTGCAGCCTTTTTGAGGCAGCCCAGCTGGGCTCAGCCCTTGCTGAAAGCTTGGCAAGGTGCTGCTCATTCCTCAGCTTCCATGGGGCTAAGGATGGGACACTTTGGGAAGCAGACCTGGAGGACGCAGAGCTGACCTTACCCCTGTAGTTTATGAATACAGCCCCTCTATTTGTGTGAATCATGAGCCAGGCCTGCAGGGTGTCCTGCTGGTTGTGCATAAGTCTGGGAAGCTGGGGGAGAAAAGTGCTGTGAATCGTGTAATTAAGATTGCTTTGACCCATGTGCACAGGGAGCATTTCTTGGAGGGCAGGTGTTCTGCAGACACTCCCCTTGGTGTTAGGGAAATTTTGGGCTGAGTCTAGTCACTTGTCAGGGGGACACAAAAGGCACAGTCCCAGCATTAGTGCCCTTCCCCTGCCAATCCTCATGAATCAGCTCCAAAGGCATGAAATAAAAGCAATTAGGGACTTAATAGTAGGTGAAGTGACATATCTGCCCCGTCTCTGGTCCTAGAAACAACTGTGCACTTTGGATATTTCCAGGACAATTCAAGTGGGATGTGATCATTCTCCTTGGAGGTCACGAACAAGGAGCACCAAACTGGAATATGGGTGCCCTCAGCACCAGCCAAGTGCGACCCTTCTTCTCTTTGTCATTGACGTAGGAGGCAATAGGTGATGAGACTGCTATTGAGTTTATAACTACAGCTTGTGCCTTGCGACTTCTGCCATCTGCTAGGGGTGAAGGTACCTTGAAGGCATCTTTATTTTAAATCTTTCTTACTTCATAACAAATAAAATATTAAAGGAGGGCAAGATAACCTTGTCAGACAAATTTGATACCAGTTTTCTGATTTTCTTCATAACAAGTTTATAACAAGCTTGATTGATTAAGGTAAAAGGATTGTAGGAGAGATTCTCTCAACCTTGTGAATCTTTCCTACTTTGAAAATAACATCATGAAGAATTTATAATCATCAGCAGTATAATTTGCAGTCAGCACTGGACTGATGTAGAATAAGCTGATTTTAATGCAGCTAAATGCAAGGTGAGGTACAAGGCAAAATAAATTTGGGCTGTGTAGGAAAGGTAGGGAATTTTTTCCTTTAATGGAGTGTTTCAGAGAAAAATTTATGGTTTACGGTTGCCAGATGCTTTAGTGTTTGCAGTAGCCTAGGGTCTCTAAGGTGGGGGCCTGGTGTCTGCTCATAGAGCCAAAACACTGAGCGGATCTCTGTCATTGTGCTGCAGAAGTGAGAGGTGGCTGAAGAGCTCTTGGCACCACTGGTGCTCCCACAGCATCATCCTGCACCCCCTCTGGCCCTTACAGATGCAGCCAATCCTTGGCTCTTCCCTTGCCCAAAGGTCACTGTCAGCGTGTGTTGTTTTTCTTTTCAATCTAGCAAAGTCTTACAAAGCCTTTTGCTGGCAGGAACAGCTCTCTTTGTGTTAGTGCTTGGAACTGCCAGTGGGGACTTAATTTGCCTTTCACAATTTGCAGCTCCCTGGTCTCACCACTCCACACACCCCCCGGTCTCAGTGGCAGTCAATACCTTTGGTGGGTGGATTTGGCAGTGGTCTTGCACTGGCAAGGAAAAGTCTGTCTCTGTGCCCTTCATTAGGAGACAGCTTTAACACAGTGCTGCCGGTGAGCTCACAGGGGAGGGAGGGCTTGCACTCTGTAGAACCCTGGGCGAGCCCCGGGGCTGCAAGCACAGGACCAAAGGAGCAGCTGTGGGGGCCCAGAGCAGACCCCTCCCCATGGGCTGCACTGCACTGCCAAGGGACCACGTCCCAGAATTTGCCTTTCTCCTTATGCGTGTTTTGAGCCAGCCCTGGAACATTGTGCTGACAGCAAAACCTGACGCTTTCTGTCTGATAATTGCAGTGCAGTGGCCCTGCGGCTGCAGGGATGGGATCAGCTCCCCAGCATTTTCTCTGATCTGCAGGCAAGTTTTTGGTGAGAAAAAACCAAAACAACACAACAAAAAACCCTAAACAAAACCACAAAAATTGTGTTCATTTTTGGCATGTGTCTGTTATTTACAGGAAGAATAACAAAGAGAGTCTTTCTTTTCTTCTTTCCTTCTTTCCTTCTTTCCTTCTTTCCTTCTTTCCTTCTTTCCTTTTCTCATCCATTCTCCCTTTCTCTCTCTCTTTCTCTCTTTCATTATTCCACTCAGCTCTTCTACCTCCTGTGCTGATAGCAGTCCTTTTTATGTGAGTAAAGTGCATTATTTGTTTCTTTTCAGTTAGGTGTACCCATAATGTGTGTGAACACAAGCTCCTTGCTGACCTCTCTGCTGGTGTTCAGTAAGTCTCTCAGAATCAAGTTGTTGGTCTTTTTGTTTGTTTGGGGTGGAGGGTTTTTGTTTGGTTGGGTTTGGGGGGTTTTTTGGTTTTTGGTTTTTTTTGTTTGTTTGTTTGGTTTTTTTTAAGTTCTGAGGGCTGACAGGATCAGTATCTCCCAAGGAATTGTCAGTGCATTGTTAGAAACCACATTAATGTGATTTCTCTCATGAGGTGCTCCAAAGAATCAGACAAATTCTGAGCACCAAAAAACATTTCCAGTATTTGTTTCCCAGGGCTCCTTGGGTCTCTTTGGGGCGCATTGCAGATGCCAATAGACACATTAAGGGGAATTCATGGTTATTATGAAATGATTGAATAACAGGACTGGCAGAGAATGCAGAAAGTTATTTTGCCCTGTGCTTGCTCCAAGGCAGGAACCACTTGGGTGGAAATCTCTGCCCTCATCTCAGGAGCCCATCCCAGATACTGATGGACCAGTTTCCAGAGGTCACAACTATCCAGCCCCGTGGTCCTCTCAGACCCTCCTTTCCTCTGTGAGGAACAGGCATCAAAAAGTGTTCATCCTTGTCAGCTTCCTCAAGGTCTGTCTCATTGGCATTTATCTTGTTTTTTCTTTGCTTTTGTTCTTTTTGGTTGTTTGCTCCAAGCCAGATTTCATTCCAGTGCTTCTCCCAGGGTGATTCCAAGATCATCCGAGATGAATCCACGAGCACAGAATCACTGCTGATGTTGTCTCCTTGCCTTGCACTTTTGGCTCCTGCACTGAAGTGGTTAATTCCAAGGTAAGCCTTGTGGGATAAGTGGCAAAAGAAGGCAGCATCTTCCATAGCTCGTGGCCACGCTGGGAATTTCTGCTTTCATTCCTTCCCCTTCAGCACCTCCAGCTCCTCTCAAAAGCCGACTGTGGTGGCTGCGCTGCTGCTCCGAGCGGGGTCTGTGGCTGCCACCGTGTCACTTGAGCACTTCACGAGACCAGTGTGGGAGAAGTCACAGAGTGGAAGTCACGGAGCGATCCCAGATTGCCCCATTCTCGCCCTGTCCGCAGCTTCAGGGCAACAAGGCAGGGGAGGCTCTGCTGGCCCCGGACAGCAGGCTCAGCAGCTCCGGCACACGCTGGAATGTCACGGCATCCCATTAGACTCTGACCTTGAAACCCACATGTGGCAGAGCTGGAGCCTCGAAGCCACCCACACCCTATGTAATTCTGGGGAAATGAGGCACTTTGAAAATGCCTGTCTTTCATTCCGGTGAGTGTAAATCTTTCCTTATGGCACAAAGTGCTCCTGCCTTCTTTTCCAGACTTTGTCCTCTCTCCACTGTGCACTGTGCTTAGAACATTTTCTCCTAAAGCGTCTTCACCAAAAAAAC
>VWZG01009936.1:979596-997200 GCA_013396735.1 Grallaria varia | reverse complement strand
AAAAAAAAAAAAGGAAATAAATCCCTTTTATCATGCATACAGTGTGAAAGAGAGCGCCGTGCCAAGGCTCAGCTCTGCTCAAGAGTTACTGTGGCTGATAAATTTATCTCCCAATCTCAGCTCCCCCTGGCACTCCATTCAGGGGGGAAAAAGAACAACAAACCCCTCCAAAAAGAAACCAAGACAAAAGCCAGAGCGAAGCCTTGATTGTAAATACGCTTTGTGGAGAGGCAATATTGTCTGCTTAAGAAGCAAGCACACAAACAGCAATGCACCCAAAGAAAGGCAGTCTCTCCTTTTGTCCTCTGCCTGGCTGCTCTTGGGGTGAGGGTAGAAATGAGCAAACCACGGCTTAATAAAAACTCTGAGGAGATAATTCACGCTTTGGTACATGTATTTAGTGACAGTGTGACTGCCCCTTCCTTAACAACAGGGCTGTTTGCAGTTCAGTGGAAGTGTAACAAATCTATAGCAAGTCTGGGTAGATCCCACTGATTTCCACTTCAGTGGAAGCAGCTCAAAAAGGGCTTTTATGACACCCAAGCAATGACAAACCACCCGGTAACACACATGTCCCAAAAATGCTAGAAACTCCAATAGCCCCCGTGAGCCTAAAGCAGTCTGGTTGGGCCTCGTTCAGTCCAGCAGGAGTTACTGCCTGGTGTAACACATCACCTCTTCTATTTAATTTTATGCCAAATATAATGGGCACAAAACAACAGGTTCATATACCATAAATCAGGACAGGAACTGTGATTTCTGATTTGTGTTTGCACTGTTCCTTGTAAATTTTTCATTAGCAGTTATGATTAAAAAATCAAATTTTTAAAAGCAAATATTGAAAAATAACTCTGAAGAGCATAATCTCACACTAGTTTTCATAATTTTTTCTCTGAGGTTTTTACAAAGATACATATAGAAACTACTTAGACCTGTGGTTTGGTAGAAATGCTAATTTTCTCATGACACATTTAAAAGGAGACACATTTCTTGTGAATCTTGAAAGATAAAAACCCTTTTCTGGAATATTTACATTTTACAGCTCAAGGTAATAATAATAAAGTCTGCATATTTAAAAGGAGAGAATCTGGTATCAGTGAAACCCTTTGATTGTTCTGCCTCATGAAGAGCAGCTTTCAGTCAGGGCTGGGTCTCTCTGGTGGATGTAACTCGCTGTAAAATGATGTGAATGAATCCAGTGCCATAGTACCAACATGTCAATCCATCTCTGCCTTTCTTCCTCAGTGAATATTATGTTGCTGACAAGCAGTCTTAGTAACACAGAGTATTTTTGCAGTTGCTGGAGGTGGGGACTCAGTCATAGACCCCAAGATAAGAGCGAAAGGGAGACTTGAATGAGGCCGAGAAATATTTGCTCTTGCAGTGAAATGATTAAAATAATCTCACCATGGATAATACATAATAAGAGTGTAGGTACCCTCCTGAGACAGCCGAGGAACCCTTTAATAATGTAACACTGCGCCTCTGACAACGATGGGTCTTTTGAATTGCTTGGTCTTGGAAGAAATAATTTCTGGTTTGATTGGAAAGATCGATTTACGCCCAGAAAAACCCTGGGCCAGCCTGAAAGTGTACCTTTGCTTGCTGGAAATTTTGCGTACTGTCCTAGACAGAAATGTGGGAGAGGAGGTGGCTCCGGGGTCTGTGCTTTTAGAGGTGTTTTGGTGTCTCTTGTCATGCACAGTAGCCTGGAGTGTCTTCTGAAAGTTCATTAGAGGATGTATTTCCACTCCCACTTTCTCTCTCTCTAGGTCTCATGATCTCTTCTTGTCTATTCTCTTTTTCTTCATTAGCACTTTATATCATTTGACGCTTCATCAGGATGATGGCCTGTTTACTGTATGCAAATAATTCCTGAATTATGCATGAATAATTATGAATTTGCGTATTGGTTTCCTGAACTGGCATATTGCCACGTCAAATTAGCTTCACTTCAACGTGAGCACAAAAACATGCCGACACAGTCGAATTAAACTTGAAGGAAGAGCTCACCTTGAAGGGAGCCCAAAGTATTGAGCCACTGCTGGAAAAGAGCAAAGTAGAGCTGGAGCCTGATCCGAGGACGTGCCGAGGAACTGGGGCATTGGTGTGCAATGCAATGGGGGCTTTTTGCATTATGACACCTCCTCTGAATCCAAGGGAACTTCCAGACATCATCTTCCCATCTGGCAACCCCTGGCTCATTCATCTGTGCCAGCTTTTGGTGCATGGCCAGAGGTCAGAGCTGGGCTGTGAGACCCAACCTGCCCATGCACAGCCCCTGTGAATGGCCTGTGGTGCTCAGACTGTGAGCGGGGAAGGAACCACATTGAGGATTCGAACCCTTTTGCATTTCCCCCAGGTTTTTGTTCTGACAGGTCTGTGTCCCAGTTCAGTCTCTGGGGCTGTCTGGGGCCACTCTGTGCACTCCTGAGGTCACTCGTGTCTGTCTCTGGACTGTTGATGTACACTCTGTCCCTTCCTGGCAGAGCTGCGGATGAATTGCCCCAGATAATTGCCAATCAATTAATTAAACAGAAATGGGTTATTTAAATTGTATTTCTCTGCCTATAATGGCCTACAAAATCCTGAGTAGCCAGCCTGCCTCCAGCCAGACGAACCGACCTGCTTAGAAGAAGACTTTGAGAGCCGCAGGCACCTTGTTTTCTCTTGCTACCAAGCAAAGGCCAGGAGTGAGCCCAGAGCACTCACGCCCTGGCATCATCATCTTAAGAAGTTTTGCAATGCAAACCCCCCAGCAGAGTCACTTGGTGTGGCAGATCTAAGAAGGGGGCTGGAGGTGGTAGCAGCCCCTTCACAAGAAAGAGTACAAGTACTGAAGATCTCTTTTCCTTTCTAGTATTTCTCCCAAGATGACATGGAATATATTTAGAAGGGCTGAAGACAGACATTCAGTGGGCAAAGAGAAACCACTGAAGAACTGTTCTTACTTGGCAATAATTCTGGTTTGAACCTGTGTCTCACCTTCCAGGAAGCTCTTTGTTAGGTTTGTGTTTAATAGTTGCAAGCTCACATGCCTCTGCATAAATGTTCTCCTCATCGAATTGCATGCCAGGACAGAGCTGTTGGTTGAACCTGCTTGAGAAAATTTTAAGACATCTGCACCAGTCTTGGTGTTACAGTGCTTTGTTCTGTGTTGTTTGACAAGGTTAATTAAAGCAATTGTTACTAGTTATACTATCTGAAATATTATCTAAACCATCTGAAATGTTTTGTATGTATTGCAGGGCAGGAACCCCAGGACAGAGGCATATTGCTGCCCTGTAACTGTAGATGTCCTTGGCTCTGCTCCATGTTTGGTGAGTAGTATTTTGAATCACAGTTTGCTTTTTGGTGGGAATCTGTCTAAACTTCTGACTGCAGTGAGCAAAAGGATCAGTTAACAAAAACCCCACGTCCTGGTGCTCCTTGGTCTGTCCAGCAAGTGACAAAGATGACCAAATGAATCCAAGCAAATCCCAATCTATGGACAAAGTCAAATGATTAAATTTTCAGAATCAGCAGAGAAAAGGCTCCTGTAGGAATTTTTCCTTGGCCAGTATCACATTTCCTTCAGATTCAAAGAGCTGCAATTCCGGAGTTCTTTCTCTCATCTCCCTCATTTTTAACCAGATTCCTGTATTTGGATTCAGGACAGGGACCATCTTTTGGCTGCCTGCCCATGATCATCCTGCATAAATGTCCTATGAATGCTATTGGGGTGATCTGGCTGAGTTTTCCCAGTATCTTGTGCTGTGGTGAGTGCTGGTTTCTTTCCAGCTTCCCTCTTTAAATCCACTCCTTGCTCTCTGCCTGGGGAGGGCTTGGAGGATGCCAGCTGATGGTGGCAAGTGGCCTGACCCCTGTTCCTCACCTGGCAGCTCCACAGGCATTGCCCAGGGCTGGTCTGCGCTGCCAGAGACAGGCAGAGCTGCATCTGCACTCGGACAGGGATGAAGGACATGCTGGGGAGCTGGCAGGGCTGCTCCGAAATGCAGCTGGGGAGTGGTTCTGAACAGGCAGCAAACAGGAACAGGGATGTGGATGCTGAGGCTGCAGCTCAGTTTCATAGCAGCATTTTTACCTGTTTGATGATTTACCTCCTCAGTGGTGAATATCCTTTTGGTTCCAGCTCAGAAAGTGATTACTGGGGTCTGTGATCAAGCTGGCATTTCTGCTCAGCTTTCGCCCTCTCCAGTTGATCCTCTGACTCCTGATAACCCCCGTGGCTGAGCCTCCAGGGGCTGCAGCAGGGCTGTGGCTGCAGGAGGGTGGGTGGCTCTGGTACCCACCTGGTCCTGGCTCACCCGCCCCATCCACTGCCTCCCTTCTCACCTATTCATGGTCCACCTCTGCCAGATTCTGTGGGTGCTCTGGGCCCAGCGTTACAACCTTGTCTCCTGATCTTCGTGATGATTTCATTAACAGAAATGTGAGATGATCCCCTCGGTGCAGACATGCCTCATCTTCTGGTTGGGGATTTGAATTGGACAAACACAGAGATCTGGCAGCAGGTCCAGCCCACAAAGCTTAGTGAGTCCTGAGAGGGAGACAGTGGAGAAAGGCAAGGGAATTTCTGGCCCCATCATCCAAGGATGCAGGGAACACGCAGGCTGGGAGCATCCTCCTCCACCAGTGCCAGGGCACAGCTCGATGGAGGGCTGAGTTTTCACCTGCTGGCTGTCTGCTCCTCTCTGCCAAAGCAAAAGGATGTTTAATTGGTATGGAAATGAGCCAGCAACATCCTACATCTTCTTTTCTCTTCCTGAAAGCTCTCAGGGAGGATGAAGGGGGAATTGAGCTTTGCAGAGATCTGAGATATTTTTTCCCCAAACACACATTTTCAGCCTACTCTGCTCATGCTCTGTCTTTTTATATTTTCCCTGTTTTTCATCTGCTTACCATGTTTTTCTTATCATGACAATGGTGGTAAAGATAAACACTGCAGCCAACAAGGCTGTTCTAATAAAGCTGCAGTTAAAATAGCAAAGATAATGCAAATTAAATACCATAACCATTTAGAAACTGTCGTTTCTATTAAATATAAGTACTTTACATCTCAGCTTTGGAACGTGGGTGGATTCTATTAAATATAATTATTTTCCTGAAGGATTGCAGGGTAAAGGTGTTTCACAAATGCGCAGATAGCAAATGAAGGTGATTTTTAAAAAACAGCACAGAAAGGAGCAATTGTAAAATATATAGAGGATAAAGATGCTCTGTTATTGACTCAGCCTCTCCTTTCTCTTTTCAAGTCTGCTTTCTTCTGATGTTGCTGCTCTCCAGGGCTCCAAGAATGAATCTTTCAGAAATATTAATTATATATTTTTAAATATAAACACCAGTGAAGTTTGCTCCTTAGTGCATTGGAGTGAATTTTGCTTTTGGCTTCAGTCAGAGTGGATCCAGGAGCTGAACCTTTGGGCTTGGAGTTCAGTGCTGACATTCAGCTGCCTGCTCAGCTGCTGCCTGTCTCCAGGGGCACTGCCAGGCTGGAGATACAACATTTTGTGATATTTGCAGTTTGCACCTGGACACGTGAATGCTGTGGCCAACTGGAAATGTCTGCTTTTCCTCCATGTCCTTGCAGGCAGCTCCTGTGTGTAACCACAAAGCCACTGCAGAAACCATCCTGGTGCAACCTGCTCTCCCCAGGTAACACTGTTGTGGTCCAGAACTCCAGCTCCTCCATGGACCTTTGGTGGCCATTTCCCGGGTAGTCCCAGCTCCCTGGGAAGCCTTGCCACCCTTGGGCATCTTCTTAGCCCATTGCTTTACAGGAATATTGAGCAACGCTGGCTCCCTGCAGCTTTGTGAGTGTGGCTGAGGGCTGACTGCTCTGTGCTGCCTCCCAGCTGGTTGTTGACTCTTCCAGAACCATCATGTTTTGGCAGTTTCTGTTGTTGCTCTATTCCTCTGGAGGACTCGTGAACTCTAGCAGTGTAAAGACACAGTTTTGCAAAAAGCTCTGATGTTCCTGTAGTTTGTACCTGCCAAGGGATGTAAGTCACATCTTCTGCTTCATTTGTTCTGAATGTCCCTTCTGAGAAAAAGATCAAGGACCAGAAAACAGGAGCTGGCTGAGGAAATGCCCTTGCCTTTCCCACCAACTGGCTCAGTGAGCTGTGTGAGCTGCTCACAGGAAGATGAGCCATCCAAGATCTTGGTGCTCATCCATTTAGGGCTCAGGGAGTGCTCCAGGGCCAAGAATGGCCACACTCCAGGAATGGCCACACTCCTCCAGAAGTGGCCACACTCCTCCAGAAGTGGCCACACTCCTCCAGAAGTGGCCACACTCCAGGAATGGCCACACTCCTCCAGAAGTGGCCACACTCCAGGAATGGCCACACTCCTCCAGAAGTGGCCACAGTCCAGAAGTGGCCACACTCCTCCAGAAGTGGCCACACTCTAGGAATGGCCACACTCCTCCAGAAGTGGCCACACTCCTCCAGAAGTGGCCACACTCCTCCAGAAGTGGCCATGCTGAGCTGGGGCTTGCTGTAAAGCCTCTCTCTTTGCAGGTGTTCGGTGCAGTGTGGGCAGGCACAGCATCACCTGCATGGGAGCAGCAGCACAACAGGGGCCAAAGGGCACCACGGGGGGATGTTTGCCATAGGAACCTGTCTCCAGTCAGAAATGCTCCTGAGACAAAAATACACCACACTGGATGGTGCAATTAAATTGTGCATGATAGGGAGAAGAAAAGAAAGGAAAATTTTAAAAGTCCATCTTCCATCCTTCCGTCCATCTGCTCTGCTGCTCAGCAGCACGTGCTGAAAACACTGCGAGTCCTTTATCCATGGTGCTTTTTGGGGCATAGGGGGTTTAGGATCTGTGCCAGTTTTCTGATTGTAAATACCTGTTGGCGCTCAAGTTTGGGAAGGTTTCCTGAACAGCTGAAAAAGCTGTACACACGTCTCAGACCAGGACCCAGCTTCAGTGCCCACTTTGATTTGGGTTTTCTAACAGTCCATAGTCCTGTACAGGGAAATTACATCTGTGTTCTTTCCCAGTTGTGTTTACACCAAGTACAGCAACTGTGCTGACACTGAACCTGAGATAAACATGGGCATGTGAGATGAGAATTAGCTTCCGTATTATTTCATTCCCTGTAAGCAAAACAGCAAGAAGGCCTGAGGATATTTTTCACTGTTTTGTGGTGAAAATAGAGTGAGAAATCAGCGACTGGGAACTGTCAGTGCTAAACCTCATCATCTGTGTATGTGAAACTTGGAGGGTAGCTGTTAGTAGATCTTTCAAGGTTAATGTAACTGATCTTATTTTGCTGACTGAATAAATGATAATTTCCAGAAGGATTAGTTATAATCCAGAAGTTAACATGTCATTTCATCTTGGATTGTGCATCCACAAATCTTTCATATAACCTTTTGGGCAGACAGTCCTGCTAGTTCAGCAATTTTACAGAGGGATTTGTTGCAAATTAAACTATTGTGGTGTATCTTTGTATTGGAGCTGAAGAGGAATATACTGATGATGCACTTTGAAAATGCCAATTCATTGAAAATGAAGTGTTTCACAGAACTTTAGCCAAGATATATGACTCTTCCTTATTGCTTTCCCAGCTGTCAGGCTGAGAGTCCTGAGTTTCTACACCCACTTTCCTTGGAATTCTGGTTTGCACATTTCCTTTTAGGTATCCGTAGGAGGTGGAAAAGGGCAAATTCTATAAACTTGGTGCTGAAAAGTCCCCTTGTGAGACTTTGTGTGTACACAGACGTGACTTAGCATGTACAAGGAGTGTGAAGTGGGTGCTGGAAGGGAAGGAAGATAGGGGTTAGCTGAACGTGCATTGTGGTAGTTTAAATTTAAATTTAAACTACCACATGCATCGTCTCCAGAAGCCCCTGCTGTACTCTCAGCACCCTTCCATCTCTGGAGCTCAGCTGGAACACGCTGCAGAGCAGTCACCTTCGGCTCTATGCACAGGGACAAGGAAAATATTTTCAAAGCAAGGCATCTTTCCAAGCCTAATCACCCAAAACATTTTTAAGCCTCACCAATCCAGCTTGCATAGCTTTTTAATTTAATTGGTACCATTATGTTTGTAAGGAGGAGAAAAATACACAATAATACGAGTGTGGACATAGAGACAGCTTCAGAATGTTTAGGAGTACATCCATTTGCCTCTGGATGAGATGTGTTAATGAAAGAATATGGCCTGCACAATGCGAAATCTTTTCTTTCCCACCAGGTTCTGCAAGAGGAATCACAAACACGAGAGAAGCTCAGGAGGTCACAGCATCACTTGCATCTTTGCACTATTGGTGTTGCTCTGTTCACTTTCTACAAAAGCAAGTCACTACTTTCTTTTGTTAATGCTGTAACACCTGGAAGAGATAGTGAGTAGGTCTTGTTTGTTGAGTGTGATCTGGGAAGGGTGTCCGATCCAGGCAGATTTGTTGCAGTGCTCGCCTTGGCACAAGAGCAGCAGTGCAGAGCTGAGGCACAAGCTCAAAGGGGCCAGAGGGTGCTCAGCACTCAGGGCTGGGCTGCAACATGCACTGGGTCTCTTGGCAAATAATTTGCCATGGTTGGCATGTCCTGAGAGGCTGCTGAGGTGTGTCCTAGACATTTAAAAGCTGCAGACCCTGCTGTTCATGCAGAGGTAATCGTTGCCTCCACAGTAGCAGATTTTGCCTCTGACTGCTGATAAATTATCATTCTTCTGAGTGCTCTGCCCTCGCATCTGCCTTGCTGTGCATGCCTCCCCAAGCTACCAGCAGCATCCCCTCCACCCCTGAAAAATGCTTATTTGGCAAACGTATTCCTTCCCTCACCCCTCCTGGGGCTGCTGCCTTCGCTGCCACCCCCATCCACATCTCAGACATCTTCCCGCAGAGGGTGAGCTGGGAAGCTGCTGCTGCGTGGCTGGGACCCCTCTGGGGCAGGAATCCACAACAGGCAGTGCAGCAGAGCGGGGCAGAGGTGCAAAGTGCTGCTGGTTCAATGGCCAGGGAGAGGAGAGCCCCTCAGGTGGGTCTGTTGCAGCGGCAGGATGGTCCCAGCGAGGGGTGGGATGTGCTGCTGGGCACTGTCCCCTCGCCCTCTCCATCCCTCCTGAAGGTGCCCCCTTTGGCACAGGCAGGACCCGGCTGCGTCTGCTGGGGCTCTCTGGGGGTGCCGAGGGCTGGCTCCAGGCTGCAGTCTTGGATTTAATCACTGTTTTGACAGGCTATGAAAAAATATTGCTGTTGGCACCAGGAGCAGAAGAAACACGAGCAGCTGCAAACAGGACGGACTGAAGAAAAAGAGCTGGTGTAGCTGGGGGCTTTTCTCCCCTCTGGGTTTCAGTGGCGAGTGGCAGAGGTGTGAGACCTTCTCAAAAATAGGTGACAGGTGTAATTTCTAATAGAAAGTATTAGACAAACCCCCGGAATGGGTTCCAGGGAAAGGTGAGTGCTCTGAGCTGGTTTGCTTTCAGCCACAGTGCCCATAAAGAGCAGCTTCCAGGTGTTAGGTGGGGTAATGACTCCAGTGTTCCTGTCAGAGACTAAATGAGCTGCGACCCTGTAAGCTTCGCTCCCTAGGCTTGCATATCTAATATTTTGTAAGATCTGATGTTTTCCCCAGCTCTTTCTATTTACTTGTGCACATAAATAAGAAATTATATTGAACCTGTTGTATCTGTCAAGACGTGGTCCTCGTGGGGAAGGTCCCTGCATGTGTATGAAGATGCACGGAAGGAAAGGGAGGCATTCCCAACCAGTGTGAGCTTGCTGCTGCTTATTTTCTTTGCAGAAATTTAGTATTTTTATACTGAACTGTCTCTTTGCTGTTCTGGGATATCTACCTAAACAAATCTGTACATCTGCAATGCAGAAAAGAGTGGAAGCCATACTCACTTCTACGTTCAGCAATATGTTGTACAGGATTTTCCATAATTAGATCCCTTCAGCTGTGGTTTTTCCTTGCGGTTTTCTGTCACCCAAATGCCATGAAAGTGTCTTAACATTACTGTAGGTTAACAGATTTCTTTTATCACAGTGGTACAAATTCAGATCTGTAATTGTGCCTGTAGATCCTCTTCTATGATGTATTCAGTTACTGAATTCATATGTGGGAAAATAGGTATTACAGATTACTTTTCTCGCCACAGGTGAATATATAGTACAGCACTGTGTGTGTGTTTCACGTTTCTTAGCAAGCTTGCAGGCAGTTTTGTTTAGAGATCAATTTCTCATCACTTGCCTGATATGCATAAATGTGGGTGATTTTCAAAATCCCAGCCTTTTAAAATCAACAGGTTTTAACATTTTGCTGTTGGTTTTCTGAAAGAAGGTGATTCTAGGAAAATGCAAGGAACCAGCCAAATGCTTAAAAATTCTTCCTGTGAGATGATCAATCTATCTCAAATAGAATTGTGACCCGTGGCATGCTTAAATTACAATTGATTTTATGGTAAAAAATTACATTTTTATGAGTTTTTATTTTATTTGGCCTTTGCTCTCATATCCCTCAAAACCATAAGTATTTATACAAACAATTTATGGTCATATAATAAATAGTCTTCACAATTTAATTAAAAAGTCAAGCAGCATAACTATTTTTCAAGCCAAATGAGTAAAGATCCTGCCATTTTTGTGTCATAAATCAGGATACAGACTGTCAGTTTAATCTTCTCTGTTTTCAGCTGATGCACCCATGGCATAATATTGTGTTGATATGAGCACTTGAGCATTTTCTAAAATGCTTCCAAGTTAGCCCAAGAGCTAGAGTAAGCCCTGGCTGTGTTTGTTTTTCTGATTGCCCTCAGGAGTGGATGGTCTCTGCTCTTTGCTGGTGTCTTTCTAGGATGAGCCTTGTGGTGGCAGATAATGATGAACATGGTGATGTGTGGCTGGAAGGGTCCCTAAATAAATGACTTTTGAATGCCTGTTGGCTCCTGCCACGAGACAGTGACATTTTCTGGATGGGAACGTGTTGTTTAGTGATATGGAAAACCACCGGTGCCTATTGGCATATTGACATTTCGCTGCTTTAAAACTCCTCCTTTAATGCATTCCATCATTTTTGGCAGACAAATTGATGGGCCCGTTGCCTGTTGCCCATGAAAAGGTCAGTCAGACGCGTCTGCCCCGCTGGGGGATGTTGGTGTGTGGTGAGGGGAGCCCTGGCTCTCTCCGTCTCCCATCACTCATTAGGATGCCGGTAATTACCCAAGGGGAGAACATTATCTTCTGCTTCGGGCTCGGCTGGGCGGGCTGGCCCTTTCTGCTGGAATGGGCTGTCAGATGCATCTGTCCTTTCCAAAGGGTCAGCTCCGCGTGCCCTGCAGAACGGGGTGCTGGAACGCAGCACTCGTGATGAGGGGGCGTTACCTGGGACGGAGGGGACACTGCCAGGGAAGAACAATGTCACCTTGGCTGCAGGTGACATCCTTGCATCATTTCACCTGTGATGACCAAGGTGGGTGCCCTGCATGGTGCTGAGTGGCTCCCAGCACCGTGGCTCTGCTGGGGTGTGTGGCTGTTTTGGCACTGCCAGATTCAAGTTCCATCACTCTCTGAATAAGTTTCCATTTAAATTACTCCTGGTGGCTCCATGTAAAGGAAGCCAGTCTTGGTTTAAACTCCCATGCTGCACTCACCTGAGTAGAAGCTTTCTTTCTGGCTGCAACTTGCCCAGGCAGATGCCCAAGTGTCTCTGCACTTACCTGTCCTGTTGTCCCATTCAGTTTAACTACTTTAAAGGTTTTAAGCTTAAAACAGGCATGTGATTTTCAATACCTCATGCTGGGCTGATAACAGCACATCTGGACACTGCCTGTGTGCTCCGTGGGAGCTGCTGCAGTACAGGCACCCACCCGTGGCTATATGGATCAAGCTCAGAGGGCTGTGGTTTATAGTGGGAGCTTCAAGAAGTTGCCTCGATTTTTCTTGGACTGCTGGAAAGTACCTCCCCACCCTTGACAGGCCCTTAGCACAGGATTCAGTCTAGAGAAGAGAAGGCTTAGGGGTGATCTCATTAATCCATATAAACATCTCAAAGGCAGGTGCCCAAGAGGATGGTGCCAGACCCTTATCAGTGGTGCCCAGCAGCAGGATAAGGAGCAATGGCCATAAATTAAACACAAGAAGTTTCACCTCAGCATGAGGAAGAACTTTACACTGAGTGTGGCAGAGCCCTGGAGAGGCTGCCCGGGGAGGTCGTGGAGTCTCCCTCTCTGGAGACATTCAAACCCACCTGGACACATTCCTGTGTAACCTGCTCCAGGTGACCCTGCCTTGGCAGGGGATTGGGCTCTGAATGATCTGCGAGTGAGTAAGAGATGCTGCCTAGAACTGATCAGCAGAAAAATCTGTAGGTAAAGCACTCAACGTGCAGGGAATTGAAATTCAGTTCAAGCAAGGCTGAGTAGGTGTTTGTTCAGCAGCTTGTTTAGACTTTAATCATGGTTAAATCTTTTAGTTAGATAATTGTTCTACCAGCTGATAATTTGAATTGTATTGAAGAACAATATGCTAAAGCAGCTTCAGTGAGAAGCAGCAAAGGTGATGAGTTTGGATTCCTCCTTGTTAATTTCTTGCATATCATCATGTCAACTCTTACATTTTTGATTAATTTGATTGCCCTTCATGCATTTCCCCCTACAAACACTGACTCCAAATACACATTTGCCACAATTGCCAACAACACTATAGCTTGGGAAGCCAGGACTTGCTACCACAGGTCGAGATCTCTGTGCAATTTGTCTTGGATCAGCTCTTGTTACATTTCCAGCTGTGCTATGGGAATTGAGACAAATTTCCTAGTGGGGATATGCCTGAGTTTTCCATTTATATAGTTTTAGGATTTGGAATCTGTGTTTCTTACAGGCTTTGCTCTACTAAAAGCCAAGTTGTTTGGTCATTTCAAAGTCCCTGAAATAAAGACACATACCATTTTTTTCATGTGGAAATGAATTTAAGCTGTGCTTTGGGCTATGTTTTCTTTGCTTTATGGCATTGCTGTGCGCTGGGACAAAGAGAATTACAAGTATAATGGCTTTTGTGTTGTCCTTCCGTGGGGCACAAGCCATCACAGAAGGCTGTGTCCTCTTCAAAGGCTGTTCAGGGCACTGCAGTGAGCCCTGACCTGTGCTGGGCTGGGGGTGCTTGGATGCTCCTGGCAGCTGGAGGGATTGCAGTCTCCAGCCCGTTCCCTGCGGGTCCTTGGGCTGATGCTACAGCGAGGAAATCTGGGCACGCTGCAAGTCCTGAGATGTACCAAGTTCTCCATGTTGCCAGGGAAACCTCCAGTTTTAGACACAGCCCTAAATGTGCTTTTTTGCTCTGTTTGCTCAGTCCCACGTACCTCATGGACTGCCAGTCTGGCTGCTGCTGGTGGAAACTGGGAATGCTGGAAAATCTGAGAGGGAAAGCTGACTTTGGAGACATTTCCAAAGAACACTCGTACAAAGAAAATGGGTACTAAATAAGGAAAAAGTGATCTTATTTTATTTATTTTTTTTCCATCTGAAAAATGGAGGGCTTTGTTTTGGTTTGGGGATTTGTGCATTTGGGGATTTGCCAGGCAGGTGCCAAAAATGATGTGTTCCCAGGCAGGGGATGGCAGGGACTCTGTGGCCTTCATCCGAGGACCAGTAAGAGCCCCCATGAGAGGGGGTTGAACTGGTCCAGGCCATGCTGAGTGCCAGGACAAAGGGCAGTGGCCTGAGGGGTGGGTTTACATGTGGCACTGCCCTCAGCCTGCCCTGGGCACAGCTTCAGAGCCTGGGCGTGTGGGGAGTTACAGGGATGCCAGCCTATGGCACACTGGCTTTGGGGAATTAAAACAAGCTTCACTTTGAGCTGACAGCTGGGTCCTGCTGCCAACAAAGCCACTGGCAAAGCACTGACTGTTTTCAGGAGCAGGCAGGCTGAGCCAAAATTTGCTGCTGCTATATCTCATTTGCATGGAAGTTAATTACCTATACCTTCAGGTTCACTTATCTTTATGGAGATGGGCAGTAAGTCTGGCCCCTGCTGCTATCTCAGTCTGCTTTGGACTGGTTTCCGCAGCCTCTGAGGCAAGACCCATTTCAGGTGCATTTGTTTCCTCATCTCTGCAGAAAGAGCCTCAGTTGGTGACAGTCATGTTGTTGTCCCTGCTTTATTATTCAACCTGTATGGAAATTTGCTAAGAACATAGTAGTGAGGTGGAAAATCTGTTTGGACAGGTAATGCATCTGCCAGATATGAAACTTGTAAATGGTTGTCTGAATACAGCTCCGAGCAGGGCTCCCAGTGGAAGTGCTCTGTCTGAGCAAGCAACCCCAGGAACCCTGTCCAACCCTGACTTTGGTCCTGCTTTGAGCAGGGGCTGGACTAGTGAACTCTGGAAATACCTTCTAGTCTAAGTTATTATTGCAATCCATATTATAATACCACAAATTTTAGCTAATAATAATGGTAAGACATACATGAGCTCTGGGTGAATGTAACTGGACTATATCCCATGGCATCCTCATTCTTTCTATCCTCAGCAAAGTGAGATGATGAATGTTTGTGTGCACTTTGTGTGGACAAATATTTGTGCAGAGCACTTGTCTATATGGAGGTCTAAAAGCCTAGTTTCTGGTTATTCTAAATGCAGAAAGGGCAATATTGGAGGAAACACTCATAAACCTACTCTGGATTACCCTCAGCTAACTTGTACTGAATGGTCTTTTTTCCCCCCTTTTTTGTGGCTATTTCTAAATTCTATCTATTTCAAGGTTTTAAAGATGTATGTCAATTTCCTAAGCACAGGAAGTCAAATAGCTGAATTTCAGCTGTTAAGCCAAAGCAGCCTAAATAAATGATCGCTGCCACATCAGGCAGCAAATGCGCACCCATCCGTGTGTCCCTGAGAGGGGCAAATTACTTCTGTTTCATATGATGAGTTGATTGAAATATTTATTAGTTCTCTCTGTTCATGCTTTATCATGAGTATTTGCACTCTCAGTAAGAAGACAGCACAGATTTCCTTCTTGGCACAGGGTTTTAAAATGGCCCCATTCATCACGTGCGCGTTCAACGTGCAGCGAGTGCTGTGCTTGTGGCCAGAGGTCCAGGCAGATGTTCGTGCCTGTCCACTGTTCCATTCTGTCTCTGCCCTGGAGCATGTCTGCACCTCTCAGCTGTCGAAATCCAGTGCTCCTGATTTTTGGGGGGCTCACATGGCCCTGGTGTCTTGCATGTTCCTGCCTCTGCAGGACAGCACAGGAGGGAGGGGGATCAGCACCCTGCTACAGCCCAAGGGGTGGAAGAGGAGGTGTGGGATGATGCAGTCCCTGTTGTGGTCAGGTCATCCATCTGTGGGGTTTATCAAAGCTTCACCCTACACCTTCAGCAAGCCACTGGATCCTAAATTTACCAGGGAGAGGTCTTCACCCACCCTCGGAGTGCACAGCTTTGCCAGACCTGAGTGCCTCTGTGCAAAAGCTGCTTTCCATTGGCCTGTCTTCCTCCCACTGACAGCTGAGATGTATCTGAGAAGTTTTGGCAAGTCACTCAGAAGACACCCTGCAGATGGCTTGCAGGGAAGGTGCAGAGGAGCCATTTCTGGCTTAAATTGGGATTAAATTTATCTGGTCAAAATTCCTTGGAAACACTCCTGCCTTTTTGTCTGGGAGGTGTATAGCTAATCTGTCCTAACAGATTCAAAACACCTGAATGATCACAGTATTAACACAGAATAAAGAGTTCTGTAATTCAGCGTCACCTCATTACAGTTCAGAGAAGTGTAATGCCAAATGTAATGCCAGTGACAAATGCAGAATAACTCCAGTTGCTGAGGGTACAAATTGGACTCAGTTGAAGCTTCACATGCTCAAGAAGCTGGAGAGAATCAAAAGGCTGTTTAACATCCTTGGGTATTTGGGAGTAGATATAAGGTAGATGGTATTTCATGTTCATTAATCAAGGGTTAGGGGAGAAACTCTGTTGTTCAACACTGATTAAACCTGTCCTTGCTGCTATAACTAAAATATATCTTCACTTCAGAGCCTTCCTTAAAAAGATAATGTGTTTTAAATTGTATTAACAGAGTCAAGTTTGGCTTTTGCTTAGTAATACTTTAGTTTTAAAAATTGCAAGAAAGGCAACACTTAGCTGACACAAAATGCAAGACTCAGAAATACTCAGTGTCAAAAATCTTCTCTCGAAGTGACCCTTCCGAGGTCATTTCTCCCCACTGGCATGAGTAGGCAAGCCAGGGAGCAGAGGAACCAAGCAAGAGGCAGGAGCAGAAAGGCTCCTGGGCTGCCTCTGCAGAGCCAGATCCCACCCTGCGACCCCGCAGAGCTGGGAATCCACCTCTGCCCATGCTGGGAATCCACCTCTGCCTGTGCTGGGAATCCACCTCTGCCTGCACTGGGAATCCACCTCTGCCTGTGCTGAGAACCCAGCTCTGCCTGCACTGGGAATCCAGCTCTGCCTGCACTGGGAATCCAGCTCTGCCCATGCTGGGAATCCAGCTCTGCCTGCACTGGGAATCCACCTCTGCCCATGCTGGGAATCCAGCTCTGCCCGTGCTGGGAATCCACCACTGCCCATGCTGGGAATCCAGCTCTGCCTGCACTGGGAATCCACCTCTGCCCGTGCCGAGAGATGTGGCCATCCCAGTAAAACACAAATGTGGTCTCCAAGCCGTGTTCGTGAGCACAATAAGCTCGGCTGGCAAACGCCATTCAGGCTGGCGCTGTGTATCTCTGCTCTGTATTTTGCCGGCAGAGAGATGCAGCAGACAGAAGCAAGAGTATTTCTTTTTAATTCACCACTAGTCAGGCTTGGCAGAGCCTGGTGCAAGCCTGGTGTGAGTTGCCAATGCCCGTGGCCCTGGGCATGCTGAGGGAGGGATTGAAGCCAACCCCACATGGTTCCTGGCCTCGCTGAGGAGCTCTGTGAGGGCACTAAGCAGAGGCAAAGCCCCTCTCAGCCTCCCTGCCAAAGGACTCCCTGTTCCCAGAGGCACCTGGGAGAGGAAACACCACACAAGCTCCAGTTCCCCAGTGTGGTTTTAGTGCATCTGCTGAATGCAGGGCCCCGGGGCTGGGGGACAGGTCTCTATGGAAGAATGTTGGGCCAGAGACACCTTCGGCCTCGAGAGGATGAGAGTGCAGCCCTGGGAAAGCTGCAGAAAACACCCCCTGAGTCCTTGGGCTGGGCCTGGGAAAGCAGAAGGGGTTGAAGAAAACAACCAAGAATAACAAGAGTGTGGTTTGAGATTTGCCAGCATGAGGAGAGGTGATGTCCACCTCTCAGAAGATGGACTAAGACTGATGGACAAGAACACCCAGCCAAGGATGGCTAGCAGAGACACTTATGGACAGTAGTAGAGTAGTATAAAAGTTGAGCTGTGTGTGAATAGAGTGGCTTTTGCCTTTTACTTTTCCTGACAAAGTCTTGACCCTGTGTGTTTATTTGACTGTCGTGACAGGTCTCCACAAGCAAAACCTGCCCAAAGAGTGTCCAGAGCCTGGTGGTCACTGCAGGTAGAGCCAGGCTTGTGCCTCCACGGGGTTCACACCCTTGCTGTTGCTGGATGGATCCTGATGTCACCAGATTCCCTGGAGCTCTGCATTTCAAGGGCAAAAGATGGGTCTTAAATGATTTCCCCCCC
>VWZG01009936.1:835122-979591 GCA_013396735.1 Grallaria varia | reverse complement strand
TCTATGTGTCCCCCCCCCCCCCCCCAGCTATTCTGTGTAGTACAATCTCCAAATCCCTTTGGAAAGGGAAATTGCAGGCTGGTTTTCACTGCTGGGCTTCAGGAGTGGGACATTTCTGTCCGCTCTGTTTCTCAGAGCTGTTAACCTTGTAAATGTGGGTGTTTGAAACTCCGTGACTTAAACAGTTTTAGTGCTTTCCTGGGGCTTGATATATTTGTCCTGCAAAAATCATTAGAAAACTTTATTAGGAGAAACGCTGCCATTGGCATATCTGTCTTCCACCATGGCCCAGACTGGGAAGGGAGGGCTTGTTCTCTTTAACCTGCTGAAATTAGTAATAGCTAGAAGCTCTGAAATGATGATAGGATAGGAATGAATATGAGGAAGGAATAGGAAGGGGCTACTGCACATCAATGTTCTATCAGTCCCAAATTCCCTTCACCTCTGTTCTTTCTATTATTAAAGCAGAAAATAAGGAAACCAAAGAAAAATGACTCCAGGTTACTTTGTGAGTCTCTGGCAAGCGCAGGAATGTTCGGCTGGTCCTTGGGGCATTATTGCTTATTATTCAGGAGTGATTTTTTTCCCCACTCTGCTCTTTCCCAGGTGGATGTGTGGATTAAAATTATCTTTGCATTTTTTTCCAGAAGAAAATAGCTGCAGCAGCTTGATTCAGACCTCTCAGAAAGATGCAGTGCTGCTCCAGCTCTGCAGGTAGTGGCTGTTGTGGGAGGAAATCATGGGGTCCCAGTGGAGGAGCTTCCTGGGTTTTGTGCTACTGTTGATGTTGCTCCTCTGCTCCGTGTCTCATGGCATGGTCCCTTCTTGTGTCATGAATATCACGCCCAGCTCTTCCTGCAGTTTTAATTTTTTTTCTTTACTTTTTCTTGTCTTTCACTGTTTGTACAGGTATTCATTGAAAAGAAGAAAAAAGAATGAGTACAATGGATAACTCAATGTATGTATTCCCTCTTAATCCCCTAACCATTTAATAATCTCCATTCAGTTTATTTGCTGCATTCAGACCTTATCCACCATCGGGCTGCTCTGTTGGACTCTCAGCCAACAGCACATGACAAATGAATGAGAGGGGTGTGAAAGAAAACACACAGAAGAGAGGGTTGTCTCAAAAGCATGAAAGAAAGTGCTACTCGAGAAGAAACAGTGCTGGATAACCCTGTGCCATTCTCATTTCCAGAAGTGCTTCAGAGGGAGCCGAGGGGCTCTGCAACCCGGCCATTCCTCTGGGCATCTGAGCACTCAGTGTGACTGAAAACTGTCCACGGTGCAAGAGGTAAAACCTGATGCACTGATATGAAAATTGAAGGTTTTGCTTCCTCGTTGTGAAAGGAAAATCAGGAGAGAAGTGTCAAGGAAGAAAGGCTGAAAGGAAAGGCAAACAACCTGCTTGTTTTGTGAGCCAGGAAGGAGCTGTGGGACACTCAGTGGTGTTGGTTGGCTGAGGTGCCCCCTCTGTGGCTCGGGGTAGCCCAGTTGCCCTGCGAGCACTGCTGTGCTCTTTGGAGACCACAAGCCATGGGGCACAATGCAGTGGTGCAGCCTTTGCTGGTCCATCTCTTCTAGGGGGGAGAATTTCCTTTTCCTGTTTTGCTTTGTGCCACTGCTGGCAGCAGCACTTGCCCAGGCAGAAGTTCTTACAAGAATTACGTTCTTTTTCTAAAATTGCTTCCACCAGTGATTGCTTAAAAAGGAATCCAGTGGCTGCCATGCCAGCCCTTAACTGGGAGCTGCACAGAGAGCAGCTCAAGAGCCCTCTGGAGAAGCAGCAAATGAAAAGTCTGCTGTTTTCTGGCTGTGTGAGCAGCTCTGAAGCAGGGCAGGGATGCAGGAGCCGTGTCCCCACCGCGGTGCCAGGGACAGGCTGTGCTGCTCCACTCGCTCACACTGAGACCCGCCCTGCCTGTTCTCCCACCTGCCCTGGCTTTCCCTTTGATTTTAAAAGCTACACTGGGAGCCAGAGCAGCAAACTGGAGACCAGTCGCGTGAAGCCACTGGGGAGAAACCTGGACCAGAGTAATGCCTCTGAGCTGGGAGGTGTCTGCTGGAGATGAAGCTGCAGAGGCAGGACCAAAAGAGAAGTGCCTTGGGGTGGGAATACAGCTGCACTTTCCTGCCTTTGGCTGCCGGGGGGATGCTGGGGGTGAGAGCTACTGAAAAGCAAAGAGTTCTTCTGGCAGAGGGATGTGAGCATCCTGACTACAGCCCGCTGCGACGAGGAGTTGGCACCCAAACAAAGTAATTCTGTGCTGAGTGCTCTCTCCCAAAGATCTGTCTGAGGGGAGAAAAATAAAGAGAAGGAGAAGAAAAACAGCCACGAGAAATCCCGTGGAAAGAGCAACTCCTGGTTAACACTGCCCTGCAAGCTTTGAAAATCAATGGTGGCAATTACCAGGTGCTGCAGGAGGGGAAGAGCAGTTTGAACTGCAGGCACAAAGCTCCAGATCCTTTGCAGGCACCTGGGCCGGTTGGGTGAAAAAGAGTGCCTCAAAATGCAGAAGGAGAAACGTCACAGCGGGAATTACGGAACAGGTGACAGCCCTCAAGGTGTTACAGTGGCACTGCTGAACAGCATGGCCAGAGCCTGAGGGTGCCTTGGCAGAGAGTGCTGCTCCACCGCTTGGTGAACAACCTCAGCGCCCGCCACGGGGCCGTGCAGGGGTGGCACGAGCAGGAATGGCTTTGAGCTGCAGGACGGTAGGCTTAGGTTGGATATTAGAAATAAATTCTGCCCTGTGAGGGGGCCGAGGCGCTGGCACAGCTGCCCAGAGAAGCTGTTGGTGCCCCATCCCTGCAAGTGCTCAAGGCCAAGTTGGATGGGGCTTGGAGCCACCTGGTCTGGTGGGAGGCGTACCTGCCTATGGCAGGGGCTTGGAACTGGATGGTCTTTAAGGTCCCTTCCAGCCCAGCCATTCTGTGTTTCTGTGATTTCTGCCTTGGCACCGTGTAACTCTTCACTTTCCCCATTCTGCTCCAGCTCTGGGCTTCCCCTCAGCACTGAGTGACCCTCTCAGCCCTGGCACAGGGCTGCTGACTCTTGGGGACACCTTTGTGGCGAGGGCCGGGCAGCTGCAGGTGCCTGGACCTGAGCCACCAGAGCAGGGCTCAAGCTCCGAAGGTCTCAACCTCCTTCCTACACACAGAGCGTGTGGTGACATCTGAGCCACCTCAGACCATGGATGTCCCTTCCCCGTGTCACCCTTGTCACTCTGGCAGAATCACGTGTAAGTTTGTGCTGCCATTCAAACACCATTAATGGCCAAGATAATCCCTCGGGGGCTCATCATTCTCAATTCTCTCTCTTGCCCAAAGTTGCCTTTTGAGGTCTCCTTTTCTCTAAAGAGTTCAGCTCTACCTTCCACTCTAAGCACTGTGCTGGGATGGAGGAACCCCCATCCTGAGGTCTCTCCTCTGCGTTTGATAAGGTGTGAAATTGTTGTTGGGTTGCAGACAAGTTTGGTGTGTGCCTATTAGTTTGATTTCAGTGGAAGTGTTGGCACAAAAGTCTCCAGAGAGCCCATTTGTCTGCAGCAACTCTTGGAATATTTCTTTTCCACACCCATGCAGATTGGAATACAATTTTTTCAGTAAGGGGGTAGAACTAGCAAACTGGATTTTTCACTTCAAATCCTCAGATTGTAGGAAATGGAAGCAAAAATTAATTAAAAAAGCAGGAATAAAATGGGTATTTACAAACCTGATGCTTATTAAACATTATTTTCTGTTCTCAGAAAACAGCATGTTGACTTTTATCAGCCAAATAGACTATGTTGTCTGTAAGGCTAAATAATGACAACTGTACCCCCATTGTATATATCCCAAGAACTTTTAATTTCTGTTGAGAAGATGTTGCCTGCGATTCAGGACCAGGCCTTCAGAGAACACTGATTTTTCAGCAGAATATTATGAAGTGTTGAAGACTTACTGGGAGCCACCAGTCTGAGGCTGATGTTATTTATATCCTCTGTGTCTGGTACAAGTGATAAATCTGCAAAGACAGTGAGGATCGTATCCTGCAGCCCATGCTGGTAAGGACATTCCTTACTCAGAAATTGAAAACTAATGTTTATTTCTCTTTAATTAAATACTCCATTAGCCAAAGACTGTGTTAAAATATTTAAAAGGAAGTAATGTAATCAATATACCAACTGTGCCACTGCAAACATATTTCATATGCAGTAAGTGCCAGGTTTCCTCTCTTTGCTGAATTATGAGTGCTTTGAAATGGAGAGGGAGAACACTGTGGGTTGAGATGCTCTGTAATTGCAAAAGTAGTATTTTTTTCTTGACTCTCATGATGGCACTTCAGCAAGCTCATGTCTTGATAACGCTCAGTGTATTAATTGATTCAATTCTTTTTATGATAGACAACATTTCTCCTAAATTCTTTATCTGCTTCTTAGGTATGTTTGTGTTTATATATATGTATATATAAAACTGTAATCAAAAGCAGTAGATTCTGTGCTCCCCTTGGGCTTCTTCTTTGTGCTGATGACATTATTTTTGTTTTGTTTTATTTGGGTAACCTGTGCTCTGCCTAGAAACTGATGGGACCACTGAAGAGGGTGTTGTTGCAGTGAAAAGTTGCACAAAGGAGAGGTGAGGTGGATGAACGTCCAGCTGCTCCTGCTCCCTTTCCACAGTGAGAACAGGCTCCTGTTCCTGCTCCTGTGCAGACATTCAGGAAGAGGCTTCACATCTGAGAGACATCAGATCCTTTTCAAAGTGTTTCTAAAATGGGAAGGAAGGGAGCAGAAACATGGAAGTAACTAAGTGGAGGAGTGCAGGGATTTTTTTTTTTCTTCTTTGATCCTTAGGCAACCAGGTTAAAATTGGGCTTTAAACCACTGAGGAAATAAATTCTTTCTTTCTTATAAAATAAATGTTCTCCAGCCACTCCTCTCCCTTACTGGAGGAGCTCAGCCAGAAGCATCAAGTGTCTGACTTAGTACCCAGATGTTCTCAGCAGGTACTTTCTCCCCTCCTGTTATTGTCTCGCAAAGTGTCGGTTGTATCAAGGTGAATTTTTGCAGCCACTTTCTTTCCTCAGAAAAATATTCCTAGTGGTGTGATAATAGAAAAAAATGTCCTTTGTGAAGATAGTCTATCAGCTGAATTAGTTTACACATGCTTTTAGTGCCAAGAACCTCAGACTGCTTAAAAATAATAAAAATGAAATGTCAAGCAAATAAAAGTTAATTAAACTCCCAGTGAAGGAGGCTTAATTTTAGTCTTAAAGGGAGCTGAAGCTTTTGTGGGACATATCTACAAAGGTAACAAAATCCCTGACTGCAAGGTGTAAAACAGCCCCCACTCCCTGCCAAGAAATGAGGACAGCACCTGAAGAGCATCGTCCTCCAGACACCGCCAGGTGTGGAAGGGAATATTTGCCTGGGGCTTGGGGAAATGAGAAGGCAGCGAAATAAGACAGAGCCTCCCCGAATCGCTGTCTGTAACTAACATTCTTGAAAATCACTGTACAGAAAGAGCTCTGAGTTATTCCAAGCCCATTGCAACATGAGATTTAAAGGTCAGCTCCTTTTCCCGTTGAACTGACGGAGGTGTGCGTCTCACAGGAAGCGAGGCTGAGCTCCAGACTCTTTCCAGCACACTTCTTCCAGCACTGCAGACGTGCTGAGGCAAAGGGCAGAGGCAGGAGAGCAAACTCGACAAGGCAGCAAAATATTATCTCTGAGCAGAGGCTGCGAGATGGGTGTCTGCTACAAGTGTTTGCCTGCCTTGTGCACAATAGAGGAGCTTTCCATAGGAATGCTCATTTCCCTTGCTGAGACTCTTAATGAACATAATAAAAGGGTTATAAAATGCTTCTCCATCACCAAAACTCCATCAAGGATGCAGACAACAGGTGTGCGCTCTGGTTCAGGGCAACCTCCCCAGGGCCCTGGAGTCCAAGTGGGGAGCAGGTCCCTCCGTGGCTGTCCCTGACCCTTCAGAAGCACAGACGGGGCAGGGAATGTTTTCCTGAGTAAGGGGAAAAAAATACAGAAGCCCACAGAGCTAGGGCTGCCAAACCAAATGAAGTGATGCCAAAGCAAAATTCCAGTGGGGAGTGGGACTCCTCTGGTGGGAAGCCTCCTGCCCTGGCCAGAACTCCAAGCCTCCTTAAATGCCTCTGACCTGTGGTCTTATGCTTGAGGCTAATTCCTCTATAGCTGTAGTAAAGATGCCAGGACTTGTGCACAAACTGTTCACCCTGAGGGTTTTATCTTCAAGTAGCACAAATGCCAGGAAGAGAGGGATGGAGAAGAGAGTTTCGTTTCCCATTTTATTTATGTTAAAGGGTTGTATGCTACATTTACTGAATAATTTTGAAAATACGTAAGTTAGCAACAGGAGGTATGAGACCTGCTATATTTGATTCTGGAATCTACAATGCTTTCCTCAGCCTTGACCCGTCACCAATATTGTGCATTAGGACTAGGTGTGCTGGGAAATGTGTTGAATTTCCTAATGGGTGGGCAATAAAATTTCAAATCCCAGGAAGCAATAAGATACTCAAAATGTCAGAGCTTCAGGCTGGTGGACTTCTGGCAGACTCTTTTCTGTTGTCTTCTTCTTTTTCTTAGCACCATCTAGGAACCATTTACACAAAGTGGTTGATATTTTGGTAAATCCTTCACATGCAATCTTTAACAATATAACAGCTTTGTTAATCAGTGTAACAGATTGAATGCTCCTTCTCCAAGCTGACCTAGTTTGGAGGTTAAAATTATACAGCCTAGATGGAAAAAGAAACCTAAGGGAAGGGAAGGGGGGAGGGGAAAAGGTGCTCTCATTCTATTTATTTTATTTTGCAATATGAAAAGAAGATAAAATCAGCATCATCAGGAAAGCAGACTTCACCCTGACAAGTAACTTCATTTTGAAATTTAATTATAGGGCTAGACTTGCAGCATGGATAACGCCTAAGGAAAATCAATTGTGGCTGTGCTGCGATGGCAGGCAGGGTGGCCTCTGGAAGCACAGTGCTCCAGTCTGTGACTCCAGAGTGTCACCTCTCGCTCAGCTTTAAGGGGAGCAAGGGCTGAAATTTGTGGCAGGTTGGGGAATTGTTTGTTTAAAACACAGCCTGATGCTGCTCGGTTGCTTCTGCAGCCCCTGGCCTGAGTGGAAGCTGTTAGCATTGAACTGTACAGGTTTGCTGCTACTGTCAGTGGCATGGAGACAGAAATTGCCTTGGCCATCCTCACCCTGGGATGAGATGGGGTGGGTGCTTGCCTTTGCTCTGCAGAGGAAGGAGAGGCAATGCCCTCCATGCCTTGCTCCAGCTGTTGAGGTCCTATGGGCTCCTGCTGGATTGCACAAAGCAACGTGCAGCAGGAGGAGCAATGCACGTGAAACGTCCTGTTCTAATGCGGGCAGAGAACCTTGGCCCAGGGCTGATGGCTGGCAGCACAGTCCCTGTGGCACAGCTGTGAATACACAATGCAGGTCAAATCTGGTCCGTGGTCTGACGGGATGATCCTTTTGCTGTTCAAACTTACCCCTCTTGCGGTCTCAGCACTAGCCTGAGAAGCAAAAGCCTCCCAGCCCTGCTCATGGAAATGCACTGTACTGTCCCTGCCTCAAACACCTCCCTTCTGGGGGTCTGCATCCTCAGAGCATGGCAGAAGGAGCAGGGACAAAGAAGGGGATAATAATGTAATGGCAGTGGGCTTTTTCAGGTTTTTCTCAATATATACAAAAGAAGTAAGTCTTGTTACAAAGAAGGGGATAATAATGCAATGGCAATGGTTTTTTTCCTGGTTTCTTTCTCAGTATTTGCAAAAGAAGCAGATCTCGTTACTCTGTTGGTGAGCTTGCAGTGCAGCACAAAGGAAGCCAGCCAACACCCTGCTGCAGATGCACAGCGCATTAAATGCATGAGGACATGAGCATCCAGGTCTTTGGTGGGTAGTGGCAGACAGTGAGTACAAATAGCAGACCTTCTATTTGTATTGGAGCTGTGCCATTACCTGTAGGTCTTTATATGATCATTCTGGGTTAAGAAAGGGGAGCACTTTGCTGGGCTTTGCCAGCAGTGATCAGTGGTGTGGGCTGGGATGGAGAGGGGCATGTGCAGGAGCCAGAGGCAGCACTGCAGGGAGCAGCTGTGCCTGCCACGCTCCCCTCACCGTGACAGTCCTGTCTGTGTCCCCTGGCCACTCATGCCTTCATCTCTCAGCAGGACAGCTTGCACAGAGGTGCCAGTTCCCCCAAGGTCTGCAGGGGGTGGCACTGATTCATTAATTGCCTTTCCTAACTGTGTGCTCTTAGAGGGCTTTTAACGGATCCCGGGAAAGGACTTTGTTTGGCTGTTGAAAAAGTAAAAATTAAGTGACATTTGAATTACTGCTCTGTCTCTTTCATTTCTAAAGAGGGGACTGTGAACACGATTGTATTTAGTTTCCCCAGTCAAGACTCTTGTCTGCCCCTTGTCTTCTCTGGCAGGTCTGGCCACCAGAGCCTTTCCTGATGCTGTCTGTGGTCCCAGCGACTATCAAAAGTGCTGGATGCCACATGTTCCTTCCAGATTTATCAGTGCGATTTGCATATGCTTAATATTTGTTCCTCACTGATGTAAAACTTGATTATTATTGGCCTTTATTAACTTTCTTTTTGTGAAGGTCATTATGCTGTTTTATGGAGGTATTTAAACCGTGCAGAACATGATGTAGACACTTTGATTGCATACATAAAACTTGTGGGAGATAAGGTAATAAAGCTTATGGAACTGCTAGTAAATGTCCTGATGTTTGGAAGGCACGGGATGTGCTTTGTGTATCCTGATGAGTGGTTCATTGGTTTTAAGGAACAATTTTCCATTAATCAGAGGGTATTTCAGCTGCAACCTGTCCCATGTGTCTGTGTGAGTTGGTAAAAGAGCAAGTGCCCATTTTTTGTGAGCCTGGCTCTGCTGCTGTGCTGAGAACCTCCCACCACCACTGCCCTTGCAAGCCATGGTACCCTCTGTCATATACTATGTGATTCTTCAAATTGTCTCTTTCAACAAACAAGCAAGCATAAAAACTGACAAAAGTTTAGTACTGAAGATGATTTTGTTTTACTTGCTGGCTGCATATTATTGTTTAAAAAAAACCCAACCAAACAAAAAAAAAGGACTTCTTGTGCTTGTTTGAATAGGAGTGCAATTTAGAAAATCATGAAGGGAGGGAAATTATTTTGCCAGATGCAATAGATGCATCTGAACAGACCTTCATGTTTGGCCATGCAATGCTGGTGATCTCTTGTGGCTTCTGAGCATGTAAGATGAGGAAGGATCAGACTGGACAAGGTTCAGCAGTCTTTCAGTCCTCCCCCAGTACTGAACTGTAAAATATCCAGGGACAGCCCTGATTTATCTTCCATACATAGAGGTTCGTAGTGACTTATTTTCAGTTGGCATGTTCTGAACCAGTGTCAGCAACGAATGTTGTGCAATTAATTAATTTATCAATCACATTTAGTAAATGGATTGTCTAATCAGAGTCACAGAGAGTAAAATTAGACAGATTAATGCCTTTTCTCAGCTGAAGCAAAAGCAGGGATCTGAGCTGGCTGGATCAACCGCAAAATGAATTGCCATCATTTCTGCAGACACAAGGAGTTTCTGTTGTATTTGGGGTCACGTTATTCAATGTCCATGAAGCAGTCGGGCATGTTGGCAAAGCTGGGACCTCTCAGAACATCAGCCTGCGTGGTAATTCATGCCAGCCTGCCAACATCTGTCTCTTATTGGCCTTTATCCTTTCAGAGGAGGATTGGTGTTCTCATCCCCCTCCCTGTCAGTCCCCAGCTCTTAAGGGAGTAACTGATGATAGAGCCAAGGCGTTTCATTCACAGGTCACAGAAGTGCAGCCGGGAAATCTCCATCCCACAGGGACAATCCCCACCTGCCTCCCAGCCCGGGATTGGAGCCCCAGCGTTCCTGGTGGAGGCGCCGCCCTGGGCACGGGCTAGGAATGGAGGGGACGTGCTCTGCATGGACACATCTGCCTTCAGAGCTGGGGGCTCCAACAGGAGGGTGTTTTCCAGGCAAACTGAACCAGGTGAGGTCCAAGGAATAGGCACTGCTGAGGTAGTAGGATATGCCATGAGCGGGCAGAGTGTGCCTTACCTTGTGCCCACTGCTTACGGGAAGGGGCTGTCTCACCCGTGAACTCACCCTCCTGGTGCCCTGCTGATGGGAAAGGGGGGAAGAGCTGGTGTGGGGGCAGAAAGCAGGGGAGAGAGTGCGTGAGGGTTTGGGAGATGCAAGCCAAAGAATTTGAGTTCTTGGTCAGCTCAGAAAACACATTCAAATAGGCCAGCAGGGCACACACTGGCTGATAGTTGCTGGCTCCCCACAGCACCTGGGGTAGGGACCAGAATCCGTGGAGAGACCCGAAGGGTCTGGTGGTGGCTCATCTGGACCTCTATACTGGTGGTGCCCTCCTGAATGCAGCAGGGGAAAATAGATCCATCCAGGAGAGCCAAGAGTGGAATGGGCAGAGGCAGAGGCAGCGACTTCCCTGCCATGGGCAGCAGTGGTTCAACCACTGCCCAGAACCTCTGGGTGTCACTGGCTGGGAGCCACACAGAGGGCAGAGGAGCAGCCAAACTGCCCCACTTGGCCGCCAGCTCCTCTTTATTCCTGAGTGACCTCCCTGCAGTTGGAGCTCCCAAAAGCAAGAGCCCGCCCGGGGCCCGGCAGGCGGTGGGAGAGCAGCCCCTGCCAGCCCCCCACCCGCGCTCCGACCGCACAGCCCTGCCCTGCTCCTGGGGCTGCCCTGGAGCCGCCCCTGGGGCTGCCCTGCCCTGCTCCTGGGGCTGCCCTGCCCCGCTCCTGGGGCTGCCCTGGAGCCGCCCCTGGGGCTGCCCTGCCCCGCTCCTGGGGCTGCCCTGCCCCGCTCCTGGGGCTGCCCTGGAGCCGCCCCTGGGGCTGCCCTGCCCCGCCCCTGCGGCTGCCCTGCCCCGCTCCTGGGGCTACCCTGCCCCGCTCCTGGGGCTGCCCTGCCCCGCTCCTGGGGCTGCCCTGGAGCCACCCCTGGGGCTGCCCTGCCCCGCTCCTGGGGCTGCCCTGGAGCCGCTCCTGGGGCTGCCCTGCCCCGCTCCTGGGGCTGCCCTGGAGCCACCCCTGGGGCTGCCCTGCCCCGCTCCTGGGGCTGCCCTGCCCCGCTCCTGGGGCTGCCCTGGAGCCACCCCTGGGGCTGCCCTGGAGCCGCCCCTGGGGCTGCCCTGCCCTGCTCCTGGGGCTGCCCTGCCCCGCTCCTGGGGCTGCCCTGGAGCCACCCCTGGGGCTGCCCTGCCCTGCTCCTGGGGCCAGGGTCCAACATGGACTGTCGTGCCAGTGAGTTACCCGCTGAAAACACAGAACTGCAGAGCTAATCTCTGCTCTTAATTTGCCATTACAGTTTGTTTTCAGCAAATTATTCAGAAAAATCCACAGCGCAGCTGTTCCACATTAATCTCTTCCTTCTTGCAGTTTTCTCTTTGGCAAGAGCCAGTTTCTGTGTCCCTGTTTGTTTGTTGCAGAGCTGTGTACAAAGACAGAAGCCTGATGAGGACCTGGGGCAGGGAGATGGTCTGTGGAGCGGGTTTTGCCCAGCAGGAGTTTGGAGAGGCAGCGAGGGAGGGTAACCCATCGCCCAAGACATCTCTGCCCCATGGCAGGGCAGGGCAGGGCAGGGCTTTCTGAGCACAGGTGCCCCAGACTGTGCTGAGGTTTGAGGAGAAAGGGCTTGATGTGAATTACCGTGCCAGCCTCACCACTGACAGCTGTACAGGCTGTGCTTGGGCCAGCTCGTTTCCTTTACTGATGACAAGAGGAATGAATGCTCAGCGTTTCCTTAAAACCAGATTAGTGCCATGTTAGGCAGTGGTCAGCAGAGGTCTGCCTCTGGGTAACAGTGTAAAGTTAGAAATTTAGTTGTTTGTTTGGTTTGTTTTTTTTTAGTCACCCTTTGAGCAGCTAAAAAATCTTCCAGGCATTGGGGAAACTTTCTCCAGGCGAGCTGTGCAGCCCCAGCTGCTTCCAACAGGGAATGTCCCTGGTCTGTGGGGATGTTTTCGGAGTCAGCCTTGCCTCTCTCTGTTCCAAAGCTCTGACAAAGCACAGCACGAGGCTCTGACACGCGAGTCAGAACTGCATTATCTGGGCAACATTCCTCTAGACCAGAGCTTGGTGTCACAAATCTTAACCACCTACATGGATTAGGGACCAGCTAACGGGAGGTACAAACCTTGTCCCCAGTGCCACACTCCTGCACAGGGACTGCCGGGCTCAGACTTAGGTCATGACACTGGTCTGGGAGAACTTCCAGTGTCACCAGCAGCAGGTTTGGGATTTCTAGCAGTGACCAATTCAGGAGCATTGCAAAACAGAAACCCTCATTGATATTAGAGGAAAGGGTTGTGTAATTGATAATGTGAAGCAACCCATGGGTTGGGAGGGGGTTTTGAGTCTTTGTAATGAATTTCTGGTGAGAAGTTTTCTAATTCTGATACAAATTCTTTCCTGCAAATACCATGATGTTGCAGTAGCTCATTGATATTGTAGCCTTGAAAGCAAGTTCCTTTTACATAAGTCCTTTAAACATTAAATAGGTGATTTGAATTAACCATTAACTATTATGGAATTTCATTCTTTAATATGCATATTAAGGAATAGTTTAAAACAGTATTCATAGACATAATAGTTAATATTTAATTTTTTTATTGAATTAACTATTAACTACTATGGAATATTGCTAACTACTTGAATTACCTACTAATACAAGGCAAACTTATGCCTTTGAATAACACAAGCCCAATTTGTAATGCAAAGTCAACTTGCCCAGGTACTTTAAAGCATACAGTTTGTAATTGTTGTCCCCTTTCTCTATCCAGTTACTCAGAAATACGTCTGCACTACTGTGATTTTTTTTTAAAAGTAATTTATTTTTCTGACCAGTTCTATTTTCCCTTGTTATCAGACTCTGAAATAGTCCAGAGCAGGAAGAAAATGGACATTCAATCAAAGTGGGAAATGCCAACGTGTAAGGTGGTAAATGTTGCATATCTCAAGATGGAGAGTTTAGCACAGACAAGAACTGGAAAATACATAGAGCATCATTTTTCCTACAAATTTAGGACTGCACTCTTCTGACCCATCCATCCCATGTGCCATACTAAAAAATGTAGCACTATTTTGGCAGTACTGAAACTGGAAGGGAAATACAAGTCTTATTAGAAAATGCATCTGGTTGGAAATTAGTTCATGTATTACTTTTTTTTTTAAATCATCTGATCTTCAGCATTCAATTTACATTTACCCATTCAATAGCCTGAAAGCTATGAGGTGTTTCAAAAGGGATATTTTCCTGTTCATTAAATCCCATTGGAGTCTAATTCAGAGGGCTCCCGTGACATTCAGCCAGAAATGTGTTGCAGTGCTGTTTGGGGACTGGACAGGCAGGACTGGCAGCCGGCTACAGCCACTAACACTAAATTAGGACTGCTCAGGAAAAAGTATATTTGGGCAAATTTCAGGTCTGTTGGCTCAGCCTCCTCATAGGACCAAAACTGTCTTGGATGGGAAAAAGGAGGTAGACCTTGATTCCTGCTGCCTCCTTTGGCTGGGAAGACACTGCACAGTAAAGGGTAAATTTTTTTTTCAGTTGCTCTGAAAAAGATGCAAATGGAAAAGTGAAAAGAAAAAGCAGCAGATAAAGATCTGCAGCAGGTGGGCCAAAGTGCTGCCCTGAAAACCAGCCTCATAAAATACATCTTAAATAGGGGAAGGATTAAGTTAGGAGGATGGGATATTAAAATGGAGGAAAAAGTGATACTAGAGCAGGAAAATGTCAGTGCAGGAAGACAGAGGTGGGACCCGTGTTTCAGGAGGAAGACCTGGCTTCTCCCAAGTCTATGGGAATTTTTCTGTTGGATCCTATGGAGCTGACATTTTTGCATTTTAGCTGGTGGTACCATGTTTTGAATCATGAACAAGACCTTCTCTTCATCTAAGCATGACTTGCAGCAATTAGTAACACACCTCCCGGAACTGGAGGTAACGAAGTAATCTCTAATACATTTCTACCCTCCCTTCAGTTCAAAGGTCTAATCTTGGCACCTCCGCCACCCACTCTCAGATTCACATCCTCTAAATAGACTTGGTTACCCCCCATACAGGCTTGTGTGAATATCTACAGGAAGGGAAAAGCCCACCTGGTCACGCTGCCGGTCCATGAGTGGGGTTGCCAAGAGTAACAATACCTGGCAAATTAAATTGTCCTGCTGAAGCTGCAAGTCCAGAGCAGCCCAGGCAGCAGGAGCAGGGAACACCACCCTGTGCCTGCAGAACCCCCAAGCCTGCAGCCCTGGTGCTGAGCTGGCTGCCACACAGCCTGCCAGGCACTCGGGGTGAGGGGCAACCCCTGCTTCAGTTAAAGATGCTGCAAACACCTCATACAGTATCATGTCTGGCAAAATATTCTCCTTGGAATAGACCCATTCCCTGAAAAACAGTATTTTTCCCTAAACTGTGAATAGCCTGGGGTGTGGGAGAGCTGCTCTGTTGCCCCTCTGCACCTGACTGAGACCAGGGCTCGTGTGGCCAGTCCAGCATCCAAGGTCCTGCCCCACTCAGGAAATTCTGAGTTTCCCTGGGGAGACTTTGTGGGTTTTGCGAAAAAAAGCCCATATCCTGGAAGCCTTTTTCTTTCATTTTGATGGAGAATGGGAATGCTTTGAAGCCTCAGAAAACATTTAGGTTAAATCACAGCCCACCGAGGGAACAGGAGCTGCCCTGTAGCACCTTATCAAACAGCACAGCAAGAATATGCCCTTTCTTTAAGCAAGTGGCTTCTTTCCTGAGCTGCCCTTCTCTTAAGTCAGAGCTGAGCTGAATCTCTACAGGTAAAATGGAAGTAATTTCCTCTTGACACAAGTTTATCCTGATGGAAGGGCTAATTGATGGCTCGCAGGGCACTTGTGTTTTCCAGGCTGTTGGTTTTGCTCTAAGCACAAATTTACTCAGTGATGAAATATTTTGACAACTCTGCCTGTCTGTGCTCAGGAGCTGCAGTTTGGTGTGAATTTTCTGGGTGTGTTGACCCAGTTTTAAAGCCTAAAATGAGCATGCTCTAGATTAATATGAAAATACTGTAGTTCGCAAAATAAAACAATGAAAAAGTGTAAATAAGGAGAAGCACAGCACATTCTGCACCAGAACTTCCAGGAGAGTTTTGCTTAGCTGGCAGAGCCATGGTTTTGTCCTCACACTTTCACTGGGAGGTGATTGTTAAAAAATGATGCAACTCAGCTTGAAAAAACATGTCATTCTGACCCACTTGCATGTCCTCATGGGCCCGTCTCTTCAGCAGATCCCTGCCTGGCAGTGAACACACCAAATCACCACGGCAAATCAAACAGAATTAGTTTTGAGGAGAATGCACATGTTGCTTCATTATTCCTTTGCCATCCCAGATCTAATAAATGTCTCATTTAGAATTCTCTCTCATTTGTATTTGGGGTGTTTATTTTTACGCACTTATCAAAGCTTATTTTTAGGCAACTCGAGGCTCATTCTTTAAGACTAAAGAAATCCTTTCTGCTTTTATGTGTTGTTGTGTGAGCAGAGCTGGGAAGACCGTGCTTGTTTTCTTTAGATGATATAACAAATTAGCTTCTTCCAAAATATTATGCTCTGGGGACTGTGTTTGCAGGAAGCATGAGAGAACATTTGAATACATTACCAGAGCTCTGCAATACATACATGTGTTTGTTGTGTATACAACCAGGTTTTAAGTAGAAGTGTTCTAACAATTTTTCTACAAACTCTCCTAACAGTGTCTTTGTGCTGTCCACAGAGTCAGAAAAACATTTACATGCTGCAAGATGGTTGATTTTGGTGCATGTTTTGAATATGGAAAAACATTTATACTAATTATGCACCAAAAAAATAGTAAAGTAGCTCTGTGCTCCTCTCTTTCATTTTTGTGATCCAAAATCTGGCTATAAATAAGAATGCATTTGCTTAATAGAGAAGTATGATCACTTTGCTTCACCATTTCCCTCTTAGGTAAAATTAGCTGGGTTGCTAAGCCATCAAAACGCTGCTAAAAGGATAACAATGATGAGCCCAGCTGTGCCCCTCGTGCTCCCACCGAGCCGCTCCTGCTCCTTTGCTCGTCACTGCTTTTTGCCTCTTCTCATCACGGGGCACACAAATTATGCCATGAAATGCAGATTCTCCTTGGCCGCTTTTTCCTCCGGTAGCTGGTGGGAAGGTGACGTGGGTACCTGCTCCAGTTCCTCCCCAGAGCCTTTTTGACTGGGGCAGAATGAGGAGTAATTGCTAGGTCATTACTGCTGTACGAGGGAACTGATTACTGGTAATTATGGTGCTGAACACAGCCAGGAAAGTTAACATCTTGGCAACTCGTTTAATTTTGAAATAAAACCTAACCCACAGTATGTTCTCTATGCAGAGAAACAGAGCAAATAGCATTTGTTCAAGCCAAAATATCAAATTTGGATCAGACTGCCCTTGCACTGAGATAATAAGTGTGGGGTTTCACATCTGGCCTTTCAGGCTGGGCTTGTTTTAGAAAAAGCATCATTACTAATTTCACTTTTTTACTCAAGCCATCAGAAATAGCTTACCAGGGTTTCGTGGTGTGGTGAAAAGATTCTTATGACTTCTAACGTGATGGGTTTCCTGTTCATCTCATTAGCTTTCATAATGGAGGGGGGAGTCTGAAAGGACAAAACCAGCAAGGAACAAAAATTGTGTTGGCAACTGCAAGCTGTGTGAGCATTCAGAGCGCCCCAAATGGGGGTGTCTGCAGAGGTACTGCGGAGAGCAGCAGTGCTCAGAAGCAGATTACTGAGTCATGAGCTTGTTTTGAATGTGATTACAAGCAGAGAGACAGAATTAGTCTTTGATTTCCATAAAAAATTAATGAGGGAGGCAGACAGGGACAGACAAATTGGAGAGTTCACTTGGCTAACTTTCTACCCAGCAGCTATTGTAAATGCTCCTCTGACTTAGCAGTGAAAGGCACTGAGTCTATATTGGTTATGCTGGCCAAGAAAAACTGTGAGTGTGCTAGAGCTTTACCTGGGGCAAACTGTCAGCAAATTTAAAAAGCAACAAAGGGCTCATTTTGGGACCTTTTTCTCCCTCTTTCACAAGTACAGTCAACCAAGAGCTCCTCTGGAAATGGTTTGGCTGCCGTGCTCCTGCACGATAGCTCTGCCTTCACGTAGGCACCAGGGGACTGACCCCCTCCCGTAAGGCTGGAGAGTCTAGTTGGGTTTTAAAAGGATATTATTTAAATGATGCCCTGCTACAGATGGGATGGGACCATCATTAATGCTACAGATGCAGCAAGTACAACATCTCTAGGTATAATTCTATTTCTTTTCTTCTTTGCTGCAGGGCAGCTTATAATTGAAATAATACAACCCTGGCAGTGGGGCTCAGAAACAGGGCTGTGTGGTTAAAACCCTTTTCCATGGATTCTGTTTTGAATTCCCCAAGGCCTTGCTACTGACTTTAACCAACACTTAACTACAGTTTACATCAGCAATGCTCCTTCAACTTTCACTCAAGGCAGCCAAAATGCTGCCATTTAGCAGAAATATCTACTGTTCCAGAAAATTTGTGAAGAACAAAGAGTTCTGTTGTTGTCATCTACAGAATGGAGTTAGCTCTAATTTGCACAAAGTACCAATGAACATTTTTGCAGAGATTTCTTATCCAGATCTAATGCCCTGTATTTAGACTATTTACAGATGGTTTAATGACAAGATGATGAGTTCAGTCCCTATTCAAGTGCAACTCACAACAGAACAGTGAAAGTTATGCTTTAAAAGGAATAATAGCCTTAACTATAGGAGACTTTTTTTCCCGTAGAAAATGGTTATGAAAGTTGTATTGTGTAATTGCTTTCAACTTCTTTTTAAATCTTGCAAAATGTTGACTTTTCAGTGGGAGGCAATGAAAGTGTTGCAAACTCATGAGGGAAATGGACTTATCTGGCTGGATGAATTCAACAGATACTTTCTCTGCATAAAAACATTAACAAAGATTCAGCTTTAGGATGAAAATATTTAATAGAAGGACATTAATGTAGTCTAGTGGATTGGATTTCAAGGATGTGATATATAAAAACCCATGTCCTCCATGTGTCAGGAGGAATAGCCTGCTGCAGTAAACAAGGTGCTACTTCTTTAGACTTCTTTAGACCTGCAGAATTATTGGCAGGTAAGACACATGTTTAGTTCCTGCTTTTATATTCTCTGTTAGAATAGCCTCTGCGTCAGCATCTTTGTGCTACAGAAATGATGTAAATAATTCATGTCTTTATTTAAATAACTGTGAATTTCTTTCCAATTGGCATGGAAAAGGCCTTTATTTTCTGTATCATTTTGCACAGTGGTCATACTAGCCTCTTATTTCAAAATGTTTGTGAGTCACTCATAACACATCAGTAAATCAAATTACAGCAAATTTAGCCTGAAATTTAATTAGATGATCAATAATCATAGTTCTGTACTTTCCTAATATGATGTATCTTATTGCAGGCAGTTTACAAGCACTGTCTCTCCACCTGAACCCATTATTCCTGAAACAACATGGCAAAACATTAAACAATCCTGTTGATTGTGCTCTGCTGAATAACAGGGGTCCCTGGGAGTCATTCTAGATTAGCTAGTGATGTATAACTCAGCAAAGCAGAAAGAAATATAACTCTGGTGGCTCTGCAAGCCTGGCTTCTGTAGGGTTGGTCAGTCCCTGGCCATGGGGTCCCCTGTGGTGAGCAGCAGAGGGCACACATTTCATTCTGGTTTCCTGTGAAAACTAAGCCCATATAATCTTCCAAACTGCGCTCTTCCCCTAGCCCTAGGGGAATGTTCCAGACGTCTTCCTTTAGATTAGGATGGGGCTGCTGTTCCATCATGGCTGGGACAAGCTGGACAGCTCGTTTCTATTTTCCAGGGGATTTTTATATCTCACCTGCAGAGTGTTCAGACAGGTGGACTCATCCTATCTCACCTTGCCAAGCATGGAGTAAAAGAACATCTTTGGGTAGACCTTAAGAAAATTTGGAGCTAAGTCAGCAGAACTTGAAGCATTCATAGAGAACCACATCAAAAATAATCTCCAAGGTCAGCAAACATGGCCTGGGTAAAGAAAGGATTCACCTAGTTATGGGAAGAGAAATGAAATGGGTAAATTCAAGCAATCGAGTGTGGGAGGCACCTCTGCCACATACAGCACTATACAGCTGGAACATGGGCTGCTCATACTCACATTAGTCACTGCTGAGCCCGAAAGGTGGATATCTGCATGGGTTAGACTATATCCAAAAAATTCCACAGAGAAAGACGTGCAGGGTGGGTTAGAGCAGAACAGAAGCGCAGGCAGGAAAAGGCAGGACAGCCCAGAGAAATTCGAAGCAATGCAGCTTCCCAAGAGGAACATGTGCCTTGAATTCATATTGCAAAGCCCAAAAGGAGACAAAGATGAAGCAGAAACCCTGTTGACCGATCTGTGAGGAAGCAAGTGGCCTTTCAGTATAATTCATTTTCCTGCTTCCAAGGGAAAAAACCAACAGAGTGGCTAGGATTCTCCCCAACTTTCTCATCTGTTTTTACACTCATGGGAAATTGTTTCATGGTTTTCTGTATAGGTCATTGTGGACTTTTTGTTTAAGGGTCTTTGTGAGCATTCAACTGTAAGCCTTTCCTTCTTATGGGTAAGAGTACTTCTGGCAAGGTTTGTCACCGATGGAATTACATCAAGATTTCACGCCCTAACTCACTGATACAAGAAAGAGCAAAACTTGGGTTTTACACTGAGTGAACCTCAAAACCTGCCAGGAACAGGGTGTTGGAAAGAAGCCATTCCTTCGAGGTGACTTAAAGACCATCCATCCTGCTGGTAAGGACCTCAAGCTGCAAATAAAGTAGGTATGGAAACAGGGAGCTGCTGCCTCTCAGTGGATGCCTCTGACCTCTTGATTTATTGTGTACAATCTGTCTGTTTCTCCTCTCCTAGACATATTACAACTTCTCTTCCTCTGCTAAAATCCTTAAGCTAAAATATGTCAAATGGTCTAAGCCTTGATAATGTATGCCATCAACCTTTCTTATTTAGAAAAGAATATCAGTGTCCCTCGTTTGTCTAACAAAGGTTAAGTTTAACCTTCAGGATACAGTGCAAAGAACATCTGTTTATTCAGATTTCTAGCCTGGGGGCTGAGAAGCACAGTTTGTATTTGGGACCTCTGGCTGACATTTGTTAATTCAGTTTGCATGCATTTTAATGTGGTTTCTTGTACCCCGAGGCAGTTGTTTAGAATATAATATAATGGGATATAAATATATATATGGACAAATTATTAGTTCTCCAAGTTATCCTGGCTGGAATATGAAGGAGAATGGGAGTTTTTGAGATCTTATAGTCCTCGGAGGTCACCAAGATGGTCACCAAGACTGGGATGTGGAGCTGGACACACTGGAATTCATCAGCATATGAAGCAGACAAAGAGAGGAAAAACAGTAAATCTGGCTGGTCTGAGCCTTTTGCCTCTATGGGGACTAAGTGCTTTGGGAAGCAATGGATGGTGTCCTGTGTGCCAGAGCATGAAGGAGCTCCAGCCTCTGTGAATGGGAACTCTCAGGGCCCAAACCTCTCCTGTTTGGTTCAGTGGCCAGATCTTTATGATATGATGTGTCCAGGTCAAATATATCTGCACCAGCACAATAATATGCATTGACACCAGTGCTTTGGATGGGGATGTGGCTGCCACGTGTGCACAGGCTGCATCCCTGCTTGTGGGGGGCATCCAGCCCATACCAGGTGACCAAGGCCTGGATAACTCCATGAGATCTCTCAGTCCTGTCCTTGCTCTGTGTGATTCCTTATCTGCCAATGCCATGCTGCATGAAGACTGTAAAGAAATGTGTATTTGCAAGAAAAGACTATTTACGGTAGAAATCATGCTAAAAAATATTTGGAACATTTTAATCGTTATGATTGTATAGAGCTTCTCCTAATGACATTTAAATGTGGGGCCAAACTTGAGCTGGTGGATTCTCATTAAAGCCAAGGGAATAGAAATTCAAATGGGCATCTTCCTCCAAATGTTTATGGAGCTTCAGGAGCTGATTATCTTGTGTGACACTGTTACCTGCCGGGACTGTGTATCTACACCAAATTGAAGAGAGATACATTTAAACACAGAGGATTCCCAGTGTTTCTGATGATCAAGATAACAAAAAACCTGTTCAAAGGTTCAGTGCAGTTTAATTAATGAAGTCAAATATTAAACCTTGCTTCTTTATTGGTAGGATTATTGCACTGCAGAAGCAAAATGGGGCTTATTAATGCAAGGGGCTGTATATAGAGAGCTAAGGTAGAAAAGGATGAGTGTGCAGGAGTGTGCCCAGCCTATACTATGTCTCTAAAAGAACTTCACTTTTTTGTAGCAGGATGAAAGGAAGCTATTGCCGCGCCTGTTTTCAGATGTTTTCCTTCTTGCCAGCCTAATTTTTGGGGTTACTGAAAAGGTTTCCCTGTAAGAAGGTCTTGCACCTTCTCGTTCACAGGCAAGCTAGAGCAAAAGCATTCATCTGTTGGCTGGTATGTGAGCATATAAAATTATCACCTCCAGGGGTGGAGTGTTTGTGTCCCCATATAGGTTCTTAGGAAAAGCCATGTTATTGCTTGGAAATCACACACCCACATAAGGCTGATCATCTGCAGGGGAACTGTCTATCCAGCAAACCAGAACCACCTCCTCAGAGGGGAACAGAGGGAAAATCTTCCTCCCGGTGTGAGGGGACAGGAAGGAACTCCACAGAAGCAATTGAACTGCCTTTTTGTGTTTGACCTCGCAGGAGGTACCTACAGCTGGGCACCCCATCGGAGGTGGGTCCTCACTGCAGGGAGGGAGCTCTGGGGCTGCAGGGCAGGGCATGGCCCTCCAGTGCTGCAGCTTCCCCCGCACAGCCCCTGGGGAGCTGGGAGCCCTCTCCACTGCCATTTCCCATTCCCCTGTGATGCTCAGGGCGCTGCCTTTGCTCTCTGTTACAGCTCAGAGGGATCTCTGCTTTCCAGGGCAGAAAATCTGCCTCCTTGGTCTTCCCTGTCACTGCACACTCCTCAGTGTGAGAGTTTCAAAAACGCCCAGCTGAGCCAATGCACTGGCTCAGGCAGCGTGTGAGTGCTGCAGAGTCAGTGGGTGCTCACTGCCTTCAGGGTCCCACGGCCTCTGAGGGGCATTTCATCAGCTCTGTATACATTTCAGTATCACTCAATAGGGTGAAAGCTTATCGTCTTTAATTGTGAAGGTTTATGTTGGCAACCACTTAGTTCCTACGGTTACATCTCTAAGAAATTGTGAAATAGGGACTTCAAGGCTCTGGGCAGAGAAACAAATTGACTGTTACAGAATTCATGAATGATAATAACTCATTTACTTATAATGTTAATAAATAATTGGTGTAAAATCTTCTAGTGCAGCCTTAAAATGCATGGGGTATTTAAAGGTCAGCTCTGCTCTTAACTCTCCATTAAAACCCTTATGTTGCACTAATGCAGCCCAGATGACAATTACAGTGTTTCAGGGTGTTCACTCAGTGAATCTATAACCTGGGCTGCCCTGCAGGGCTGCCCTGTGTGTGTTCCCCCCCCACCACAGGAGGCTTTCTAGCCTGTGCTAGGTCAGTGTTAGAAACCCCCGTGTTTCTGGACATGCTAAAGCTGCACCCTGGGAACAATATCTGCTGCCTTATTGTCTCATGCAGCCCTTTGCCTAGGCCATAGCAGGATCCTGAAAGAAACAGCGCTCTGTAGCAGGTAAATACTCCACAATTCGTCCACAAGGTCACCCCTGTTACCCCACCCCATCAGGGAACCTGAATCCTTCTGGTCTCTGAGTTATTTCCCTGGCTGTGTTTCTCATTATCCCTATCTTGCAGCGTTACTGAGTCCTGGAGTACCCGTTTGGTGTTGCTGCTTTTCTAACTCCTTTTTCCCCCTATTTCCCTCTGATTTGTGTGCTTTCCTCTCTGTCACCCGTGCTCTGCTTGTGTCACTTGTGAGCAGGCACACACCAGGCTTTGCTCTGCTGTGGGGTGATATACCATGGCCTGTCCTCTTTGTCTCATCAGCACACGTAGCAGTTCAATTTTCGTCACTCTTTCCCTGCACAGATCTTGCTTTGCCTACAATAAGTTTTTTATGCCTTTTCTCTAAGTTGTTTCCTTTTCTACCTTCTCCCCTGAGAGGCAGCTTTCCTCAGTGTACCCTGGATGAGGGCAAATCATCCATTTCTCTAACTATGCTTATATTTTGCTCCTCTGCAACTGTGACATCCTCATGCTTTGCTTTTGTCCATCAGCAGCGTGTGTTAAGCGAGGCTTTCCCAGCTGCCCAGAGAGTGCAGTTAGCTTGGAGCTTACTGATTTGTGGAGTTGACTTTAAATTATTCCTTCATGATTCCAGGCGTGGGACGAATCAAGATGAATCACACGGTGATGAAGGTAATTCCTCCCATCAGCTGAACAATGAATCAGTTGCTATTTTTCTCATAGTTAAGATGCCATTTCGTATGTGGTACTAAATAATGTTCCCTGTTAAAATCAGGAGGCTGAATAAAGTGGTCAGTTTGTTACTGGCTTACAGGCTAATATACAGAATGAATCCCAGCAATACAGCCTCCAGTGTAAACAAATAATGTTTAATCATTTAGAGGAGGAAGTCTGGCGCCAGGTCAGGAGTCATCTGAAAGCATCATTCTCTAGAAATATATGATCATGCTATTGCTTCAAAGGGAAAAACAAGCCCATTGCAACCCAAATTTCCTAATGTCTCTGGAGGTCCTGGAAGCAAACACAGGACTCAGTTCTGCACTACAAGTCTGACAGTAGATGTTACTATCTGTTGGTGATAACTGTTCGTGATGCAGTATATTTAAGTAAAAAATATTTAAAAAAAGAGGCAGAGATTTATATTCCTTCAAAAAATATTAATAGAAATAAAATTATGTTACCTGTAGTCATCTTTACTGTAGTCTGTGTGTTGTATGTTTAATGAATCAGAGCTGGGAAAAATGATATTTCTTTTTTCCTCTGAGTCAAAACCAAGAAGTGGAACCTCTTGAAATGAGGATCTAAAGCCCAGAGATGCTCTGGGAAGCTGGTTACTTGTCTTCTGTCACTTCAAATTAGCAGGCTGTGATATGGAGGGAGGGGAGATGCCAAAGCGATGTGGAGAAGTTGTGCTGTTGGGAGTGGGGGGTAGCAGGAGGGTAACCTTGGAGTTAAACCAGAACATCAGAGTGGGCTCAGGAGCAATCAGCCTGGCAAACAAAGCCCCGGATCTCCTATAATTGTCCATACATTTTCTGTGGTGCTGCTTTGAATCTGTGAATCAGCAGCAGTCTGGCTGAATGTGCTTCATGAGCACTCACCTGGCTGGGAGGCACTTGCACAGCAATGCCAGTGGCCTTCAGACTCTCCTTACTTAGATGAAGGAGGAAAAGTGAGGAGAAGGAGATGTCCCAAATCCCAGGGCCCTGAAGGGCCTGCCAGGTTCCATTTCTGTTACACGCCTCTTCTCCTCTGGGTACAAAGCAGCCACATCAGCTGATGACCTGACCTGTCCTGGAAATGCCTTCACCTTCTTCGTTTAAGGCTGAAGGTTCTGCAACTCAAACAGGAGCTTGTGCCCTTTATTCATTATGTCACTTCCAGCCTTAGCTAAATAAAGAAAATCCTGCCTTCACTTAAATTTAAAACGACACCAAATCATGATTCAAACTTGTGGTGACATTTATCCAGTTAGCTGGTGTTTGCTATAGGTCGAAGGGACTCATAAATACAGTTGTCTTCATGTCTCGTGCACATTTCTCAGTGTTCCTTGACAGTTATTAAGTGCATTAATTCTTCCGATGCTAATTTCTGTGTAGTACTGATGAAAAATGCCTTTTTTTTTCCCCCGGGGAGTTGGCACTTAGCAAATATCTTGATGGCAATAAATTAACGTATGAACTAAGTTTCTGTTGCCATGGTTTTCTTCTCCACTGATAGGCACAGCTACTTTGTCCTCACTCCAGCAAGGGTAGAGAAACAAAGCCACAGCCCAGGCTGCCTTCAGTGCCCAGATCCTCTCTCCTCTTCTGGCTCTCTTGTGTGGGTGCCCCAACGGTGCTGCCACTTTTTGCAGGTGTCTGTCCGAGTGTCACTGCACGCCCAGAGCTGGCAGGGCTGCAGGCTCCTGAGAAGCCCAAAGCAGACGGACACGGATGCTGCTGAGACACGTGCTCAGGGACCAGAGAGCTGCCCTGCGCCTTTCACGGGCCCCTCTGCGCTCTCACCCACTGCAAGACAAACTCTGCCAGCAGCACTTCCCTCCTCTTCACCCACGGGCTGTTGAGGCTAAAGGCAAAGTGGTGGAACTCAAAACACAAAGGGGCTCGGTTCAGTGCTTGGTGACCTCACATTATTTAAGTTAGCTGAGGCTTCCCAGAGCCTTTTGATGAATGCAGAGAAAATTCAGTGCGTTGCCCGCGCTGTGCCCTGCAGCAGAGGTTTAACTAATAGTCCCTGGTCTGCAGAAACACCTTCATGCTTCCCAAGGGGAGACAACACAGGGCTGCAAACCAGGGTTACTGTTTTCAAAAAAGTGAGGAGAAACCATGGAGACAGCAGTGCTCAGAGTACGGCTTTAGACTCCGGGTGAAAGTAAAACATTGATTTGACAGGACCTTCTGCTGTGCCTGTGGTACTCCAGCTGCAGCACCATGCCAGCCCCACGTGCCAGGAGAGAGCTTCTCCTACTGGTGAACGATGAGCAGCTTTGGTTGGAGGAAGTGTGAGTCCTCAGGACTGCTGCTGGGGCCTTCCATCAAGCACTGATGCTGCTGCCAGCTAAATTCAGGCAGGATCATGGACGGTATCTGGAAACAAAACTTCCCAGCATCCTAATAAAAATCTTGCCATTTAAAATAATGATGCCAGCTGTCTTCATTGAACAAAAAGAACAGCAATCCCTGCTTTGCCCTGATTCACAGGTATGTCCTCTCTCTGAAACAAACAGTAATGGTGGAGTGATAAAATTTCTAGTCTTAAGATATGTCAGTTTTATGAAATGTATTTGTATATATTCAGAAAGAAGAAAAAAAAAATAACAACCTTCTAAGAGACGAGGCAGAGCACAAACAAATAATGAATTATTGTGGGTGGTATTTTTGGGTGACTGTGCTGATCTCCTTGGCAGTGGGTGAGCCCAGGGCAGCTGGAGCCCAGCCTGTGCCTCATCCTGCCACATTCCAGCATGCGTGGGTGGGAGGACTGCAGCAGAGGACGCTTCATCCATGTTCATGAGATGCTCATGTGGACAAAACTTGCTTTGTGTCTTTACAACTTCAGAAGGAGGTAAATGGTCCTGTCAGGAAACCTGGTCTCTGCAGAAGCTCTTTGAGGTGCTGCTGCCGTTCCTCTCCGTGGGTCAGATTCCCACAGGTCAATTTCCTCATCGCTCCAGGATCTTTCCAGGCTTGGGCACTGTATTTGTTGTTGTGTCTGAAGCCAGTGCGGTGCTGGGAGGGCAGGGATGCTGCTCCTTGGCAGCAGATCAAACCTGGGCTCGTGTTGCTGCAGCCTCCCACTCTGCTCAGAGAGACTTGGGGCTGTGGCACCAGCCAGCTCTGCCCGGAGATGCTCCTGTTCTCACTGCCTTAGTGCAGCCACACCTGCTGGGCTCTGGTACCCCAGGGCCTCACTGAGTGAGGAGTCGGCAGAATGAACCCTTCTGGAAAGGCTGATCATGCATTCTCCCTCTGTCACGACCTTCCCTGGAAAAGAGGGTGCCATAATGTCACCAAATGAGACTAAAGGGTCATCATCTACATTAGTTGACGCAAGTGGAAGTCTTGCTCTAGCCAGTGTTGAGCAGAAATACAAATCCTGGGTGCCAGGGTGCAATTGCTCCACCAAGATGCTGTGTGAGTCTATATTTATTGATAATAATTTAAGCACAGCAGTTCAGCAGCAAAACTACCTCAGGTTTATGGTGCAGGCAAGTGGTGACAGTGAGATACACTCCCTGACTTGTGGGTTTGCAGCCTAAAGAGAAATGAGAGGCAAGAGGAAATGATCTGCATGATTGCAGGTAACTGGTAGTTAATATACAATATCAAGATATCTCATTCTATATAATATATCTGTAAAGGTTTGATCATAGAGATCTGATCATAATTTTTTCAAAGAATATTAGTTAATAGCACAAAATCCTTTTTTCCACCTTGTATCCATTTGTCAGTGCAAAAGTGAAAAAAAAATGGCATTCCAGCTCTTTTGCTTTTACCAATGACACATCTATGCTTCATCCATTATTGAATGTTTCTATTTTTTCTCCATGAGTTTTTTTTTATTCTAATATCACCTGATCTTTGTGCAGTTAATTCCCTTGTCACAAAGCCATGTAAGTACTGACCTCAGAATCTCAGAATAGCCTTGGAAAAAAAAATACTGTAGCTTAATTTACATCACTGTCGCTGAGGGCTCTGCATATTTCCATTATAAAACCCCAGTTTCAGTTGGCTGGACAATATGGATTGGTGTGGCTGCATTCAGCTTTCAGGAGGGAATTTATTCTTAGAAATTGGGTCAAAGAATTTGGTTTGGCATGATCAGCTGAGAGTGGCTCTGTTTCAAAATAGAAAATTTTCAGGGCAGCTCATTAATTTAAACAATTAGGTTAAAACATTCTTTATTTTAAAAGTGAGAATAAACTTTCATCAGCAAGGTTATCTAAAGGTGAACTGAGATGTACAGGTGAAATAAACAGGAGCTGTCCAGATGCCAGAAAACAGAGCAAACAGATGCACATATATTTTTTAATATTCTTTTCCTGTCTTGCTTCCTTAATATTTTATAGTGTCAGTAAAGTTCGGTCTTTCTCAATATTGTGTGTCCTTTGTGTAGTTAGGTTTGACATTGAAGCAGAGCAGTTCTAAATTACACGTCTGGCTGGTGGAGATGGTTTCTGAGCCCCCATGGACACAGACTTCCTCAGCAGAGCTCCTTGGAAGACCAAGGTGTGAAAATAAACACTCCTGTTGTTCTGTGCTCCCCTGTCCTTACCACGCCAGTTTCCTGGGGGTCTGCAGGGACTTTGGAAGCCTGGTGGCAGTGCCACTGGGGCTCGTCTCCCCCATCACCACGAGAGCCATGCAGACCCAGGAGCTCCTGCTTGACTGTGTGCCTTCCCCATCCCTTCTTCAGCCTGCCAGAGGCTCTTAATGATCCTGAACCCTCTTGGCTGAGAGAATATTAATTGAGCAATTCCCCTGAGACAGCCAAGTACACAGCATTCCCAACACTTGTCAGTTAACTTTTCCTTTCAAAGGGTACTGTCTGTAAATAACCCCTCGAGCTCCTCATTGCGGGGCTGGGGCAGGGGGGCCCTGCAGTCAGCACAGCCCTAGGTCTGGAAATGGACCTGCTAAGAAGATTAAGTCTGCATTGCTGAGCATCAAACCCATCAGCATCTATACAGCGGGCAGAATTCATATCAAACCTGTCAGGCAGAGTCTGTCACGGCGGGGTTTCTAAAAGGTTACCACCCTCCAGATACCTGTTTTTCACTTATGAACAGGGTCGAAGATGAATTGTTTTGCAATTTGAGTCTTAGTCTACTGGTAAGCTGCTGGATTCATTATTGAATTAATACCTTGCTTGGGTCTACCCGCAGGCGCCCCTCTAGTGCACATGATGAATAACAATCTGAAGGATAAAGAGGATAACCTGGAAATGTTTTCACTTCAGAGAAAAGGTCTGATTTGTTTAACTGCCCTTTACCAGAGTTTCTGTACAAAAGGCAAACTCTCACTGGGCAGTTCTGGCCTCTGAGATGGGCTCTCTCTTCTGTGCAGCCTGCCCTTGACAGCAGCTACTGTGGGGAGCCTGGAGAGCAGCAGAGGTCCCTTTTTCAATATACTGAAAATCTTAGTTGAACATTACCTCAACAATTATCAGCAGGCCCCTCTGCCCCCAGGATCTCCCTGCATGTGATTCTTCCCACAGAACTGGGCTGAGCTGTGGAACTAGCAGAGCCTTTAAGAGGAAAGAAAAAACAAGGAAGAGCTGAGCCTTTGCTCTCACCAAATAGAAAGGGAAGATCCAGAACAAAACGAGCAGCACAGCAGAGCAAGGTCCGGTGGGCAGGGGGTGCTAAACACAGCTCCTCCTCTGAAGCATTATTGTGTCAGGGATGGAAAGCCAAGGAGGAGGTTATTGAGAGTTTGTAGGGAGCCACATGATCTGCACAGTGTCCTTTTAATTGCTGTTTCCCCTGATAAACACTTCCAGCTCACTGCTCACATCCCAGTCCCCACAGGGATACCTGTCCTTTTCCTGTCACCCTGATGGAAATCAGGGAAGGGAAACTTTTCTGATGCATAAATGGTATTGTGAGAGGAGGACAATCAGCATGGAAAAAAAACCCCAGGTGATGGTTTCTGGGGAGCAGAATCCCTCTGCTGGCTCCTGCCCTCCATGCACTGCTGCAGAACCCTCTGCTGGCTCCTGCCCTCCATGCACTGCTGCAGAACCCCTCTGCTGGCTCCTGCCCTCCATGCACTGCTGCAGAACCCTCTGCTGGCTCCTGCCCTCCATGCACTGCTGCAGAACCCCTCTGCTGGCTCCTGCCCTCCATGCACTGCTGCAGAACCCTCTGCTGGCTCCTGCCCTCCATGCACTGCTGCAGAACCCCTCTGCTGGCTCCTGCCCTCCATGCACTGCTGCAGAACCCTCTGCTGGCTCCTGCCCTCCATGCACTGCTGCAGAACCCCTCTGCTGGCTCCTGCCCTCCATGCACTGCTGCAGAACCCTCTGCTGGCTCCTGCCCTCCATGCACTGCTGCAGAACCCCTCTGCTGGCTCCTGCCCTCCATGCACTGCTGCAGAACCCTCTGCTGGCTCCTGCCCTCCATGCACTGCTGCAGCCCAGTGCTGCAGGGAGCAGGCAATGTCCGAGGGCTGCAGGCACTGCTGGTGCTGCCAGGTTTCTCTTTTCTCCCCTTTTCAGACTGCAGTTCTCTGGCTTTGGCTCATCTTCTCTTTGTAATAAAAGCTATTAATGAACTGTGTTATCAGAGCATTACCTTATTAGTGTGGCACAGGAGTTTCCAGTCTCTTGACAATAATCTGCTGTAAAGGCAGATCCCACTAAGGCACTGCAGGACAGGCACCCTCCGGCTGCAGCTGGGGCCAAGGGGAATCCCTGCAGAGAACTGGCAGGATTCCCTCTATTTCCTACATGCTGTGGCCCTGGAAAGACTGGTTTGGAAGGCACAGGCACAGGAGCTCCAAAGGTCTCAGAGCTGTGAGAACAGCTCCAGAAGCTGACGAGGAGGGGCCGGGTCCCAGTGGGCTCTCTGATGCCCCAAGACCAGGTTTTCTCTGCCAGCTGTAGCTTGAAGGGCCATGGACATGAGTCATGGTCCTGTTGCTGGTGCAAACATCAGCCTTGCTCTTTCCTCACTGCAAAATTTCTGTAGGAGTGGCAAATGAGGAAAACATAGAAAAATCCAGCATGGTATTAGCACTTGATACATGACCTAAGTGCTGCCTCTCCTTTGTAATCTGTCTGCTCTGATACATAAAATTGGCTTTGCTTTTCCCCCTTAGGCCTGCAAAAAAAAATAAAAGGTATGTTTTCCTTCTAGTGGGAAATTAGTCATATGGTAAAAATACTTATTGAGGCATAGAGATGTTGGTCCATTTCCTGTTTGAATCAATAGAAAAGTTGTTATCAATTTTGGTGGGGTTTTTTTTTGGAGACAAGCTCTGTTTTATCCTTTTTTTCAGTAGATGAATTCCCTGCTGATGCATATTTCGTCCTGGTTAGTCTTCATCGAGTTTTTATGACTTTTAGGAAGGAATAGGAATATAACAGAGAATGAAAAGGGTCATTTTATAAGCTAGAGATGAACCATTAGAATATGAGAATGTGGATTGCAGTTGGTGGCTAGCATTGCCTTATCCTGAAGACCTACAGGTGAGATGGTTGAACTGGGTATTTTTCATCCACGGTGTAAAAGCTGCCAACTCCTTTAAAATCTGATGCAATATGACATTTGTGTCACATTTTATCTGTTGACATTGGTTTATGTTATGTCAGCCGATGTGATATAACCAGACACAGCCTAATAGCCAGTGATGTGCAAAACAGGCATTTTTGTTCTTCCTTTGCCTAAGGCTGGTGTAAAATAGCACAAAAAGCAAAATAATCTTTGACTTCATGGATGGGACATTGTCGGGGGCAGCTACCATAGGGTTAACACCGTGTATGACCCCTTAATGTCACCCCTCTAAATAGGCAACTCACCTTCAGAAATGATGAAGGACACGATATTCCCTCTATGGCATTGGTGATTCGGTTCTCAGGAGTCAGCCAAAGCTTTCACCAAGCTGTTGGTGCCAGGTGCTTTAGTTCAATGGATCTGTATTAGGGGGCTTTTCCAGGCTGGCAAGTGTGGAAAAAGGGGAAGCATGGGATGGGACACATCCCAGCCCCGAGCCTGGGCAGTCCGGGGGGACAGAGCTCAGCCAGACCGGTGGGTAAACAGAGTCTGAGTTTGTTTGATCCCAGCAAGTGTCATCACCCGGGACTCCTTTGGGCACAGCACAGTTTGGAGGTGCTGTGTTTAAGTTTCACTGTGAGAAAATCCTTCTCCAGGTGTTCAGGGGCATGAAATAGGAAGCACAGCCATCCACCTCCTGACCGCTGGGCAGGGAGTGACCGTGGGCTGGTCAGGGAGGGTGTGCAGGGCATCTCTCGGGGCTGCAGAGCCCCACCAGGCAAAACCTCAAAGGCATGACATGGCCTGTTGAGCTGCTTTCTCAAATTTGACTCGAGTCTAAATGCCACGAATCCCAAGCACGGTACTCATTGTGTTTAATTTTCCCTCTGTGTGCTGGTTTTGGCTGGGTAGGGTTCATTGTCTCCGCAGCAGCAGCCGGTATGGGGTGGTGGTTCGGGCTGTGCTGGAGCAGTGCTGATAGCCAGGGGTGTTTCTGTGGCTGCTGCCCAGGGCTTACAGAACACGGTTCTGCCTCTCACCCACCCGCGAGTTGGGAGGGGGCAGAGCCGACACAGCCAAGGGACACCCCAGACCATATGGCATCGTGCTCATGGCATCAAGGTGGGGAAGAAGGAAGTGGGGACGTTCAGTGATGGTGTTTGTCTGCCCGAGTCACAGCTACGTGTGATGGCGCCCTGCTGTCCTGGGGCTGCTGAGCACCTGCCTGCCCCGGGCAAGTGGGGAATGAGTTCCTTGTTTTGCTTTTGCTGCACGTGCAGCTTTTGCTTCAGCTATTAAACTGTCTTCATCTCAGCCCAGGAGTTTTCTCATCTTCACCCTTCCCATTCTCTGCCCCACTGCACTGGGGGCAGTGACCAAGTGGTGTGTGGGGCTCAGCAGCTGACTGGGATTGAACCACAACACACTGCCATAAAATAACATATCAAACAGTCTTGGTGTCCATCACGCTACCAGTTTCAGGCATAGTAAAAAACTATGGGCGGACAGGTATTCTTGGACTTGATGATCCTTGTGGGTCCCTTCCAACCCAGAATACTCTGTGATTCTGAAAATTGAGCCAAGGTAGCACAGTCATTCTGAAACACCTCAATTTCTATGGGACTGTTGTTCCTTTAAGTGATGGATCCAGCCCAGCTGGCCATCACATCTTACCTCAAAGACCACATATTTTGTCAATATTTCACTTTTTGCAAGATGAAATACCGCTGGCAGAAAGATCTCTAAGCACATTTAACATGTACAATGTCAAGTGATGTATTTACACCTGTTCAATAAAAAAATATAGAAAAAGTATTTATCAGGGAAGCAATGGGCTAGGTAATTTATATTTTGTGTGAAAGACCACTTAGGAACACTTAAAGAAAATCAGCATGATACCAGTTTTTCTGCAGTCCTTGTAGTCATACAAACTGACATCCAGCCCAATATGGAGGCAAGAGTAAACTGTCTAAGGGCTGCCAAAAAGGACACATGAACCTTTTTCACTCTTGAAGCACAGCAGGATCCTGGTGGGGAAGGTGTGGCTGCTGTCTGTGCTGGATAACCCTCAGCCAGGTGACAGACTAAATTCAGAGCTAAAAGCAGCAGAGAAAAGGAGGATTAAAGGTGTCAGGAGATGTGGGATCCAAACCTGGGCTGGGAGATTGGCACACCTGCTCCCTTGCTCAGCACTGTTATCATAAACTGATCACATCTAAGTGCATCTGCAATGCTGTCACCAGTGCTCTCCTGGACAGCTTCATCTGCTGCGCATCTGCCTTTCCCTCCTGGCTGACAATGGTATTTCATTAGAATAGAAAGGTACTTGATAAAACCCCTTTTAGCAGTGGTTTATGGAAATAAAACAAAATAAAAACAACCGCTCTGCTGGGAATTCCTTGCACAGGCAGTTTAAGCAGAGTGCATGGCTGGAGGGTGCCCACGCAGGACTGGACCAGTGCAGGGACAGTGGGCAGAGTGGGGCTGGGTCACACAGACACCTCCAAGGCCATGCCAAGGTTAGAGCTCCTCTGCACAGGCACGGCTGGGCAGGGCCCTACAGCTGCTGCTCTCTGCATGGGCACAGCTCAGCAAAGGTGGGTGCAACAGGGCACAGCTCAGCAAAGGTGGGTGAAATGGCACAGCTCAGCAAAGGTGGGTGCAACAGGGCACAGCTCAGCAAAGGTGGGTGCAACAGGGCTCAGCTCAGCAAAGGTGGGTAAAATGGCACAGTTCAGCAAAGGTGGGTGCAACAGGGCACAGCTCAGCAAAGGTGGGTGAAATGGCACAGTTCAGCAAAGGTGGGTAAAATGGCACAGTTCAGCAAAGGTGGGTGAAATGGCACAGCTCAGCAAAGGTGGGTGCAACAGGGCACAGCTCAGCAAAGGTGGGTGAAATGGCACAGCTCAGCAAAGGTGGGTGCAACAGGGCTCAGCTCAGCAAAGGTGGGTGCAACAGGGCACAGCTCAGCAAAGGTGGGTGAAATGGCACAGCTCAGCAAAGGTGGGTGAAACAGGGCTCAGCATGGGCTCACTCCATTCACCCGGGTCTCTCTGGGTCTTGGTCAGGATTTGAACTGGGGTTTGCTAGAAGTTGTTGCCATCCCTCTCCTGAAACCTGTGAAGAGCAGAGTGTGGCAGCTGGTTTCTTCTTTATGCCCTGAGCTGCACACACATTTGCAAGCTCGAGGCCAGCTGCAGTAAATATGCTTTATTAGCGATGCTGCTCTGATTAGGCTGGAAGGAGAGCAGAGGCAAACATAAACCTTTCCTGCTAGTCAGTACAATGTCCAAAATGTGACACCGTAAAGGTCCTCTGTATTTTGGCCAACTGCTTTCCCAGTACAAGCCTATTATTAATTTCTATGTACTGCTCATTATTTTCTCAATTTAGAAACTTACAGGAATTGTTGTGATAACATTTAAATGGCAAGAAGGGGCTGGACTGTCCCAGCACTGGTCTGAGAGCCCCGGCTCAACCCACTGACATGCCAGGAGGTCTCATTATCCATCCTGCTCAGCTGTTTCCAGCAAGATCACTCCTGTAACTTTTTCCTAGACACATATTTTCTTCCCTGACACTATCTTGTGCTTTCTGTAACTCCAGCAACTCTGAAGGGTAGATGCAATTTGATTGCAGCAAAGCTTGTAGCACACTGGTAAATGAGTTCTCATGGTCTGATTTCTCCTTACAGAGAAAATCATGGCTGCTTTGAGATGGCTGCTGAGCAGAGTGTGCAGGGTATAACCAGGGTGGTGTTCTGAAATTGCAGTGATCAGATGGGTATGTTCAGTACCTGGTTTTTAACATTTTGCTCATTACAGAAAAAAATTCTGACATCTGCCTTTCTGCTTTTCCTTCTCTTTCCTTTTTCCATTTATAGACATACATACAACTCCCTTCATGTTTTCTCTTTGCAATATTTGTAGCTGCCAAAGCAGATAATGAGGCTACAGACCTGTAGGCTACTTTGTCTGATATCTACGGCTGCTGTACTATGGGGGCAAAGATCATTCTTCTAGAGAATGGCACAGGGCACCATCACCCAGCAAAATAAAACATTGAGGGGTAGAGAAAGGCACTGGAAACTCCCCCAGTGGAGCAGGGAAGGCAGTCAAGGCTCCCTCACATTAATATTTGCTGTTCCTCTATATTGCATTTTTAATATGTGAACATTTGGAAGTGCTGGTTCTTCAATTCCATATGTTACACACACTAGGGAGAAGATCTGAACAACATCTACAGTGCCAAGAGAGCTTGCCATGCTGTGACTAAGCCCGAACTGTTGTGTTAACCATGAAGGATAAATAATGGATAGTAGTTGGCCCTTCCATCATTTTTGGGAACGATGCCTTTTCTGTGTTATATGCTGGCCAAAATGCTGCGAGAATAAGAAATATGCTTTGCAGCCCTCCATTTTCTCAGCTCTTAAAGCCTCAGCACAGTAATTAAGTTATTGCTGGTAATTTTGGTCTGCAGGTCCCTTACAGCTCAACTGCCCACTGGACTCTGCACTTAAAGCAGGGAAAGGGGCTGCAGCAAAAGCCATGAAGCAAAAAATCTGTGGGGGAAGGCCACTGCTGACCACAAGGATTTCGGGGCTCAGCAACCTGGGCATTCCAAACCTCTTCACTCTGTCCCTTGAATTCATCCACTGAGCCATGGGATTGATCCAGAGGCTGAATCCTTGAATGCATTCCTGCTGCAGATGGGGCTGGGGCCTCCCAAGGCTCTGAGCAATTAAAACTCTTCAGATTTCACTTCAAATTCAACAATGTCTTTTTACATGCAGTAAGATTTTTGGCTGTAATATATGAGAACTAAGTATTTGGAAGGAGGGGGAAAAGAAAGAGTATTTGGGAAAAGCATTTATCAATATTTTAGTCAGAATTTGTTTTAAAAAAGGTGCATTCCCCATGAAGCGGCCAGTGGTAAAACCCAGTATCTAATGACTGTTTAAAAAAGAAAAGGCCAAGGTCCATAATATCTCTAGTGCTGAACCAGAAATGCCAGGGGTGAGGCCCCACTGTGGGGCAGTGACACTGTCACAGGCTGCACCTTGCATGGGTGGCACTGGAGGGCATCTCAGCGGGGCAGATGGTACAAGTGCACAGAGACAGTGTCAGGCACAGATATTAGACTGGAGTTTTCAAATACCTTCTTCTGAATACCTGGAAATCTGTGGAAACCAGACTCAGAGTTCAGACTCCCGAGGCTGTAAATCCTTCTATTGTCAGAGCTTGTTTTCACATCCAAGCCAAGTTTAACAGTTCTGGTAATGGCAGAGATGGATCTCCCTATCTTTAAGTCCCCTGTGCTGTTTTGAAATCCCACTGTGTGCTGTATGCTCCTCCAAACCACTTTTGCTCCCTGTAAATGTTTTGTAAAAGATTTCCCCATAATTTTCTTTTGTGCTGAATTTGGCAATATCAGCTATTCCACTCTCAAACCCTGGATAGAGAGCTGGGCATTTCTTTTCTCCTGTGATTTTCTCCACTGTGCTTTTCATCGCATCACTGAAATTGAAATATTTTGCTAGTTAAATGGGGAAAGGAGCAGTTAAGGCAGATGCTGTTTCATCATCTGGCTAACACAGAGCTCCTCAGCATTCAGAACAGTTGGTTTACTGCAACAAATTAAGTGCACAAATTTTTCATGTGGAAGAAATGATTTCTGAATTCCCTCTGAAACCCCATTTCTTCTCTAGCAAGATGAGTTAATGAAGAAATTTCCAATTTAGTGTCAGTTAGTGATACAGAGAAGCTTATTCTGCTCTCAGAAGTAGTTTTGTACTATTTTCCATTATTTAAAACTCCTTCAGCCATGATTTGGCAACAGCAGCTGAGAGCATTCCTACAGATGAACTTTTTGGTTACCTGTGTCTCCTGTGCCAAGACAAATGATGCCCCAAACTGAGCACTGGGTCTTCAGCCACGTGCTTTCAGTCCTGGCCAAAAGCACTGAAAGGGAAGGGAAAAAAGCTGAGTAAAACCAGCATTTCTTCTTCTGCTGCCTGTTGATCGCAGTCGCTTTGGTCCTGCCCCTCCCTGCTGGGCGAGGCAGTGATTGATTCCTGGGGGGGAAGGGACCCTCTCTGTGTGCTGGAAAAAAGTAGAAATTTAATTTTATTCCTAGATTAATGCTTTGGAAATTTTCTTTCTGTCTCCTCGATAGCATTATGTACTGCGCTTCTGTCACGTCCTTCCTAACTGGGAAATAATTAGATTGCTAAAGTAAATATGATTATTCTTGACTCCAGCTTGATTTCCTCTGACACTTTTCAGGCCCACCTCAGGCATCACTAGCACCAGGAATCTGTTACACGAGTTCAGTGTTGGAGCAGCAGCTGCCAGGCTGGCATTTCCCCTTCTCCTGTGCTTTCGTGGCTCTGGAAAAATGCTCCGGCTCAGGTGCAGATCTGAGAGGAAAAGGGGTTGCTCTTTGGAGTGTAGATATGGCAGTTTCCCAAAGGCTAAAGAGAAATGCTAAATAAATCAGCAAGGAGGGAAAAGGACTAGAAAATAGGAGCAGAACAAAGTTAGAACACAATAACCAGTTAGATGGACCAAACAGGAAAGTGCTTGAAACAGGACTCAAGAAACCTCAGAAATAAATTGAAACTCTTTCACCTTCCGAGGGAGAAGCATCTGAGAGTATATTTTCAGAAATTTAAAACCAAGAATGACACTTTTTTGGTAAAACTAAGTCTTTAAACTATAGAGCCAAATCTGAAAAGAATAGTGGCATTCAAGAAAAACTTGAAGATTTTAGAAATGCAGAACATGAGGTTGTGAAATGAACTGAATATTGAAACACCATTCCCTTAAGATATTAGACTCAGGGAGACTCCTCTGCCTGCAGAGGTTTTCACAGCAACTTTTCTGATGCTGTCAAATTATTATTTTTTTAACCTACTGATTTATTTACAAACCTGATCTCAGGGCCTGAATTAATCTGTCAGTGTTCCTCTTCAGTAGCAGGAACATTTAGACAATTAGCTCACTGCCAAGGGAAATCGGGGGATTGTTGTCATCAGCTCTAATGACAATCCTATATTAAGGATGCTCTAGGAATAAGAAATCAATGAGGTAGTGGTTTGAAATGACCCAAGGACTTTCCAACCCAGTGATTTAATAACATGGTGAATAAAAAAATAAATCTTAGTAAGTTCTAGTGGTCTAAAACAGAATCTGCCCAAAGGAATTTTCTGATGTTACTTTTATTTGCTTGTCATAATACATTTCAGCCACATTTTCCCCTTTCTGTTCCATACACTATATTAAAGAAGGGGGAAAAAGTTTCCTATTCAGTTTGAGTTTTTCATGAGCCTTTTTCCTCTCTGGTTAACTAAAAAGGCATTAAAATACAAATATTTAATTAACTGACAGAACAATTTAAGCCAAGTTTGAAAGTGGTTCTTCTAACTGTAGATGTGTGCCTGGAGAAGCCACGTGGAGAAAATCCCTTACTTTGAGATGTGTTTAATTTTTTTCTTTCTTCTTTGGTGCAGAGCAGAACCTTTTTGATCTCACTCTTTTGTAAAGTAACTCTTCGTCAAATTAAATATGAAGATCCCTATGAGAAAGCGCTTGGCTTTGACAGGTCTGACAGTCCTGTGTAGCTTGCAACATGGTAATGGCTGGCACTGGAATGAAAAGGTCCTGGATAATGAATAAAGAATATTTTAGTAACATGACTCATAAGTAATACAAAGGCAGCCGTGGCAATGTCTGTACTAATTACAGACTAGTTGCTGTGTTGTAGCAATGCTGGCTATTAAGTGTGTGGGATGCTGAGATGTGTGGGCACCCTGCAAAGCTCCATCTCAGCTCCTTGCAGCTTAAATCCTGCCTGTCCCAGCTGGAGAGTGGGCAACGTCTGTACGTGCCTAAAAATGGACCAAGGGGGACTAAATGAGTGTATCTGTATTTTCACACGCTTTTGTAGGGCCCTTTGGGAGCTGTGGCTGTCCTGGAGGTGCCTTGCAGGCTCCAGAGCCCCAGGCTGGGACAGGACGGGCGGCTGTCATCCCCCATGGTCCTGCCCCTGCAGCATTTCCACAGCACCTCGGGGCACCGGAGACTCTCCATGGGCCTGGTCTGCCTTCAGGAGTTCAGGGAATGAGGTAACGTGGGCTGATCTGGCTTTGAAAAGCAGAGTCGGGTTCAAAAGGCTGGTGGTAAACCTTGGAGCTGCTTGAAGGGTATGCCTGGCACGGGGCAGCACTGCCGAGCACTGCCTGGCCAAGGGATGGCCTTTCTGGTCTGGTCAGAGAGGGATGGGCTTAGGCAGTGAGGTGTCAATGTGACTCAGTCCTGCACTTTAATGAAGCCAGGTCCAGATGCAGTATTTGCTCCATTTCAGCAGTTAATGGGTTGGAAAATTATCCAAGCTCAATTTTCTGTTTCCTTCAAGGTTCTTGCTTCCTGAGTTTTTGGTGATTATTTCCCTGGGCGCCACTTGCTCTGCACCACTCCTTGTCCTTCTGTCCTTCTGACTTGGAGGATTTTTATCTCGTTCCTGAAAGGGCAAGACCTCTGCCCATTTTTCAGATGCTTCAGGGATGTGCAGTATGGTGCATGACTGCACAGGACAGCGCTCAAAAACTGCTCTCATTTGGCAATCCCATGTAACCCTCTAAGAGGTGAAGCTTTCTGCATTTAGGTTGTGTGGAGTGAGCAAGGCAGTCCCTGTGCTGGGAGAACTGTGCACAGAAACCCCGTGGTTGCTAACTATCCACAGATACCACCTGATGATGTCTTAAGAATACAGCCGTGGGTATTAACTATCCACACCTACCATCTGATGATGTTTTTAAAATCATCTGAAGCATGACAGCAAGCTGAAGGCTCACAGACTGCAGCAGGGAGGAGAATGAAAGATACCAATAAGATTTTGGGAAGAAGGGGTGGGTTTGTTTTTGGATTAATGCCTTCAGTAATGGAGAACTGAGAGAGGACAGAAAATGCCTCTTGCACCGTGCCCGCCTTCTCTAATCACACTAATGTGCATGTAATAAAATTAACATTTAGCCTGTCATTATTCCCCACGGGATGCTCCCCTAACCTCCCTGCTCTGTGGTGAACACCGTGGTGCAATAGGGCAGGCTGCATTTCAAACACCTCGGTCGCCACAAAGAGCAGAAGCTGTCAGAGGTCTGTGCTATTGCTCTGCCTTTGGCACCAGCTCTCCCTCCTGTACAGAGCAAGGTGCCAGCAAGGGCAGAGCTGGAGCAGAGCCCGGGCTCTGCAGTGCCCAGCTTTGCTGCTGCCCAGCACTGGGGAGCACTGGGGAGGGGCCCCAAAAGGCTCAACACACCTTACTCAGTGTCCCCCAAAACCCTTCATCACCTGGGGCTCTTCCTGGCAGCACAGGGGATTTGCAGGTTGTGCTGTGAATAAATCACGTTGAAGCCAATGCTGTTGCCTGCTAAATGTCTGATCAGTGCTTGGGTGAAGGAGTCCCCTTCTTGTTTGGCAGGTTCACAATATCAATGCTTGCAATGAGCATTTTTATTCGGTTAAACAGGACACATTTTACTGTAGAGCACCAACACCTCGTCAGATGCTCTGCAGGTTCAGACTGGCCTGCACATCCTTCACTATTTCCCCCTAAAGGGGAGACAGGCAGAGATTAACCACCAGAACATTTTCCAGCTCTTCCTACCAGCATAATTCAATCAGATAACCACAAAATGCTTTTATCATTTTTGGTTTTATGTTTTGAAGAACCTAATTTCCCATTAACATTGATAATAGTATTTGCAGCTACAGCAACAATACAAGTTATTAGTTAGCTTCTGAATACACATGCAAAGTATCCTAGAGGATGCCTGCTTTGTCCAACACCTTAATCAGGATCTGAATCTAACAACTGTCTGTGAGTGAATATTCATGGGTTTGAACAACTGAAATGTTTATATTGCTAATAATCTTAGAAGCACTTACAGCAATTCTTTACTTCCAAAAGCACAATGGGTGGTTCCCAGGAGAGTCCCCAGATATAAAAATTGTGAACACTACACAGGATTTTATCTAGAGTATGTTTAGAACAGACAGTAACGCTACAGATGGAGCCTGTGGTAGCAGAGACACAGAAGGATGTCCCCAGTCTCAGCACAGCTGTCATCTGCACGGCTTCTGTCCATCCCAGCGTGGCCCAAGGACAGTGGCTGGGTCACTTTGCCCACAGATGAGCCTACTGTGGTCTTGCCAGAGGTGATGAAAAGCCTCCAAACCTTGCAAGGCACTGGAGTAATTTGTGTAAAGTTACTCATGGTGGTGTTTCCAGGAGGCTGTAAGCAGGGAGAGCCCTCCAGGCAGGAGTCACTGCAACAAAAGAACTAAGGAACTGTGAGGAGATGGAGGGCAGCAGCTCCCTCCATCACAAATGGCCCTGTGACAGTCCAGTTTCCACTCCCAGGAATAAAAAACAAGCCAGGAGAAAGGAGTGGAGCTCCCGCCTGACTTTGAGAGCACTGTAAGAAAATGTGGAAGGGGATATAGATATGCTCATAGTATTTTGCCTAAATGTTGGTATTTCCTTGTAGTGCCTCAGAGATGCAAGGGCTTTGGAAAGCTGGCAGAAGCCTTTCCCTCTCAATTGCATCCTGGAGAAGGTGAGCTGCAAACTCAGCCCTGTGTTGGGATGATGGTGGTGGATGGAGAACAAGGACAGAGCAGATGGGATCAGTAGAGGGGTGTTGGAGGGCATTCAGCACCCTTCCTGCTGCTCTTAGCAGCTCCCTGGGGCAATCACATTTTCATGCAGCTCTGGCAGAGTCCCCATGACCAAGGAGGGAGCAGAGCCCTGGCTCACCCCAGGGGACATCACAGTCCCACGAGAAGGTTCAGGTGCAGGAGGTGGAGGAGCAGGACATGGTGCCCTGTAAGTGTGACAGCCCCATTGCCTCAAGCCTGTCCTTATTTTGCAGGCTAAATTATTTCCAGTGCCTCACCCAGGGTGTGCAGAAGCAGACAGAGGCTGCTTTTGCATGGGTGGTGCTCAGCTACAGAGCTGCATGGCAAAGGCAGGGGCTGTTAATAACCCAGCGTCCCCGTCCCTCCTATATCATGTGCATCTTCTGCAGCACAAATCCCACAGGCACTGGGGACAGATTGTTGTGTTTTCTGTTTTTGACAACTTGATCATAGGCCAGGAACATGTCCAGGAGGTTGTAATGAGAAGAACACATGAGCAAAGTGTAGGANTTGAGAAAGTTTAACAGTGGCATAACACATGGCCTTGCAGGCAATAAGGTGTCATTTCAATAAACAAATAAATTACTTGGTGTCCCCACTCAGGAGTGTCTTGCAATGTCATTTGCTAGCAGTGCTGTCATGCAAGGTCAGCCCATTTGTGGAGGAATGAGCTCCACTGTCACTTTTTTGGCCAGCGCACTTCCTTGCCCACACAGCAGCAGCTGAGCTGCCCTCCCAGCAGCAGCAAACTCCCAAACAGACCCTGAGACTGAGGGAAGATCTCTGAAAGACTCAGCCATTGCCCTGGGATGGCAAATGTCCCACCGGAGTCTGAGCCTACCAGGTGCCCTTCACATTTGGTGGCATCACTCCCACTTATCTCCTGCCTTATCAAACATTCCGGCACCAAGAAAAGGAAAGGTTGTAACAGAGCTCCAATATTCGCATTGCTTTTCAGGTAGTTTTAAAGGCTTTTTGGTAAGAGTTATACAACCCACACCCCTAAGCAGCATTTTAAGTATTACCTTCTTACAAATAACCCAGTTCTGTGTCCAGGCACTGCCTGGTGATGTGCTGTGTGCTCAGCAGCCACTGCCCGTCGCGGGCTGCAGGGTGCGTGCGTTTGGCTCTGAACAAGGGATGAGAGCAGACATCACCTTAAATATTCACGAAGAAATGTCAGCACATATGAGGTAGTCCAGGGGGAAGGATGGAGGTGGGCTCGGCATAAATCATTTATGGCCACGAGGCATGAATAGATATTCTGGTCATATCATTCTCAGCAACATTATTTTAATAATGTGATGCAAATCTTCACTTTAACGGCAACCTGTAAATAAAACAAGCACTTATTAGAAAGGTAGTGGCTTCAGAAACTTGGCTGGCAGCTTGCAATTTTAAGAACTGTCGTGGGATTTGCATTAAATAACCCAGCAGGGTGAGTCCTCCCCATTGCAAACCCCGACAAAGCTTGTTTTCAGAAAGTAACCACCTCTGCTGCTGGTGAGGGCAGGAGCCCAGCCCAGGAAGCATCTCCTACTTTTAGAAATACCTGAAATACCTCAGCACCAGCAGCCCTGGAGAGGTGATACTTTGCCAGCCAAAGGCGCATTTTGTATTCCTTTCATGTGCATTGCAGCTGTACTGGTGGTGGTATTCAAGGGCTTTAAGGTGTCAGCTATATTCAGTTAAAACAACAAATCTCTTCAGAGATGGTTTCAGGCACCTTTGGTTTTGCTTTCAGCAGCCACTGTTAATTCTGAACTGCTGGCTCGCCTTGGCTTGGCAATCAGCTTTGGCAAGGCACAGATGTGACACAGCTGCATTACAGAGTCCCAAAGGACCTGACCTCCCTGCAGGAACCTTCCCTGGCTCCTCCTCGGGGTGCTGCTTCCCTGGGCTGTGCTTGGACAGGTCCTTGCGTCTGAGGACAGCTAAATGTACACAATTTATTTTTGCTGTTGCTGACATAATGCCAGAAACTTGCACAGTCGGTGTCTGAATCACTGCTCACTTGATGTGGTGTCTGTTTTTTCTTGTCTTTTCTTATCTGCAGGCTTTGATGTAATGATTTCTCTTGCCACAACCATTCCGGATGGCTCTGCATGTGAGACTTTTTCCATTGCCATTGTACTAACAATATTTCCTTTCCAGTTTGTCTCCTCTCTTTTACTATTTCAGGTGTTGTATTGACTTTGTGAGGTGCTAACAGGCTTGTATTTACAAGTTTTCCTTAAGCTTCTTGCAAAAGTCAGATTTTTGCCTGCTTCTCTTAGACCCTGGACATAAACTTTCCCTGTAACATATACTGTGGTAAGCCTGGGTTGATTTCTTGTGTTAATCTCCTCCCACCATTTATAGGAAATGTCTTAATAACTCTAGGGTAGAGAAGGCAAAATACTGCCTGGTCTAAGCTGAGCATGCAGTTGTGGGTACCAGAATTAGATGGGTAATGTCGTTCCTTGTTTCCTCTGTAGGACATCATGGCTGGATAACCAACACGACAGTATCAGAAGCAGAGAACTGTTGATGCTTAAACTAGTGGTTGTGCATCCTGGGTAAAGATGTCTCTTGGTAGACAATACCAAAATTATTTGAGGAAATCATGGTGAAAGAGCAAAGGAGTCACATCAGTGTTCTACACAGCATTAGAGGAAGCAGATTGGCTTGTGGGGTGAAAACCAAGTGAACTGGGGCCGAAAACTGAGTCTGGGGACACAAGAGTAGGAAGTTAGTTGTTCTCTATTAAGAGCTGTCATTAAAAAAGCCAGTTCTGTCTGTGACAGTTGCTGACGTGGAAAATCTGAGCTGCCAGGTGTCATCCTAAACTTCCTATTCCAGCTGTCATGAAGGAAAAAAGGTCTTGAACACACTAGGCTTATGTCTCAACTAGTGAGATGTCTGAAAAGGCTCACATAGCTAAGAACAATGCTTTGAGTTTTTGTAATACCTGGGATAATTTTATCAGAGGGGGATTTATGTGGTGATGCATCACATTAGCCTCGGGCTGTGCAAGACATATGGAAATTAGTGATGGATTAGATTTCAGAAAGCTTATAAAAAGAGCCTTGCAAGACCTTTAACCTTAAAATCGTTCATAGCTAAGCAATCCATTAAAATAAGTATTGAAGTAATCCTTGGGCAGCACAATAGTAAGAAATCTGCTAGTGATTAATGGGCTTTGGTTTCTTTTTTAAATGTTTAATATGCAGCTGTACAGAAAATATCTCTGATAATGGCAGCCACAAGTCCTCACTCTGCTGTCAGAAAAGTCGGCTGCAGAGCTGTGAAAGCCCGGGTGGGGTTTTTTTGCTGCGAGCTGGCTGCAGTGCCAAAGCCCTTTGCAGCCCCCGTGCCTGAACCTCAGCCTGGCACAGGCACAGCTGCACCGAGCAGCCTCAGATGCCTTTGCAGGGGCCACCCCACCACCAGGGTTTGGGGGCTGGCTTCATATGTTTGCAGCCTCAGATGCCTTTGCAGGGGCCACCCCACCACCAGGGTTTGGGGGCTGGCTTCATATGTTTGCAGCCTCAGATGCCTTTGCAGGGGCCACCCCACCACCAGGGTTTGGGGGCTGGCTTCATATGTTTGCAGCCCCCAATCACTTTGCAGGGGCCACCCCGCCACCAGGGTTTGGGGGCTGGCTTCGTACGTTTGCAGCTCCCACACAAATGCCAGTGAAGGCACTTTGATGCCGGGTGAGTCCCCAGGAGCCGTGGCACATGTGACACATCCAGGGCTCTTGTGGTGGCAGCGCCGGTGTTTGGCCCTCGTGCGTGTCCCTGGCTGGGTCAGGGCTTGGTTTTACCTGTGCAGTGGTTTCCTCAGTGTCAGAGCAGATTATTCTGCCAAGGCAGCAGCCTGACAGTCTTGTCTACACTGTTTTACGGCGCTGGGCTGCCTAGTGTCGCCCAGCATAATTTTCAGGGCTGGAAATAGCAGCTTCATGGTGGAAATACAAATCAGACCCTCCTGTCGGACACTCACAGCACTGGCAGCACGTGGGACTTGCTGACTCCACAGGGAACGAGATCACTGTGCAGAGAATCATCACCAGCCATGAGTGCTGGAATATGCATGTCTGCATCAACAAAAATTGCCACTGGTCTGCATTTTGAGCTGCTGGCTCGGGGCTAAATGCTTCAGAAAAGGAATGTCTCTGGTAACACAAAGAAAATTCACTTCCACCGTGAACTTGCCGTGTTCTTAGTGGCTCCTTTTGCTGCTGTTGGTAAATGGCAGGTATGAAGCAGGCAGGCTGGCAGCAGCATTTTCTCTCAGCAGCATTGGCAGCCGCCCACTGCCGAGGGTCACAGCAGGGCTGCGGCTGAGCCAGTGTGGGTGCGCCTGAGCTCACTGGGCAGCCCTGGTGCCATCCCGTGCCAAGGGGCTCCTGCAGCCAACTGCAGCCTGGGAGCTGATCTGGCAGTGCCACTGACCTCCACGGACGGGAGAACAGGCGCGAGGTGGTGGCTGTTCCCATTCGGGGCACAGCACCTGCCTGGGCTGGACCCACACCTGAGAAGGGCACGTCAGTCTGTGCCCCTGGTTCAGCTGGGCTCAAGGCAGAGGTTTGCTGTGCCAGACTCCGGTCTGTGCAGCTCCTGCAATGTCACTTGTGCAGTACCAGCGTTCTGGGGACAGCCAGCATGCAGGGGCTGGCACTTATCCTTTGTTAGATGAGCTAGAAATGCATTCCTTTACAGTTTTGCTGATAGAACAGTCTTCTATTTAACACGCTATAACAATCATTTCTGTTCTGATATGGGCCTTCAATTTGATGTACAATTGTACACTTCATGCATGCTTTCTTTTCTTTTTAAAATAGTTCTCCAATTCATCCACCCGCGTCTGACACATTACCTTGGTCTAAATAGGGATGTGATGCTATTTTCTGTTGCTGCCTATTCAGCACAACACATTGTTTGATGGTATTTTCCATCACTAATCACAAAAGCTATTTGTTTTATCATTGCAAGAATTTCATTAGCTCTACTGACCAACACAAACCACTACCCTTGGCTGCAGCAGCTGCTGGAACAAATGAAGAGACCATCAGTGTGGATCATGCAGCAACTCTGAGAGCTTGCGTTGCCTCCCACCTTTCCCTTCCAGATGTCAGGTGTTACTGAAATGTGCCAGGGTTTCAGGGTAGTAATCACATCAATTTGAGCAGAGAACAAGCTGTCATAATTCACTGTACTAATGAAAATTATGATGACACCACAGCAGAAATCCTTGCCTATCTGATCATCTCATACCACCACAACACAATGTTAAGACTAATGTTCTTAGTAACATATACAAGTTTAGGAACAATTTCTGAAGATGATTAAACACCAAAGCAAAGTGGAGCTGTGTGGAAAACTTAGTTGTTACTTGGAGAGCACAGATTCCTCCAAGCACCAGCATGACTCCCACTGTATTAGAGAAAAGAACTTCAATAAAGCATCATAGAAAAAAAGGTGGAGGAAAGTAATTTTGGCCAGACAAGTGCTGGGGATTCAGTGTTGCAGCCACACTGCATTTCTTTAGGAAAGATGCAAATGGGGAAGCACACTCCATTTACTGCCATGGAATTTCCTCACTCTGGGTTATAAAGTTAACTTAATTGGAGGATAAAATGATTGGAGAAGTTCTGAGGAAGGAGACATGCTCCAGGCTTTCTGTGGTGTGTTACCTTGGCACCCGTGCAGAGGGAAAAGGAAAGAAGTTGTGGGTCCCCTTCATCCCCGGCACACAGTCATCACCATATGCAATAAATAAATGTATTTACTTAATCATCACTTGCGGGGAGTGTGTGGAGGAAAGAATCCACAAAGATTTATCAGAAGAAAAAAGAGCATGAATTCAAAATAGTTTGAGGGAGCTGTAAGAACCAGCTTGTGTGATTTGATCTACTTCAAACTATCTGCAGCAGTGACTCACGAAACAGCATGTCAAATTGTAGTAAATTCAAGGAGTAGATACTGCATTAAAAGATTGAAGGGAAGGCAAAATTAATGTGAAAGTGGGCAGTCAAAAGGAAAAAGAACAAACAGGGAGGTTGGTGGGAGGATGGACAGGGAGCAAAGGGAATCTGAGGCAAGGAGGTGAACTGGGAGCATGAGATTATGATGGATTCCACAGAATTCTTCTCATATTTCATTATATATTCTCTACTACCTTATTTGGAGATATTTTTTCCCAAAAGAAATTAGAAGTGTTTTGAAGAAGGAATGGGAGCCTCAGATGAGCAAAGGGGAAAATCTGTTCAAATCTGTTCCTCCTTGGCTTGCAGATAAGGCCAGGGGAGTAACGCTTGGCAAGTGTGATCCCTCACAGCTTTCCACTTAATCAAATGCCCAGCTCCTGTCTCTGTGTGGTGTACAGAAGCAGAACACCCCATGAGACTGGGGGTGCATTGCCCAGAGGGGCGGTGGGCTGTGCCCCGCAGGTGGGCTCTGGCAGCCCAGCGCCAGCGCCCTGCACGCACAGGGTGCCTTTGGACCACCGGGGGGCTTGGTGCCTCCCTGGGATGGGCTGGGGAAAGGGAGCGGAGCAGCCACAGCCAGAACAACCTCAAAGGAGGAGGAGATGATGAAGGATTACGAAAACCCAACATGGAAGTCCCCAAAATTCAGGCTGTGCTGCTGCTGAGGAAAGGTTCTGTGTCTCAGCAGCTCTCAGCGATCCCTTTGGCTCGCCAGGGCATCATTCTCTTCCCACATACACTCAGAGCTGCTCACAGCCACTCGGAGTGCTGGGGACATTTTTTGCCTGATTTCTGAAGGAAATGAGGCGTTTGCCACCAGCCTGACTTTTTGTCCCCGTGCCTGTCCCTGTCCCTCCTCCAATGAAGTGTGGCAGCACGGATTAACCTCAGCCGAGTGTCACGGGACTGTTGGCCCGCTTGGCCCCGCAGGCACAGCCAGCTTGGTTGGGATAATAACTGTGGAGAGCTCAACCATCCCAGCCCTGCAGACATTGCCGTAGGTCCCGCACACAGAGATGCCCCAGCTGTCACTCTGCTGTCACATGTCTTTATTGCTGCCCCCTGTGTCCTGGAGCCCGTGTGCCACCAGCAGTGTCAGAGGGGTTTCTGTGCCACTGAGAGGAACGAGAACGAGCTGCTACTGGTGTTAAACACAAGGCAGACCCGCAGAGACCCAGCAGAGGTTTCTCTGTCCTGCATCCCCCGTACACCCTGGTCCAGGGCAGGGCCCCTCCCAGGGTCGCTCTGAGCCCAAGGTATCTCACCAAGAGGCAGGAACACAGAGGCAGTGTCGGTGGCTGCAGAGCTGCTCAGCTCCGTGCCCATCAAGCAATTTGTGGGTACTGGAGGACTCTGTGTGCATACTTACCCTGCGTACAGATGGTAAGGTAAGCGTCTGTATTTATGAGACATAAGGCTCCTGTTATTGCATAAAATACTAAAATGTTTACTGCATATTTCTCTCTATTGACCTAGAATCACTGTATTTTCTTTCTTGGGATTTTAAGGCTCTCATTCAGTTGAGAAAAAAATAACATATCTTTCCTGAGCATAAAGGTATTAAATTGCCAGTAAAGTTGTTTTGCAAGTGCTAGTCTCCAAGAAATTCCTGTGTGTGCCTGGAGCCAGCACTTACTAGCCTGATAAAGAAGCAATGACAGTATTAAGCTGTGTAGCACTTTCTGAGCTGAGGGTGAGCTCCAGTTTCTCACCTGAAGTGCCACCTGTCAGATCTGAGACCCATTAGCCATGGAGAAAAACTTACGGACTTGGACAAAAAATTTTGGAAGAAGAATTAGTTAAGTATCAGTCCATGCACAGTCTGAACTGCTGAACTCTCTTACAAGCTGGGAATCTCCCTTCCAGGAAAATCCTAGGATTTAACCAAGAAAAAGGTGAAGGATGTGTTTTGATTTTAAAGAGGACAAGAGGGAAATGCAAATTGGAGAGCTCTTTCAGAGGAACATCAGGTATATGATGGCGCTTTTCAAGTCCTGTCTTGCATTCTAAATGTGGCTTAAAGGTTAACAAAATCCACAGACAGCCACTCTGGGAGGGCTGAATCATTACATTTTACACAGTCCTTCACACTGTGAAGCCTGGATGGTTCCCAAGAGGGAGCAATCTGGAAATAAAAATGTGTCTGATCAATAAAATGAAATGGCTTGAAGAAATCTGAGTTTAGTGCTCTATAAGTCCTAATTGGCTTTGCAAGTATCAGAGGTGACCTTGTCCTTCACAGCTGTTATAGGGCGTGCAGGGTTATTGCAAGGTAATAGCAGCACAGAGGTGATTCCAGTGCTCTTGACAGCCCTAAAGACACCAACCACAGGAGAAATTAGCAGTGAGAAAGGCCAGCAAGAATGCAAAAGTGCTCCAGTGGCACCTGATGAGCTGAGATTTTCACTCCCTGCTTGGGCTAGAAGGCCACAACATCAACTCTCTCTACATCAGTCATGGACTGATACCTGTTTGTATCTCTACAAGGCAGCTTCTCATTTTTACCAAAGATACAAGATATAGACATACATACCACTAACATGGGTGAGCTAATAAAGAGACAAGTATTCAAACAGCATGAGCTATTTAAATAGGGAAGTTAAACAAAATCCATCCCAACTGGCTCTCAAAACTCAGCCCCATGATCTAAAAATCATTTGATTTTACCTACAGAATGCTAAAATATCCAGAGGAATTGTTCCTCTCTCCTCAGCAGCGTGTGTGGACAGAATAAACTTCAGAGGTTTTACAATGGTGAGCCAATGGAGACAGCTCAGCAGAGCCCAGGCTTCTCCTTCCACAAGTGCTCTGGTCCCCTCCAGCATACACACCTGCCCTTTCATCAGAATCATAAGAAAATAAAGGAAAGTTGCAGAGCCAAACATATCGTGAGCCCTCGCAGAGGGATCTGAAAACACAGTAGGTTTCAACACACTGCTTGGCTTCAAATAGTCAGGTTTGAACGGTATTTCCAGCAATGCCCAGAATTATTCCCAAAGATGTGTTTGGAACCACTCTGCCACAAGAATGAGCCAAAGCTTCCAGAAGGTTTCCCTTCCCTTGCCACGTGGATTTGAGCTGACAAGAGAGGTTTGCTTCTCTGAGAACACACAGCCCTGCCAGGCTTTCTTTCATTGTCGTCGTTAAAAATCTGCATATTTCATTAGCTGAGTTTTTTAACCTGGCACCGAAAACTCTCTTTGAGCTAAAAGGTGACATTTCTCCCTTGTAATGAGAAAATTACACCCTTGTCCATTTAAAAATTCTAATAATACAAATCCAAAACGAGCTTTGCATATTTAAACCCTTTTAAATAAAACACTTGATGTTAGTGAGGAGTGAATGATGACACTTTGGAGGGGAGCAGAAGAGAACAGTTTTGCTCTTCGTTCTTCGACTGCTGCAGGAAAAGGGCGTGGGATGTTCAGTGCTGATGACCCATCCCAGGGCTACAGGCAGCCACATAACCTGGGGGACCCAAAGGGTTAACTATTTTTTCATCTATAGGGACTCTGTGTTTGATCTCCTTCTCTGACTCATCACAGCAGGCATTGTGTGGTGAGGTGTCTGCCAACATCCATCCCAACACAGCTACTGGGCCAGTAGCTATGGACCAGTCCTGGGGTTTCTAGAGCTGGAAGCCCAAACCAACATGTAGATGGACCCATAAAAATATTGCATCTTTTTGCATCTTGCAGCACCTAGTAGGATTTCCTAAAAAGCACGAAAATATGGAGACTTCATTACCACAAGCAAGTCTTCCCAGAGCCACTGCAAAGCTCAACTGACCTCCAGGTCACATTTTATTCCCACTGTAAGAGCTGTGAAACCAGAGCCTTCAATCAAATGGCTTTCGCAGGGGCTCCACAACTCCTGCAGGGAGGCGATCGGTGCCAGCCTCAAGGCTTTTATTCAATTTGACAACACAGTGGTCATAGCTATGAGATTTGCTAAGCCTTGGGAACGTGGAATTGTCAACAACAGGATGGAGATATCTTTTTTTGTTTAAGTCTTCCCTCCCCCAGTCACAAAACCCCAATATTCTGCAATTCTAGCAACATTTCTATGACTCTGCCAATAAATCTTTAGACCTCTAAGGGCTAAAATGGAAACTAGTGACAAGCCACGATGCCTGGGGTGATATGCTACTGTATAATCTTGCAATGGCACAGTAAATAACCAGTGTCATTTTCTTGTAATGTTCTTATTACGTTATCAGAATAAACATAAGAGAATACATCACATTCCTTTATGTGCCTCACTTCCTATTAAACTCCTGGCTGCCTCAGTGTGGCCTCTGTACACAGCTCGACTGCAGGCTGGTGAGCTGCAACTTTCTGCACAATGATATTATCATTTCTCAAGTCCTGTTCAACTCCAGCTGGAACTTTTCATGGGCAAAGATGGATGCCACGAGCAAAACCCAGGCACAGGCAAAATTTATCTCAATTTACCCTGGACAGAAAAAGTAACTGAGGATACCTTACTGAAAGCAAAATATACTGCTTGAATGAATTTACAATAAGTAATAAAATACAGCAGGGAGAGACCATTTACTCTAGGGGAAGAATGTAATATATGATATCAGTAATTCACTTTAAAACTATGTAATTAAGCAAGTATAAAGGTGATTATCACCTTTTTTAGGCATTAATGTTATATTTATAAGCCAGTTGGTCTGTGATATCTACCAATATAAAAGAGGCACTTTTAATTTCTGCCACAAAAAGCTATATATGTTTTATGCCACTTCCAGGACTGGCAGCTCTAGGAGCAACAGCAGGAGGTGAAGGTAGGCCTGCAGCTGTCATGAAGGCAAAGTTCACCATCCTCAGGACCAGGTTATAAACACTAAAAAGCCAAATGTCTTACCTAATCCAGGTAGGAACTGCTGGGGTTCCTGAGACTGGGAATAGAATCAGTGGTTCTGGCGTTAGTCCCCAGCCTGACACACAGACTCACCTTCATCCCAGTGTTGCAGAAACCAAACAAGAACCCCAGCACGGGCAGTGAAGCTGGAGCTGGCCAACCAGCAGCACCATATCGCAGAACCAGAGTGTGTTTGCACAGATTTAGAAGGGAATAACTTCACATAATGAGACATCTGTAGATGTTTCATAGATGTTGGCTATTTGCAACTTTGGGCTGATTTTGGAGGAATCACCTGGGCTGATCTTTGGCTCCTCAGCCCAAAACCACAGTCCAGTTCCCTCTTCCCTCTGTTTGCCCTGAGTTCTGCCTAGTCCTTCCTGGAGGTCACTTGGACCCCTGTTCTCTACATTTCTGCCATGGCTACTTTTTTGGAATGTGTCCACTGGGGATTAGACAGAATATTCTTGCACACCACCAGTAATAATTCCGTGTCACCACAGTGAACATGGCACCTGCTCATTAGAGTTCATTTGGAATGGGGTTTCCCAACAGGTGGATCATGGCAGTGCAGCCAGCACATGAGAGGGACACACAGTACAAGGCTCCTCCTCCCCCTGAGCTCAGCTGCTCTGAATGCTTTATATCAGGGAGGGCTGAACAGCACAGCCTCTCTGACACTGCTCTGTTCTCTGCCACAGCGTTGATTCACCGTGCAACATCCAAAACAGCAATGACTCTGAAAAGAAAACCAACCAACCACACCCAGACTGTAGCTCCAAGTGGCCAGTGGGAACGGACCATCCCCACTCCACAGGGCACCCTGTGCCATGGGCTGTGCCATGCCCAGTGGGATCAGAGCAGCTGGGGTAGGGCCAGGAGAGATTTAAACAAAAGTCCCCCAAACACCTTGATGAAATGAAAATTGGCTCCATGGCTCTGGCTGCACAGGGCAAAGGGAACCATCACTGTACAAGCAGGTAATTCCTGCTGATCCTAGTTTATGTGTGTTGCTTTTACAGTTACACTCCACTCATTAAATCAGATGCAGCCTTATTAGATTATTTAGAAAAGCCCATAATTACCAGGGTCTAATTTATTAACAAGATGGGCAGCTTAAACACCATCTTTGGAGATAATGAAATTGTGCTAACTCTGATGCTGAGGGGGAACATGAACTGGAAACTGTCACCAACAAAAGCCATGATATGGCAGAGAGAGAATTTGCCCGCCTGTTGAAAACGCCCAACACATCCTCTCTCTCAAAATGGAAATGGGACAGATATTACTCAGGCTGCATGTGATGCTGACAGAGAAAAAAAAGCACAGTTTGTGGATTTCCACAGCATTTTCCTTCAGCTGCTGCCCCAGCTGTACCAGGCTGTGGCTTTGACATCTGAGAGTGCCCTGAGAGGCAACGCAGAATGCAACCACTGGAAACTCCAAACTGTGCTAAAGATCACTGCTCTCTCTCTCCAGGCACTTTCCAGAAGTGTGTTCATTTCTTCAGAGACCTATTTTTAAAAAAAAATGGTGAAAAAATGGCAAAAATAAAAGGGTCTGTTCTGCCTTTCCTCCTGGCGTAAGGCTGCCCACTAGCAGTGGTGCACACTGAGGTGCTGGGCTCAGGAACAGCAGGCACCTCAGCTCTGCTCCCCTAAAGAGAGTTTCTATTTCAACAAGAGACAAAGCTGGGGGGCTGCCTGCAGGGGAGGGGTCCAGGCTGCAGGAACGGCCCCTGTTCAGCAGGACACTGCCTGAGTCTTCCACAGAGACAAGCGCCAGCTGCCATCAGCAAGGACTCTTTCCAGGCAAGAAAGTTCCTTCTAGTGGCATAAGCAGAGGACTGGAGAAGGTGCCTTTCGCTTTAGGGGCTCAGCAGCAAGATTCCAAGGGAGCTGCAAGACACGCAGAAGTTTCAGAAGATGGAGGAGCAGCCCAGCGCTGGTGTTAGGGCAGCCTGTCCCTGCAGGGCACAGGGACATGTGCTGCCCCATAACACACCCCAGCACTTGGAAAAGGCAGCATGAGACGTGAGGAAAGGCTTATTTTCTGGTGACAGAAACACTTTCTCTCGGCTCAGGAGCAGAAATGCTGCCCTGTAATTATTCCTGGTCTGGAGCACTAGGCAGCAGCTACGTGCAAGGCAGGCTTTATGCCATTGGATACTTTAATGAGGAGGTCAGTGTATTTTGCGTTGAGGGATTTGGGAGTTGTACATTAACTGGAGTGGCATGTGTTAGAAGGACATGTGAATTAATGACACTATTTATAACCCATCTCATTATCACACACAGCTTGATGCCTCAGACAGCTGCTAATTCTCTTAACAAATTTCTTTTGCTGGAAATAAAACTGCTTTGCTTCAACTGTGATCAGTTAGAAGAATGCTGCTGTTGCTATTGTTTGTTTTTTAATGTAAACAGCTCTTTTGAAAGAAAGGCCCTGTGACTGCATGATGCAACTCCCCTGAGTCCAGGGCTCAGATACAAAAATATTCATGTTGAGGCTGATAAATGAACAATGAACAAATTACATGCTTGAATCCCCTGCTTTGCTTTATTTTTGATCCCTAATGTTAGATTGCTATAATTGTATTGCAGCTCCTTGTGTGCATATTACTAATGCGTATGTTGCTATAGAAATGTAAAATTCAATGTCTTGTCCCTTAGATTTTAAAAGAAATGTGCCCCTTCTTTTATTTATGTCCTATTCTCTGAAACAAACAAAAAGAGAAACCATCTGATAAATATTAAAGCCTTGGATATGATTCCAGCCTTTTCCCTTAAGAGACTTTATCATGGTACTGGCTTTTCTGACTCTTTCAGCTGAAAGAGGAAACTAAGCCCTAATCCTGCTTATGTAGAAAACAAATAAAAGGGCACTTTTTTGGTTTGTTCTATTTATCTATATCTGTACATTTATAAGGGTTTTAAGGAAGACTTATAAGGAAACCAGACCCTCTCCCTGAGTACAGATATCCAAGAGTAAAATCTATTCTTTCTCCTTTCTCCTGCCAAAAGAAATCACTATTTACAAGGTTGGCTGCCTGGGGGCAACGTCTGTGACCTGTCTTCAGTTTCCTCCCGTATTTGGGAATGATGGCTTTTAAGGCAAAGAATAGCACGTGTCTGTGCATCTGCTATGGGGCTAATTAATGCTCACCCACAATCCAGGGGGGATTTCTGCTCCTCCTGTGTTGTTTGAGCTGGTACTGACAGCACTTGAAGGACCCTGGTGTGGGTACAGAAAGAGCATCACCTCCCCATCTGTCTTCTTACCAGCCCCTCAGGGATGTGCAAAGAGTTTCATCACACTTGAGATGGATGTCTTCATCTGTTCCTAACTGATTGGGAAGAGACAGGAGAGACCCCATCCTGGTGGAGAAAGTGCAGGGCTGAAGGTGGGAAAAGCTTCTGCTTTTTCTGCTCCTGAGAAAATAAACACTGGGAATCAATTAGCTCCAAATGTAAGCGAAAATAATGTGACTGATCAGGCACCAGAACTGTTTTAGTGATGGGAATGGAAAAGAATGCATTATGACTGAAAATAACACTAACAAAGATCCATTTCCAGAGGTCTGGAGAAGTGGAAAGGGCCATAAACACAGCAGCACTCTCCAGCCTCCTCTTCTCCGATGGGATAAAAGCAGAGCTCCTTGCTTGCTACGACTGCTAAGGTGGAGCAGAAGCAGATGCCAGGAGGATGAACCCCAACACTGCCCCAGGCCAGGGATGTGCTGAGTCACCAGTGACACCAGTGATGGGCCTGAGCTGCCCCAGTCCCTCTGTGCTCACTGCCCTGCTCAGAGCTGGGCTCAGTCTGAAGGGGAGCCCCGGAGACAGCTCCTGCCTCCTGGGTGGGAAAACCTCTCTTGAAGGTATTTTCAGGATCTCTTCCAGCAGCCTCTACATGCAGTGCTGCACTTAGTTAGAGCCTCTATCAGATGGTGAATCTACTGCTTTGCAGAAATTCCCCATCCCTGCCACACTGAAACCAATACTGCTCAGTTACGTCTCAGAAACATCACTTCCTTTGTACACACCACTTTCCAGACTACTCTGGGGCTTATCAAGCAGAGGAATAAGCATATTATGCATTGCAGGCAGGGTAGGAGTTAATTTACATCTCCTCTCTTGCCATGAGACTTCCAGGATGGAGCATGGAGGAGGAGGATTTGACAATGTCTGATTTCCTTAGGCTAAAATGTCATGCACAAAGAGGACCCCGCTCAAAACTGGTCAAAGGATGGCCTTTTACTAGTCAAAGGACGGCCTTTTGCAGGACTTTCAGAGAACTTTGCTCCCAGCAAGCTGTTCCAGACATCTTCCCCCGCAATGATGCTTTGCTGTGAGCTAATCTGTCATGTTAATTTAATGCAGCAGAATGTGAATAGATTGTACTTCATTCTTGCTAAAAAACAAGTGCCTGCTGGTGACTGTTTGCATGGAGGGGAGTCTTTTACACACATTTATGCTCCTCTCCATCTAGATTGACCAGGCAGTTCTCTTGTAGGTGACTCAGTGTGCAGTCCTGCACACTCAGGAATGTGGCTGTAACCAAGTACGTGATGATCCCATGGGCTTTGCTGCCTCCGACTTCAGAAGAGCTATGAGTGCTCTCCTTGGGCCCTTGTGAGGCAGAGTCTGCACCTTTTACAGGGTGGCTTATCTAACCTGACTGCAGCAAGTGAGGGTCCTGCTCTTCCTCCTTGGCAGAGGAGCTTTCTCTCTGTCCTGACATACTGGGAGCCAGGCTGCACTGATTAACCTGCCTATTTGCAGAGTAAAATAATATTGTCTTCATATCTCCCTACCAGAAGTAGAATAATGTGTGTTCCATCACCACTGCTGACTTCTTTAAGGGCACAGAGCAGCCTAATACCATTTGAAAATCCTTTTTTCTGTCTTTTTTTTTTCACCTCCACCAAAGCCAAACCTTCAGCTTCAAGGCTTTCTCACCTCAGATTTTCTCCATGCCACAGTTTCCTGCTAAACACACACTGAAGAGAGCAGGTCTGTCTGTGTACCCCAAGGGCTCCCTGTTAGGGCAGCAGGTACCAGCAGAGGCACTAACTGGTGCTGCTGCCTCCAAGAGAGCAGGGATAAACCGGAGGAGAGTGGTGCTGTTACCACTGGCACTGTACCTGGCAGGCAGAGCAGGGTACTCAGAAATAATAAAGATCAAACAGACACATAACAATACACAGTCTGACTTTGGGATACTAGCCAAGTAAAGCAAAGCAAATCTTGAAGGTAAAAACTCTCCCATTTTCCTCCAGATCAGGGGTCAAAATTCTGCTGCTGCAACTAAATGCAATGCCACTGAAACTGGAACATTTGTCATTTGGATCTAATTTAGCCTTGATTAGCTGCTCTGACCCCCAGAGTCCTCAAACGCATAAAGGTGAGATCTCACCCCACACTGTCCCCAAGCAAGTGCCGGGGTCTGGAAGGCTGCACTGTCCCCCTGGGCCCTGTAAGGTAACTCCGAGAAGTCACTTTGAAAATGAAGCCTTAAAGCCAGACTTGTCCATCCCAGGTGCTGTACCTGCTCCAGGCACACACCGCAACCCCAGCTGCAAAACCTGGGGCCTGAGGGGATTTCCCTGGACTCTGGGTGGCCCCAAAACAGGGGACAGGCGTCACCTTGTCCTCCAGTCACTGCCAGATCACACCTCCCCAGCACAACGCAGAGCTCTGAGACACCCCCTACCCATGGGGACAGGGCTGGAATGAGAACCTGTCACTCCAAATAAGCTCAGCGCCGAGAGGGGACCAGATGCTCTCGGGGACCACTGCATGGGTGCAAAAGAGTGTCAGAAAAACCTTCTCTCCGTTACAGCTCTTGCTTTCCCTTGGATGGAATTTTTTTCTCAAGAAGCTTTTGCGGTGCCACCTTACTGAGTCTAAATACACTGCTCTAAATGGCACCAGGGGAAAGCAGAAGCAAATAAACACCCACCTGGGTGGAAATTTATAGAGAGACTCAGAAACTGCCGAGCAGGGAAGGACTGCTGTTTATCCCTCCCAGCAGTGTCCCCTCGGCTGGCCCCAGCGCTGCCCTGCATCGGCTCCTGCCACAAGTCCCACCGCTGTGGGACCCAGAGCACAGATTTCAGAGAGAAAAATCTGGGGTTTTTTTTGCACATTTCCTGTAACAATGACATGACCACAACTCTTCTGCAAATTGGTCCCAGAGTTAATTTTCCTCACTCCTGAAAAAGCACTGCTATTCTTTTTTCCCCACTGTGAACTGGCTTCAGTTTTCTCTGAACTTTATTATACTTTGTCTACTACACTGCAACACCCACCTTTACCAAATTGCCCTCCATCACAAAGGCGAGTGCAGATGGTCTTGGGAGGGTAGCCCAGCCAGAATTAATTGTACACAGGACATTAACTCGTTTTTGGTTCTTAAAAATGTATCTTTCCCTATCAGGAGAAGGTCAAATACAGATTTCTCCTGTGTCAAATGTGATGCTTTTTGAGTTAGGAGATTGTCATCTGTAATTATAAAATATTTCAAAGGTATTTTAGCACTGGCAGCCTGTGACCTCTGTATGTCAGTCAGACTGAAGTGCATTGTGATAACTCAGCTGTCTTCCCCACGGATTACTAGGCAGGGAATGAGGATACCATCCCCTGGCTCTTCCCTGGGACCAGGTGGCCTGCAGCAATGGTCAGTCTGGTTTCTGGGCCATCTCCAAACTTGTCTGACCCCAAGAAGTCACGGTCATTTGCTGCTACACTATCAGACAATACCTTCCCACCTCTGGCAGGACCTGCCAGCTCATCCTTGCTGTTTTCAAAATAAATAGACTATAGTCTAAGATCTTCATCACAGGCAACAATGACATCTTTACCTTGACACATGCTGTCTTTAAGCTTTATGCACTTATAACAGCATTTAGAGTTTAGAAAAATATTCTGTATTAATTGCAGTCAGAAAAAGGAGATGCTGAAAATATTTCTACAGATTTAATGATTGTTGTATTGAGATGCTCTCAAACATTTTCAAACCATCACTGAAACATTTGGCCACTACTTTTCACTAATACTATCTAGTTTAGCACCTTTTTTCGTTAGTAGTATCTTGTGCCTTGTAAATTAAAAGATCCTACAATTTGAGTAACAACAATTTTTCTAAAAGCTTTAGTAAGATGTATCGTGAATATTGCTGAGTGCTTCATCAGTGAAAGCTTAAGTCCTCTTGGGAAGCTACCAAGTGTGTAAAAAGAAAAGGTAGAAATTGGAATCAGCTGAATTTGCTGGCAAGGTGTCCCAGGTTACCCAGGAGAGAGGCAAACCCTGCACAGATAAAGATGGCATCTAAAAACAATGGGTCCTGATGCAGCTCAGCAACCAGGGGCATCTCCTCTCCATGGCAAAGGCATCATGGACAGGATCCTGCTCTCCTACACCTGCCCTGCCACCACCTCAGGCAAATGTGGGGAAACCCTTAATAAGGGATCAGGTGGAATAACTAGACCTGACTGATGCTACATGTAAAGGAAGGCCAACAACAAGTGCTTGGGCTCTACTTTCCTCTGACTTGAACTGAGATTTTCTACCTGACACGTGGGGTTGCAGTGGAGGGTTTGAACAGATAATTATCTCTATTTCCTATCCTTCCTCTGCATTATAAGCATATTCAAGGGGCACTTAGGAAAAGCAGTCACAACCTAAATTAAAATGTCATACGAAAAGATAACGCTTGGTAGGGCGCCTGGGAAAGTGACATAGCAGATATCACACACCCCGGACAACCCGTGGCCTTTCCCCACCCTGAGCTTTGCCCCTGGGCTTCTGTGCTCGCGTGTTCTGACCGTGTCACAGCCCCCTGTGCTGCTGTGACAGCAGTGCTGCTGCGGGCACAGCGGGCACAGCGGGCACAGCGGGCACAGCGGGCACAGCGGGCACAGCGGGCACAGCGAGCACAGTGGGCACAGCGGGCACAGTGGGCACAGCGGGCACAGCGGGCACAGCGGGCACAGCGGGCACAGCGGGCACAGCGGGCACAGCGGGCAGCCGCCACCTTCCCACGGCGTGCAGGGGGAGGCAGCCCCTTGCTGGTGACCCAGGGCCCCTCTGCTGCCCCAGCACAGCCAGCCTTGCCTTGCCTTCCCCCAGCAGCCACCCCAGAGCATCTCCCCGGCAGGAGCGAGATGGCAGAGTCCTTCTGACTCAGCACAGAACTTCCCTATCTATTTGGTTGATGAAATAACACAAGACGGGGTTGCAGAACATCTTAGGAAAAGAAAATGCAAACCCACACCAGCACATCCCACACAGGCACCAAAAATGGGGCAACGTGGAAGCAGCCACAGGCCTTTGAGACCAGAACAACTTTGGTTTGCTTCTAAGTGAAACCGACTTATCATTGCAATATCAGAAACAGCAAGCTAAATGCAAACCACGGGAGGTGGGAGAAGCTGAACCAGTAGGTGGGAGTTGGCAAGTCACTGGAAAACTGCCATGGCCATAAATGTGTGTTATCCCCCCAAGTGAGGCCAAAGCTGGCGTGAAATTCCGCAACTGGTGTGAAACTGGCTTTAATAATTAAGCCTGCAAAAAGTGAAGATTAAAAATTTATTCTAAACTAAATGAAGCTATTAACAGAACAGTTTACTGTTATTACAGATTTATGATACCCAGTACACTAATGCACCACCTTCTTTTGCTAACACTAAACCCCAGTGCTCAGCTCCATGAGTACCTTGGGCCGTGCTGTGTCTCACACCTTTGGTGCTCACTGCCTGGGCTCTCACTTTAACAATGAAAGTCTTTTCTTTATTTAATTCTTCAAAGTATAACAACCTCACATCGCCCTAACTGAAACATTGTGAGAATATGAAGGAAGGGAGGCTTCAGAGATTTTCTGCCTTTTTTCACAGAATTTCCAAAGAATAAAATTCCTTGAAAACATTTGTTATATAATATTCCATTACAAATTATGGAATATTTATCATAAATTGGAGTCATAGAAAAAAAAAAGGAAGGCAGTTAAAAACCCTGCCAATCATTCCTCTTAAAGGCCCCCAGAAAGAACTGGGCACCTGTAGGGCTAAGAAGACAATAGTGAGTTATAGTAACAAGTAAATAAAAGAGGAAAATAGAATAAGTCACGTTCTAATAAATCCAGATGCCCTGTGATGTGCTCAATCAGCATTAACAAGGCTCTGCTGTCCAGCAAGGGCTCTCTGGGGAGCTCCAATCCTCCTTTGAACAGCCAGGGCTTGGCTTCTGCACCCCTGGAGACCCCGATGTCCCCCTGAGCAGGGTGCCTGTCCCCCTGTGCACACCAGGTCACGCTTACTGGCTGACTCTGCTCCCACTACACCTCTGCTTCCCAAGTCCCAGGGTGGGATCAGCCCCACATTTGAGGCTCTTGGTGGAGTTGCTCAATAACAGCCGGCACAACAAAGGAGCCCCCAGCTTTCAAACACAGTAAGATACTGAATTTCTGGTGACACACATGGGGCTGTGAATTGTCACACCTCTGTACACCTTCAGTCCCTCTGCAGCCCTCAAGTGTGATGCTGTGGCCATGTGGACCAGGTAGATTTTTGTATTTCTTCCTTTTCTGACACATTCTAATAGCTGCACTCTTGGCTTTTTCTAAAACTGTGGATAGTTATACTGAAGACAAAAATAACTTTAAGTTTAAAAATGTTTAAAAAAAAAGAAGAGGGCCTAGTTTTTATGATTTTCCCTGGTTAAGGTGCTTGTCAGTACGTATAAATCCAGGACAGAATCTGCTTCCCTATAAAAGTTTGATGGTGTTCTCTGCTGGAAGGCTGACAAGACATTGAATTCCAGATTCAAGAAATGCTTGACTCTATGATGTGTTTATAATTAAATTTATTTCCCTTGAATGCAACTGAGCATCTCCCTGGCTTATAGCGCAAGGCAGCTGCATGTTAAGGATTATGGCTGTGGAATGAAATAGATTGATGACATGATTTAGGACCTATCTGGAAAGATTAATTGAATTAAATATAACTTACACAATTTGCCTTTATCCTCTGAGGAGAGTCTGACCAACTTCACACCTCTGCTTTGCTCTAGAAACCTTATTAAATGAGAGAGAGGGGGAGAAGATTGTTTTATATACTTAATTAAGAGATTTGAATGTTCAATAAGTTACTGTTCTTTGGAGGGAAAATGTGAAATATTTATGGTCTCATCCCTTGTTGTCTAGTTCACTATTTTTTGCTTCTTTATACATCAGCAGGGTGGCTGCAGACATTGTGGTGGGGCTTCCAGATCCCAACAATTTAACTCACCAGATCACTGCTGTGATGCACCACACACAGGTAAAATGCAGAATAAACTTGTTTTATGTTTCTGGGAATTCTGTGCTGCCCTACATAGCAAATCACATAGATTTGTCTGCACAGCAAGAGATGGGACAAGCCCTGCCCTGAACCCTGGAGCTTGAAGGTGGGTGAAGCTTGTTCCCAGCAGGTTTCCCTGCAGGGTGCAGGACCTGGTCCATGGATGGAGCTGGGGAAGGTCAGAGCTGCCCATGCAACACTCACACATGTGACACTGTCACCTCCCACTGCACCCTTTTGTCTTCAAGCTCAGAATTGCACAGACAATTAATACATGTAATTTCAAACAGGACACATTTTTCTCTCCATTCCACTTAAGGGGCTTCCCCTGCAGGGTACATTATCCATCAGTTCTTAGAGAGTTTTCCAGAGGGTCTTGATGGTTTTTTTGGAAAATATGGAGGCTCCCAGCTGGCCCCCAGCCTTTACACATCAGGTTCATTTCGGCTCCCCCGACCACAAAACTGAGGTAATGGCCTGGTGGGGATAGAAACCCTCAGACCACCAGTCTGCACCTACCAGGGTCCCCTGAGGACTGGCAAAATGTCACTCGTTATATTGCTCAGGTACTCTGTCACATCACCTGCCTGTGCAGCAGAGAGCAAAAGCAATACTAGGTCGTATTTGCAGGACAAATCAGCAAGAAGTACATTCAGCTCTAGCAGCAGGGGTACATTAGTATGCAGAAACTCACTTTTTGGCTTGGACTTGGGCCAGGAAACAATCTCTAACATCCATACTGGGGTGGGACACAGGATTTTAAATCTCAGAATCTTCAGCCAAGTAATTAGATGGACAATAGAATTCACACCCTCCTCTTTCAATAGGTCACCAAAGGCTTTTCAGTGATTTTTTCCTTGTAATGTTTCTAATGGTAGCACCATTGAAAACGTAATATCACATCACCTACAGTTTGAACAGAATTTTGAATTGCATAGTGCTTTAAATAATTATATATTTAATTACTATGGCCTTGTATATACATTATGGTCCCACTTAAAACTACCTAGAAAACTTATAACTACCTAGTTTGCCATAAAACACCCTGAGATGCAAAGACTTATAAGGGCAGCATCTTTTAGAACAAAAGCATGATACATAACTGTTCCAGTACAGATGCCTGAGAGTTTAGTGCCACAGAGTCTCTGCTCTATAGTCATCATGTAAATATTTGTATGTGTAGAAAGAGTGATGTTCTTGCAAGGACACAATTAGTACAGCATTTATATATAATTTGGCATCAAAACAAACAGACTCCTTTTGCTTTCAGTTCAGACCTGGCATAAAGCCACTAAATTTTGTCCAGATTTTTACTGCAAGCAGGGATTTTGCCCACTGCTTCTGTAAGGCAGCTAATTTTCCAATACTGTATTTTTGTGCTGTGCCAACTAATTTGGATACAACAAATTGAATTTAAAGGTCAAAAAGTCATGAAAATTGACTGTTTGAAGAAGATTAAATACTTTTTCAAAACCAATATAAGAGAATTGGAACAGCTTAGAGAAGTCATGGAGCATTTTATGAAATCTGTATTTCATAGGAGCAAAAATTGAATCTAGGTGCCAGCAACAGCCTGACATTGGTTTTAGCACGCCTGCCTCAAATCAGGGATTTTATCAAAAGCTATTTTACTTCTGGCAATGCTGATGATCAAGGGAAAAAAAAATTACATCTGCACCTTAGAGTCCATAAATACAGACATCAGAAAAAGAGCAAAGAATTCCTGACCCAAGACACAAATCTGACTGTTTGGAAACCACCTGAAGCCAGATTTCAGTTTCCATGCAAATTTTTTCTTCAGCATAGCAAAGATGAATCAAAGTCTGGGATCCAAGCACCCTGGAAAGAGCAGTTTTCTTTTACTGCAACCCAACCACATACAACAGCATTTCTCAGTAACCCAACACAACTTCCCTTTCCACCATGGTGAGGACAGTGAACATATGTATTTCTATTGGAACAGAAGTTATGAAGAGAAGCAAAAAGGCTTCCTAACCTGGGGTGATGCGAGGGGAATTACTAACACCACATTGCGGGCTACAACAGTAGAGCTTGGGGTAAATCTCCAGTTTGATGGGGCTGCGACACCACGCCAAGAGCCCTGACTGGGAGTCCTGGCAATGTGAACAGGGTTTATACAGGACAGTGGAACGGGCCTTGGAGTCAGGCTGAAGTCACTGCACATGAACTGCGATAATTAGTGCGTATTGACACTTCGTGGCATAGACAGTCCTATGCTTACGTGGGAGTAAATCAGCAGTTCCATTCCCAAGCTGGCAAGCCACCCCCAGGACAAAAGCTGACACCTAAGTAGAGTTGTTCATCCTGGTGGCTGAGCACAAAGAATGGCAGCCAGTCTGTGGCTCCTGCAGTTTGTGTGAGAACAAGCTGCTGCATCGCACCGTGCTCTTCTTGCCCTGCACAGTTGCTCTCTAGGTGCAGGATGAGAACGGCACCATCCCACCCACCACCCCCAAATGCTGCCCTTCCAGGTGAGCTGGGCACTGCAAGCCCCCGGTGCAATGATAAGCCCTGCCCTGGCACTGCTGCACAAGCACTGCGAGGCTGGGCGGGGGGACACCGGCCCACCAGAGCACTCAGTCCTGGGCGTGCTGTTGGCACGGAAAATGTCTCCTGGTTCACTCTTACAGAGCACCTCTGAGCCAAGCAGAGCCCTCGGGCTGAGTGTGCCACGCAGCTCTCGGGTGCCCTGGAGCTGAGCACAGTGAAGGGACCCTGAGGGCTGGGAGCCATCGGGACAGCCAAGCACACTGGGCAGTGCTGTGCGAGCCAAGGACAGGCTGAGAGGATCACAGGCAACAGCACGGGGAGGTACCTTGCCAGTGCAGCCCATACATCTTCTTGCCTCAGGCAGGATCAGCTGAACCTCTGCCTGTGAGATGTACGTCTCATCTGTCCTTAACCACCTCCTCAGACCACTCAAGGACTTTACTGCTCACTGGGAAGTTTTTACAGACGTCTGGTTCTGATCTTCCCTGCTGCACTACAAACCCAGCATTTCACTGCTGACCTGCAGCCTCTGGCCTTCCCTTCTCCATTGATGCTGAAAGGCTCCAGTGCCACACACGCACATAAATATTTATATACATACGTATATATGCCACGCGTGTATATATACGTATATATATATACACCCAGAGAACAGAAACAGAGGCCACTTTGCCAGCACCCCTCACCAAGTCCATGACAGCAGAGCTGCAGCTCAGCGAGGGACAGGGGAGGAAAATGAGGGGCTCTGCAGCTGGAGAAGCAACACCTCAGAGCAAGGCACAGTAAGGGCCACAGCTGGGGTTATTTCTGACCTCAGGACAGCAAAACTGAGAGGTAGTTGCTAAACTAGTTATCTAACATGGACCTAAGAAAGGCCTATTTTTGTGGTCATTTTTGCTAATACAATCTAAAAGTGCTGTTTACCAGCACTTCTGGCAGAGCCCCGCAGTGGCATCATTGCAGGCTCACACATCAAATGCTAGTGCATCATTCCCCTGCGCCACCACCCACACAGGCATCCATGTCGGGCAGGACTGCCAGCCCAGAGTAATGCCAGAGACTGTGCTCACCATCTGCTAACCTGCTACGTGTCCCCAGTTAATCTGTTTTGTGCAAACCTCGCACATACCAAAGGGTTGCAGCCAAAGGTTTTTCAGCAGTTCAGCAGAATACACACCTGCTCCAGGCCAAACACCCGTATGCACAGGGAGACTAAAGACATTTTACACCTAACAGCAAGAAATAGCTTCTTTCCCTGGTGGTAGCTCAATGAATGTTATCCAGAGAGGATGACCTAGGTTTTCACAATGCCAGAGCACTGCACTGGACAATTATCTTACCGAGGAAGTAAATGCACATGGCGTTCTTTGTTTTCTATATAGAACCACAGAATCATTTAGGTTGGAAAAATCTGTAAGATTATCAAGTCCAACCACAAACCAAACACTGCCAAGTTCTTATACCATGTCCCTAAGTGCTACATGCTGGGGACAAATTCAAACCTGTTCCATATGGATGAACTTAGCCCTGAATCTACTTGACATATAAACATCTATTCTGAGATCTTTTGCTTGAAGTGACCCTTTTGCAAATTCTACAGAAAAACGGCAGGTAGGTTGTGGGAAATCAGACAAGAGCCCAGATACAGCCACTGAACACCAGCCTGTGTGGCTGAGACACACCATTGAACAGAAGGGTTAGCTTTGCCAAGAAATCTCAGAATTAGTGCCTCATCCCTGTGTATTTTTAGTGCACTTAAAGCTGCATTCACAATGCAGAAGTCACAAGGCACGTCACAAGTCTCAGGTGCTGGTGCCAGCCCCCTGCACAGCCCCACAATGAGCCCACATGCACACCAACCCTTCCAGTGCTACCAAAGAAAGCAGTCCTTACTGCTGCATTAATTGCCTAAATCACCCCTTCCTGGTCTCCTTTGCTCCTGCACTGATTTAGACCCTTCCTAATTCAATATCCTGAGTCCAGCTGCCCCCCTCTGCCACCTGAAGCTGGGCTCTGGCTCCAAGGTCTGTAGATCGTGTACTTAGTGGTTTTGGTGCAGGTGTGAGGCCACTGGCATTTGTCCCCCTCACGAGGGACAACTGGCCTCAGGTGCTGACGGCACCACCAGGGGGCTGCAGGTCCCAAGAGGGTGGAATCCACTCACCCAGCCAGGTGAGGCACTGCTCTATAGCCATGCTGCCCCAAAGCACCATCCTGCCAGCACTCAGCATAGCATCCACCAGCAAACACCAGCCTTCCCACTGCCAGGGGCCTCCAGCTGCCCAATGGCACTGTGGAGCTGAATTCAAGGTGGGAATTTCCATCTCATCTCCATCATTAGCATCCTACAAGAACTGCTTGGTGCTTTGTCCTGGGGGGGAACATGCATTATGCATCGCAAGAATTTCTCCATCCGTCTTCCCGAATGCATCATCCCTCTCGATAAGGGCTTTCCAAGCCACCAGTCTCATTTGAAAGGCAGGTGAGCTGACCCATGAATATTGCTACTCCGAAGGCTCTTTGCTGGAAAGAGTCATCAGAGGCACAAGGGGCAGGAAGGCTGAGCACAGACCCCGAGTACGGAGCCCTGGGTGACATGCACTGCACTGCCCCTGTCCCTCAGGCCCTCTGTCCCATGTCCATTATTGCTGAGCACAGTGAGCACCTACATGGAGCTGTAGAATCAGGGGGAAAGCCCACATCTTTGTAGAGGTAATGGGGATAGAGTCAAGATCCAGTGGATCTCCAAAGGTCTCTTAGGATTTCCCCGATCCAACATGGTGACAGGAAGATTAAATTTAGCATATTACAGTTTCCTTGTAATTGGTAGCAGAGTAGCTGGATGTTTAGGGACGAGTAGAATAGACACAGAATGACTGAAAGGTTTGCAGAGCTTGCTGTAGAAGTGTGTACAAACACATTAAAGCAAAATGCACTACTCCATTTTACCTTCTGCACCGTAACAGCAAATTTCCTGTTTCACTAATGGAATGTGCAAATGTGGCATGAAGTCTGAACCCAGACTCTCGGGGGCTATTTTTACAGCTTGTAGAATCAGGGAAAAATACCTCCCAGAGACACGAGACAATGCAATCAGGCACGTCCAGCAGCTGGCCGCTTCCTTAATGAGCTGGCATCGCATCCGTGTGTCCAGAAAGGCCACTCCGGGTACAGCTCTGCTTTCATTGTGTTCTAATCCCTTCCCCCATCAAAAGCCAAAAGTATTTATGCCTGCTATATTACATTATAAATTTTTATTTCTGAAAATTAATGAGTTATGACACAACACCAGGCATGATAATTGAACCTCAGGGCCCAGCCCTGTTGAAGCTGGTTTAGAGCTCTCTTACTTTTGGGGGCTAGAATAACCTCCAGATGGCATTGGGGATGGTAAAAATAAAGAGACATCCAAGCCTATAGACTGACTTTCCACCAGGGGAGATGCCTAATTATACATTCGCTTTGCTTTCCCATGCAATGCATGGGAAGCAATTATTTTAAATGGATAAAGGATGTCAGTGAGGTTCAATTTTTCTTTCTGTCTATCAGCTGTGCAATATGGGCATGCACAGGGTAAAGTCTTAGTCATGGGTGTGCATATGTCCTGAAGTTGTATTCTGACATTTGTGAGTCTCGTTAAATGTACTTTCTTTATTGGTTTGTTTGATTTTTGTAATTGCAGCATACAAACATTTTTAATTTTTCATTTCTGCTCTTGGCATTTAATTTGAAGTGATCCTAAGTTTAGTGCCAAGATGTATATCAGAAATGACCTTCAAGCTTGAGAAAAAACAATTTCATTTTAGAATGTGTCAATACGCAATAGGCAGAAACCTTGTACATTTAGTAGCATCTATCAAATGTTTTCCCTTAAGAACTTGCTGACCTTCTTGGCAGAGGCCATTCGACAACACACCACTTCCATTCACTTCCTTTATCAAAGAGATGGGATTGCTCCTAAGCCATTTCTGCACTCAGAAATTAGGTCAGCTATCAACAGCAACAGATTACAGAGCTCAAATGATCCCTTCTCTCTGCTTGATGAAAGGGAAGTGTAACAGTGGCCTTTCAGGGCCTTACAGCCAGGGCATCCTCATCACAGCCCTGCTCCTGCATTACGGGACTACCTTTTAGGAGTAAAACGATTTAAGGAAGAAGCTGTTTAGCAGCCTGTAAATCCACCCAACAGCCTTCACTGGTTTTACTAACAGGAGGCTGGATAACAGCTGATCAGATAATTTACAGTGAATATTCAGGGGAGTTTCTCATGCTTTACAGCTGTAAAAGCAGGATCAGGTCTGGAACAGAATTAGTCCAAGTAAATTGCACAAGTGCATTTGACAGAGAACTCATTTTTCAGTGAGCACATCACAAGAGGGAAAGAGGAAGTTTTAAGTGACAACCTCTTGCATAATAAGTTTTTGATTGCTCAGTAGAAAAACTGCAAATTAAGATTTTTAGAAATCAGGTGATAAATTAAGAAAAGCAAGTGTTTTCTGATGATTTGAAGCTCTAAAAAACACACCCGGTGCATACATTATCTTTAGCAGAATGAAATTACCATGTTTCCATAATTAATTCAGTAGCAACAAGTTTAACAGAAGGTAAACAGTTGCAAGTATGTTCTTGTAATTTATTTCATAGCACACATTCATTGTGTGCTAGAATCCCCCTGGCATTCTCTCCAACAGTCAGCTCAGAAATGTGTTGGCTGGTTTTGGATGCTGAAGACACTCTGCTCACAGATATCTCGTCACAGGGAGGTAACTTGCAGATGTCCACAAGCTCTGAGCAGATGGTGCTCGGGAGAACTTCTGCACACTGAAGGCCTGTGCAGAATTACAAGGAATTTGGATGGGCCCGCCAAGAAGCAGCTGCAAGCACAGTTAATTCCCAACTATCAGACATTCAGCGTGAGCAGGACAAGACCTCTGTGTTGTGCTTCAGCACACTGGGATAGAGAAAAGGCTTCAAACCACAATATCAACAACACCAGAGCAGAATAAAACTGCTGTGGCTTTTCATGAGCCCAAGTCCTTAGTCCTGTCCTCCCACGGACCCTGCTGGGAAAAGGTGGGTCTGTCCCCTAGAGAATCCCCTGTGTAAGGTATGGTGATACTCTCTTTACTGGTTTGAAAATGCACAAGGTGAGTCAATGAAGAGTGTTTTACCCAAAATTACTCTCAGAAAATACACTTCTTACTAATAAATAGTTATTCTTAATAATAATGTTATTAATAAAGCATATTAAGTATCATAAGCACTATAATTTCCTTCCTGGAATTTACTTTTGCACATTGATTAGCTATAAGAATGTTGAAAGGTGGAAGTCTATATTATTAATTCCTTCTGCGAAGTAATATTTCATGTACAATAGATATATATGGGCACTGAAAATGTATGGAATGAAAAAAAAATCAGCCTACTTTTCATTTTAAGAAGTCCATGCTCTCCTACCTGCAACATCCCTCCTCTATCTGTGCCTATTGACAGCATCCATCTAAACTGAAGTATTTTAAAAAGAAGGTCCTGATCCCCAGGAAAAAAAAAAAAAAAGAAAAAAAAGAAAAAGCCCTTTCTCCTCTGAGTTTCCCTGTGAAACATTGGTCTGGGTGAACATTAGGAGAGCCAGAGCAAAGACAGCTGCAATATAGCTGTGGGTGGAGACCAAACTCTTCCTTTTGGGCTTAGTGTAACAGCAATAAAACCAACATGCCTTCCAGGTTGGTCTGTTTGTTCATTTATTTTTTACTGATTTTATTATTGAAAAAAACCAAGCTTTGCTGATAAACTCTTCAGTCATATTTATAAACAATAAAGCAAACCCCAAGCACTACCTTTCTCTCTAGTCAGTTCAGAGCCCTATATATCAAATGCAGATATTCCCTGCAAAACTTTCTGACTTTAACTAATTATGTTGCTAATCAAAAGCACAACTGCTTTTTGATTGCACTCAGTTATCTCTCATCTCTTTCTTCTCAAAACAGTAGAAAAAAACCCCCAGAACAAAAGGTTCACATCTCTCACAGCTGCTCTTTATGCACATCTAATTAATCTTGGGACTATTAAAATTCAATACAATGAGAAAGTGGTCAATACCGTAATTAGATAAACGAGCTCACACAGTAGTGAAACAATCAAATCAAACAAGCTTCATCAAATATTCCTCATAAGTGACAGAACAAATACGTTTCAATGCCTGTTTTCAAATTCCCTGGTGATGTTATGACAGCCTTGTCTAATCTTTCAGGGAGCAACAGTGGTGCCTCCTACTGCATGTGAAACACTATCCATACCCTTTGAAATACAGAGAATTTCTCTCTAATACCTTTCTGGATCAAATGCTTCTTGAAATTCTAAAGCAACTAGAAATGCTTATTCCCACTCCAAGACAACTCAGCATCTGCAGATTAAAAGAGCTAAACAAACATTTCCTGTCTGCAAACCTGAAAACCTAACAAGAAAATCTTTCCAGTAGCAAAGAGATTCACTACATAATTGTCACGTGTTCCTTATTTCCCAGCAGCTTTAGATTTTACATTCAGGAGAGCAATGAACATTATTTGAAATATGACATTCTTCCTGTCTTTATAGTCATGTTATGTTTAGAGCCTGTCATCAGAGATTATTGAAATCCTCCTGAAGTGCAGTGATGAGAAAGTAACTGGGCAGGTGATTTTTGCTGGTAACTTCAGAGTATTTGTGGGCAGCTTCTCAGGGCATAAATAAATGTCTCTTCATCAACAGGACAACTGTCTCCTACAGGTCTTCCAATAGTCTAATTGCAGTTTTGAAAACAGAAAAAAAAACAAAAAAACCCACCAACCACTGTCCAGAACAGCCAGGCTCTGGGTTCCTGCAGAATGATAGCTGATTAACAGGGGGGTTATTCTTCCTGTAATACACATTGGGGACACAGCAGAAGGCTCGGTGATTAATGCCATGTGAGCACATGCACTGAAATCATGTGGAGCCCTCACAGGATAGCAGCATTAATTTGTAAGCAGTGGAGGAAAATGAATACATCTTTACTGCTTCCTGTGCTTTACCTCATCCTTTACTGCCTCTGTCTGCCACCAGCAGAGACAGTTTTCTGGAACTGCTTTACCTGCAAACCCTCCAAACAGAGATGCAGTTTGTACACACAATAACCAATAAATCCATACCTCTAAAATGCACCTCTGAAACCCCCCAGAAGGAAACAAAGCAAAATCACTTTTAGGTGACCATACTCTGACTCTTGTCAGCATCACATGCATTGAATGGTTTTCATACGCCGAAGCCACAAAGCCCTGGCAGCAAAATCATCACCTGCAAGCCAGCACTGAGGAATGTGCTTCCCAGGGCATGTCCCACCACCTGCCCGGTGCTGCCCCACTCATACCAGTAATATCTTTTCCAGTCTCTCCCGCAGATGAGATTTAGATCCCACATTTGTGAAGGTGGCTACTTTTGAGTCCATTCAATAAAAACTTGGAAGAATTTGTCATCATGACTGAGAAAGAGAAAAACACTGAAAATGAGTGCCCTTTCCAATGTTTCATGGTCCATATCAGGTATCTGAGAATTAGCAGCAGAAATCCGAAAAGCACATTTTAATTAAAATAAACAAAGGTATAAATTGGATTTTTAAACTTAGATCCCACTAGAACCCAGTGCAGCACTCCAGGTGGAGAACTGGACCTCTTTAAGGTTTCCTAATACAAATCACTTTTCTTACTGTGAGATTATTCTTGCTGCTTAAGCACAGTAAAAAAAGGAGATGGCCCAGGCTGCCGCTCCTTTGAGCTTCACACTGGTTACACTGGGCTGTAGAACCCTTCTTGCTATGCAGCCCAGTGCATGAGTAGCTGGAGGATGTCATGGCAATCAGCTTGAAAATCTCTGTGCCCTTTCCCCCCCCCCCCCTATTCCTTGCTGCTGGGAGTTGTACTGGGATCCAGGAGATCCCGGTTTTATCCCCTTTTCTGCTGCAATGCCCCTGTGTGACCTTGCACAGTCTCTGCTCACACTATCTGACAAAACCCCGGAAAATTCGCTCTCCTTTTCATACAAGACAAAGCCTCAGTCCCAGCCTGAAGCAAACCAACAGCAGCCTCCACTACAGAGGGCAAATGCAGCCAGGCACCCGCAGACAGCTGCACACGCACCCCAGCGCCTGCTGCCCTTCTCCTGCTTTGCCTGCCCTTCCACACCCTGCTTCACTTCTTCCTCAAATGTCAATGCAGCTCCAAAATGGCAATTTCTGCCTCTGCTGAACTGCTTTCAAGAGCTGGGCACTCACAGCTCTTCCAAGAAGGGGAGGGTGGCAGCATAACCTCAGCTGTCAAGGGTGCTCCCAGCTTGTGTATCTTATCACAGTGCTCAGAAATTTCAGAGTTTGACAGGTTTTACCACAGTTAGCTGTTTGTCAATTCATATTAGTCCCAAGTTAACAATTTGTTATTCTTTGTAGGTTGCGGTCTAAAAAACCTGCATTGAAAATTTTACCCTCTTACCTCCAAATATTACTAATATTTAGAGCAATTGAAAATTACAATCAAATATCACTTAACCCATCACAACTTTGGAAAAGGCAGTTTTCCCCTACCCTTATGTCATCAGTAAATTAGCAGTTTCCAGAAAGCCAAGAACTGGAAAGTTTTTCCACCTGGTGATGACCACTTTGTGTGCTCCCAGCTCTGCCTCTCCAGCAGGAGCTCAGTGCCAGGAAATGACAGACTCATTACCCGCTTGCCCTCTTTCCTTCAGCCATATCCCCCATTGCTTTGCACTCAGCAGGGGCTTTGCTTTCTCACCTCCTGCCCCAATTTCCTGAGTTCACACTGCGCTGCCTGAACAAGGGTGGCCCAAGTGGCCTTTTGCTGGCTGTGTGGTCACAGACGCACACAGACACACACACACACACAGAGACACGCACACAGACAGACACACACACACACACAGAGACACGCACACAGACAGACACACACACACACACAGAGACACGCACACAGACAGACACACACACACACACAGAGACACGCACACAGACAGACACACACACACACACAGAGACACGCACACAGACAGACACACACACACACACAGAGACACGCACACAGACAGACACACACACACACACAGAGACACGCACACAGACAGACACACACACACACACAGAGACACGCACACAGACAGACACACACACACACACAGAGACACGCACACAGACAGACACACACACACACACAGAGACACGCACACAGACAGACACACACACACACACAGAGACACGCACACAGACAGACACACACACACACACAGAGACACGCACACAGACAGACACACACACACACACAGAGACACGCACACAGACAGACACACACACACACACAGAGACACGCACACAGACAGACACACACACACACACAGAGACACGCACACAGACAGACACACACACACACACAGAGACACGCACACAGACAGACACACACACGCACACAGACACACACACACAGACACACAGTGCTCCAAACAAGCCAGCAGGGTTATGGTTGCCCTGAGCAGGGAGAGGAGGGACGAGCTGGAGTGACTGTGTTGACAGAAAGCGGAGCAGGGATGAAGGCACAGGCTCAGCACCACCTGCTCTGCAGTGGGGTCTCTCTCCCCTGAAACAGTGGATATTTTGTCCCGCAGGATTGCGGCTGAAGCCAGAGATTGCCAAGTTCAGCACTGAGGGACCGTGGGATCTTCACTGTACCTCTGTCCCTTCAGTCCCACAAAATCTTTACAGGTATCTGATTTCTCATCTCTGGGGTTGTCAGCAAAAAGGCACCTGCTAACTCAACCAGTGCTGGAAGTTTCCAGTCCCCAAATACCAGAGAAATCCAGGGCTTAACTCTGATGCAGCACGAAAGCAACGGGAGCAATCTCATTGTGCCTCCAGACTGAGCCACCATCACATCACTAGCAAGCAAATAAATCCCAGCAAATAAATCCCACTAACTAACCCATTAATGCCTCATATTTTGTGTTTCTCAGCATCTTTCCTTTAATTGCAAAACTAAATTAACCTTTAAAAGAAAAGGGAAGCAGAGGTGACAGCTTGGCTGCCGGGGAGCCTTTGGACACAGAGGTTCATGCCAGCAGGAGCAGCGTGGTGCTGCCCTGGGTGCAGCCGGGGGTTCCCCTGCCTGCTGCAGCAGCATAAAACACTTCTCCAAAAACCATGGGAGGCCAGCATCACAGATCCTTGGTGCCTCTGGCGTTGTAATGGTGTCTGTAAGCATTTCATTTCTCCGTGGAGAGTGACACGGCATTCAGAGTGGCTTTTCGAGGAGTTTACAGCATTTCTCCACTGCCCTGCAGTGCTGGAACCCAGGAGAGCTGCTGCAAACCCAAAGGCACCAGCACAGGCTGTCAGAAAGGAAGGAGCCAGTGCTATCCCACAGGCACCCTCCTCCTCTTCACAACCCCCTTCTAGCCTTTTCCTGGCTGAGCAAGCAGCAGGGTTTGGAGAACACAGCCATTGCCACCACCTTGGATACCTCCAAGAGCAGGAAAGAAGCCTGAAGCACCTCCTGCCCTGAAGAAAATCAGTGAGGGAGACGCTTGTTTGCTGGGTCCACATCAGCAGGGCCACAGCAGAGCCTCCCAAAAAGGAGCTGGGACTGTTCCTGGTGAAACTGATGCTCTCAATCCTTGGAAGCACCAAAACAGATCTCATGATACCTGAATTTTATTGTTCTTATATTGTTTCTTTCTGAAAATAGGATTTTCTAGTAGCTTAAGCTCCCAGCAACAGCCTATGGAGTTGAATCTATTCATATATATGCATATAATTGGTTCTGCAGAAACACAGAGGAAGTCAAAATGACTCAGTTGTGAAATCATAACATATTGATTTAAGGCATCTGCAGCCCCTTGCTGAGGCAACAGGTGCTTTCCTGCATATGAGGTACCTGTTCAGCATCCCTAAAAGTCATTGTAAATGCCTTGCACTCTGCTCCCTCAAGGAAAGGCTGCCCAGCCCTGGCTCCCCAGCACCTCCTCAGCTCCAGGGGCAGCCCAGCCCTGCAGACAAGCAGTATCACAACTTGAAAAACAACAAGGAAAAGGTCAGAGTCACCTGGGCGGGAAGCAGAGAGCCAGCCCTTCTCCTGCAGACCCAGCAACTGCCTTTGTGTTTCTACTTCTGCTCCCGACCCCGAGGGAGATGTGTGCGCTCTGACAGCGCAGTCTAAGATGGTATGTCAAGAAAATCCACGTCCTAATTATCCAGCCACCCTAGCACAGTAACCAAGGCCCAAAAATAGCAGAGGCTTCTATTTTTCCTCCCTGCCTTTCTCTCCAGCTAGGCACCTTCACTAACTTCATCTAGCAGTTGCATCTCATTTGTTTAATAATGATCAAGAATTTTTGTGGGTGGTGACAACATACAATGCTTTGATGCATATTTGATAACAAAAGTTAAAGCATGCTCAGAGGCAGAAGGCAGTAATCAGCCAAAGGAGAGTTCTGGGAGCAAATACAGTTTGCAGGATCTTGCAGTTTCCAGCTCCATATGCATTATCTTCCAAGTGCCTGAGAAACCCCTGACAAATCAGTGTCAGGGCAGGGGGAAGTGCAGTGATGCACTTACAGATGCACTGGTGGAGCCCACTCTGTTTCTGAACTGTCAGTGCCATTGCATTCATCCACTAGAGATGATGCTCTGACAAAGCTGTGTCCTCACTGCAATGACATAAAGAGGACAGCTGGGCAAACCAAAGTCAGCTTGCTTGGGAAAGGAGGCTGCAGCTGCTCAGAGTTTTAGAAGAGAATGTCTTAAAGAGGAAAAGCAAAAAAATACCATTTGTCACTGCAGTTTCCAGGAGCCTGACGTCTCCTTTAGGGAAGGGGGTTGTAATTTGAATAGATGCCCAGGCCATGAAGGCAAGGCACCCAGGAAAGCCCAGGCCCTTGCAGGAGATCCCCTGCAGGCTGGGGTGGATGGGCTCACAGACCACAAGTGCCACAAATGCCCAGCCACCGTCCCAGTCTGGCTGTGAACAGCACACCAGCACATCCTCCTTCCCAATGCCCTTGCCATTCCTGGTGATCATCCAGAGGCGCCTGTTGAATTCATAGAGCAACAAAATGAATGAGGTGAGAAGGTGCCTTGTGGCCCTTCAAGTTGTATCTTCCAGATGAGCCCTGCTCCTCTTTCCTTGTGCCCCACACTTCAGGTGGATAAAGGTGGAAATTCGTTTCTGCTCCTTCTCCTTGTCTCCAGGCTGAACCCTCCACATGCATCCCACACTCCAGTCCCTGCCAGCTCATGGTGTGTGTTTCAATGGGAAAAAAAACACCACCACCCCCAAAATTCAAAACACCTAAACCAACAAATCCACCAACAACTCCAAACCCAGCCACAGAGGAAATTAAGAATAAAAAACACCTGCAAATTATCACATCTCCAACTTATATCATTAAAATTTCAACTTCTTAAGTATGTTTCATGCTCTTGGCCTTTGACTGAGTTTATATGCTCGGTTATAACTTAACAAAAAACCCTTTAAGGATGAACGAGTCAAAGCAAGATTTTAACACTGTTAGTCTGGCTCAGATTTCCAGCACTCAGAGAAATTGCAAATTTTCCCATGCTAATCCTGCTCATTCATATTAATGCATGGGAGATCAGTGTTAGTCTGATCAAAATGCATCCTCAGTGTTGTGGGCTTATTTATTTAAAATAAGTTTTATCATCAGAATGCAACATTGAGGGGACATTAATACTGTGAAGGCAGCAAGGCTTGCTAAATTGCTTTGAGGACTTAGGACAATGTTGTCCAGAATACCTCAGCAGTTAATCAAGTACTTTGTGGGAATTATAGACCAGGGAATTAGAAGTCATACCGGACACAAGGTACAAGTGATAATCTTTGAGTGATTTGGTAAAGTAGAACTAATCCCAGAAGGGACAAAATTATGTCCACAATACTCAGTGAGAGAGCACAGGTGTCACAAGATATTTCAGGATGAAGCCTGAAGTTTTTTACGTCAGTTTGTCCACAGAAAGAGAACAAAGCCAGTTAGCTCACGATATGCTTCAAAGTCTATCCTGAAAGACAACTTACAAAAATTCATTTAAAGGTATGTATAATATCTGCCAAGATAAAATGTAGTTTTTGAAAACTGACGGCAATATTTGGTCTCAGAGAAGATGCAGGAGATAAGGGTAAACTGAATCTTGCCTCACACAATAGCTCATGTGAACAAAGCAGTCTGGCAACCTCGTGCATGGAAAATCGATATTGTTCTTGGGGATTACATGGTGCTGGAAAACTAATGTTAAGAAGCTAAGAGAGATGAGAACAGCTTGATGGGCACTGCTGCTTCACCCATCCAGAAAGGATTTTAATGCTTGCAAAGTTGATTACATTCTTTACATTTTGCTGCTCGTGTGTCAGTTCTTTCTGTTCCCACGGCTAGTGGAGAGATCTCCTACATAAAGCCAAATCCGGCTGTTTATATAAAGGGTTGGAAATGAGAACTGCAAAATGCTGACTGCCAGGAAGGGCAGCCAAGACAGACACAGTTCAGAGGGTATTACTGGGAATCACACGGTCTCTTTTTATGCCTGACATCTCAGCTGATTTTGCCATAATTTTCAGAACCATCCTTGAAAATATACATTTCTTAAACAAGGATGTTTCAGTATTTCTCATTGATAAACCCAATCTTTTGAAGCCCTGAGGATTTCAGCTACCATCTGAATGAAGCTTTGCACTCATTATTCCAGCTCGTTGCTGCAATGTTCTTGGGTAACGAAGCACAGCACATAATCTGCCTGATCATTTAGCTCCAAAGGACAGAAAGGCAGAAACTGCAATCCTGTTAGAAGATATTTTTATGAGCCATTCTAAAGAATGGATCTTTTTTTTAGAGATTAATTTACCTTCCATCAGGAATATACACACGCTCCAAATCCAGACAATCATGAGAACAAAAGCTCCTGAATTCAATGACCTGGAGAGTTTATTGAGTTTATTTTTTTATTTCTCCCTCCCCTGCAGGACAGGTGGCCCTTTGTGCTCCACCTGGAGCTCATTTCAGTTAAGCTGCATAGGCAGTCACAGCAGGGCTTCCTCCTCCTTGCTCCAGGGCAGAGGGACATGGTCCCCTTCCTAAGTCAAGCTCCTGTTTCAATAAAGTCTAGTTAGGGCAGCCCTGCACAGTCAGTCACTGACCAAGCCAGGAAAGGTGCAAGAAAGGCAGAAAAAGCAGGAGTTCCCTGGAGCTGTTCAGAGCAGGCAGGTCAACAGAAAGAACCCTAACGCTTTCACTGGGTTTGAACTGGGGCTTCAATTATTTCAGTCAGCAGGACGTACCCTCCGTGAGGCAAGACAGGAGGGAAGGAAAGAGGAGAGCCTGGCTTTACCTGGGCACCCACTGCCAGTGGGACAGCACAGTTACCAACAGGAGAGCAACACGGGCCAGCCATGCACAGGAGCCTGGTTGTGCCGAGTCTGTAGAAGACTTGATTTGGGGGCAGTCTTTGGCACGGCTCACACTGCTCAACACCAATTCTGCCCCACATGGGGGGAACAGCAGCGAAGGGAGGCACTGTCTTGTCCTACCTTGCCTCTGGAAAAAAATTGATATGCATGCAAATTTTGCAAAAACAACACAGTGTTTTGTGACACAGTGACCTACAATAGGGAAACATCTCTGTCCTCAGCTGCCCTTCATGAAAGTTGTGCCTCTAATAGGGAAACATCTTTTTCCTCAGTTGCCCTTCATGAAAGTTGTGCCTCTCCTTCCATAACAGGTAACTTGGGAGTTTCAATTCCACCTCTTGGGCTCTTTCCCAAACTGTATTATTGGGCCCTGGTGCTCAAATTCAGAGGGCCCCACAGTGGGGTTTAGTCACTCCCTCCAAGGACAGTCAGCTCGGCAGCAATCCTCACAAGAGGCGTCCCTGTAGGTAAATCTGACCTCTGCTTCTCTTCTGGTAACTCCAAATCTGTGTGCCCAGGTGGGAGCAGGGAGATGGGCCAGCCCTGCAGGAGCTGTTCTGCTGCAGCCAAACCCACGGGGCAGATCAGCTGCAGGGCCACAGCTCCACAGGAGGAGGGGAGGGCTCTGAGGAACCAGGAGCAGGGCAAACACACTCACAGCATCACCCCTGGTCCCCACCACCACCACCACACACTCCCAGGGGGAAGGCAGGAGGAGGTAATGCCAAGGGAAGGGCCAGTTTGGCAAACATTCATTTAAGTGCAATGCCTCTCTGAATAAGGAGCGCCTCGTCTTTGACTCCATAGGCATTCCTACATCACTTTATGCCCAGGAAATGCTGCCTCCACAATTTTCACTGGGGGTTTTTGGTTGCTTAGAATTGTAAGTCAGGTTGCAAAAACCTCAGAACAGCATTCCCCAGTGCAGGAAAGCTGTCGTATTGGGTTTTATTTAACTGCAAATGTTCAAAAGTAAATGCTATGATTTATAAGTGCAGGGGAATGGAGACAAGTAAGAGCCGTGAAAATATATCTGACTATTACCCTGCTGCTGTCTAGCTCCAACAGGAGCAGCGTAATTGCCTGTGTGCAACCTGAGCCATCCTGCACACCATCCCTTCATGCCAAATGACAGGAGAATGACCAAAACAACCCCTAAAATGCTGAAGAACCATTTTGCAGCCCACAGCCATTGTCACCACTCAGAACAAAATGATTGCTAATCCCGATACATGTTCATAAACACAAACTTTGTGAAGCCACAAGAGAAGGGACTAAAATAGCAGCTCATTAGGAGACTAATTAATGGCCAACCCACAGACATTTTTATGACCTAGTGAACATTTGATGGCCTGTATCAGCAAACGTCATCGTGTCAGGACCTTGGTGATGCCCACCTTAGTGCACAGCTGAGCCCTGGCTGATCCTGCCCCTGCTGCCCTACAGATACATGCAGGCATCCCACCGGCTGCATCCTCCAGTCCATCGGACACGCAGAGCACCCACCTCTCTCCCTTCCCTGCAGAAACCCCTGCTTGTTTCTCCTTTGAGCTGCTCCTCCTCACACCACTGTAACGGCAACACCGAGCAGGGAGAAGGGCAGAGATTGCACCCAGGCTCCAAACTGCTCCTTGGTGTCAGAGAAAGTGGTGCTGCTGTTCAAACACATCCCTGAGTCAGAGAGAGAAACTCTGATGCTCTTGGGAGGTGGGCCTTTTTTATTACATTTTTTAAGAGAGCAACTGAAGAACAAATACACAAGAGCTCCAGGGATCATAATAAAGATCACAGAACTGCCATCTTCTAAAATTAGCTACAGACACTACAAGTTCTCCTGCTTCTTGTATGAGTGGACAGTCTGGTTGTGGTTTTTTCATTTATTCCATTTAATCTTGTTTGTTTGTTTTGCATGACTTAATAGATCCAAAGTGTCTTTACTCAACAGAAATCCCAAGGCTCACTTCTAACCAGAGGGCATTTAACTCTGTAGTAACACAAATGAAGTTTTTTAATTTTTTTTTAAGTCTGTAGTTAGCAGCAATGATACTGCACCAAATAAATTTTCATGGTGATCCAGAGTGAAAAGAGGACGTTGTGATCCAAAACAAATTTAAAAACCCCCTATAATTAAATAGCAAACTACTGATGTAGACTTGCATAATTAGGGTGAGATATCTATCTATCTGCATGCGTAGAAACTCCCTGCTTAGAAGACAGCCTATGGCTGCAGGAACTTCCAGTTGAACTCACACTCTCATAGGAAAATGTTTAAAATATATCTATACACTCAATAGCATGGCAGCATATCATAGGAGCAGCAGTGACTTTGCCTTACCTATAATGATCTCAGGTATAAAAAGTAATCATGATGGACTAGTTAATTACAGCTTTTTTATTCAATAGCGTAAAAGATCCTACTCTGCTTTCATCTTAGTGTCAAAAAGGGAAGGTATAGAATGAAAAGAGACTCAGGTAAGGAGCATACAATTTTGTTAAATATGGTTTTACCAACCCCCAACTAGCACACATAGAAAAGAAGATATTTCATGCAAATGGAAAGCTCAGTAATTATTTCCTTCCATCAGCTGATATTCGGCTCTTTCCACAGGGCCATTACCTGCCTTTCCACACGCCACTGTTTTTGCATTTCATCTCCTCCCACAGACAGCCAAGTGGCCTGAGCCCCGGGCTGCTCCCTCTGCACTAAAAGCACCTTTGCTCCTGGCCGTGCAGGCACCTCCGTGCTCTGCACCTGCAGCTACAGACCTACACCAGCTAAAATTCGGGAGGCGTGCGAGGTCAAGCAGAATGGCTCTGGCAGATTATGTTTGTGCCTACCCTCCTGTCATCACAGAGGAGTCTCAAGAAAAGGCTCATGGCCTTTCCCCAAAACACCGGCCTCTGTATGTTGGTATTTATGAGGGCAAGATAACACAGCAGGGAGCAAGGGTCAGCCCAAACGGATGTAAAATTAAGCTCATTTTTTCTTTCAGAGTAGCCATACCCGCCTCTCCTTGTTTGATATTTCAGCTGAGCTAACCCAGGGCAGTTTTCAGCTTATGCCCACACTGTAATGGCTCAGGAGCCCATTATTCAGGGATATGGGGGATGCTGCTCCAAGCCCCCTAAAAGCTTCCCAAAATATTCACGCCAAATGTTTTGTTTGCCTTTGCTTCATTTGGCTTTCACCCTTGAGGCTCCATTCCAGCGAGCCGAAAGCAGGAGGGAGCAGCCCCCAATTTCAGCCCTCCTCAATGGCAGGAGGGATTGCAGAGCTGCAGACAGAGGGTGGCCCTGCTGCGGTCACACCACAGCCCCCGACGGGCAGAGCCCCGGCTGCTCCAGGCTCTGCCCACGCCCTCGGTGCCAGCCCAGCGTGGCAGGGAAGGGGCCAGCCTGTGCCCAGGGGTGTCTGCTGGCACAGAGCCGCGGTGGGAGGAGAGCCCGCCTGTGCAGCAGCTCTGCCCCAGCGAGGAACGAGGATGGTCTCAGTCTGGGCTGTCTCGGGGGAAACAGATGCTGCCATAAGAGCATGCAGGGCCCCTTCTAGCTGACTGCGGGTCCTTTGGGGCTCAAACCCATGTCGCTGTGGCATGAGATCCCCTGGGAACAGCTCTGTGTCCCATTTATACCTGCCAGCATTATCTGGAAATGATTTTCTATAGGTGGGGTCACTGAGGTTTCATATTCTGTCAAATATATCAGAAACATTGCTGAACTCTTGAAGATGAGCATTTTACTGAACTCTACAAAAAAAGGGAAAACGCTTTTGTTTTTGGGACGTGGGGATGCTCTGGACAGAGAGGAGTGCCAGTGGGTCACTGCTCAGCGCCAGAGCCCCTGCGAGGCCAGGGAACAGGCTGGCAGGGGACGTGTGAAGTGGACACGGTCACTTTGCTTCATGAGCTGTCTATGCAACAGTGATTTTACAAAATTTAAAGCTGCCCCCACTCTTGTCGTTTGAAAGTTCAGCTGTTTTCTCCATTTGGGGGTGAATCACAGGGTGATGAACTTGCCTACCAGAAAAGGGCACAATCCAGCACTGAGCTGGCTGGCTCTAAGCCCTGCTCAAAATCTCATCAGCTTTATTAAGATTTCCTGACCTGGGTCATGATGCAGGACTGGGATTTTTGTGCTGGCTCCCACAAAGCAGACTTATTTCTATTAGAAAATCTCCAGCTGTGCATTTGAGAAAGATTAACCTGTGTTTACCAGGGAGACGAAATGAGACCGACAAATGGATGTCTCTGCATGACGCCCAAAGATCTCAGATGACACATACCAACAGAGGCTGCAAATTCACAGCCAGACAGAATGTCAGCCATATTACTCAGCCTCTTACTGCGAAAACATTTTACATGTAAGATGGCTACAATCAGAGCAAAGCGTTTCCTGATCGATTCAGTTTCGCACAGGGCTAACAATTAAAAAGTGGTAAATTCCCAGTCTGTAAATCTGGGCAGTTCCCAGAAGCAACAGAAGAGAAGGGACATGTCAGAGCCAACTGGTGACTGATAGATCACCTTCCATGTGGTGCTGAAACATCTGTGTGGTTTTGGATATAGACCTGGTTCCCTATAATCAGGTTTTGGATTCTGCACAGTTAGTGATGCAGATCCCTGCTGACTCCATAACAAAGGGGCACTGAGCTGTGGAGCAAACCAGCTGAGACCCCACAGAAGTTCACCAGAGCATCCACAGTACCAGAAGTCAGGACACTCACTGCCAACTACCTTCTAGCTCCTGTGAAGGAATTGAACTGGTTTCTCCTAGCTGAGTCTGTCTTACTCTTGCAAATGCATCATGAACCTTCCTGTCAAATCAGCCTTTTCATCATAAAATTGTTTAGTCATGATTTCCATGCAGCTGGCTTGAGTGCATCCTTCCTATTGCACTAATATATGCAAACAGATGACATTATTGATGCAAGCAAAGGAATAAAAGGTCACTGAAGCAAGTTTAATTAAAGAGAAAGTCTTAACTCAAGCAAGAGTTAGATAAACTGAGACATATTGATTAGCTGAGTTGGTTTTAATTATTACAAGACAACCACAACTTTGCTTTGATATCGAACAGAGACAATCCTTCAGATCATGCTATCACATCTCTCTGACATTTCCAACCTCCTGGGATATTGGTTAGGCTAAAACCAACAGAAGACAACTACAAGTGAGCAGAGGTCTCCAGCCCCAGAGAGGCAGAGCTCTTGCCCCTAGTGAAATCCAAACACACGCTGCTGCAGAACACCCTTCTGTGGGGTGAAGAACTCACAGCCATCTGTGTAACAACAGGACAGAAATGGCAGCGGCAAAATAAAAAGAAGTGCATTGTGCATCGCCCTAGAAGTTGAAATAAATAAATAAAAGAAGATGAAAGACAGGGAGGATACAGTCATACCAGATTTGTAAATACCATGGAGAAGGGAAACAAAACAAAAACCTTAGCACAAACCTGGGTACAAAGAGTCAGCAGCCCCATTCCTGAATAGAGAACACATCTACAAGGCCATTCTGGAGCTGTGACCTCCTCAAGGGGAAGCTACTTTGTCCATCACTTGCATGGGAGAACCCTGACTCGAAACAAGTATTTTTGGGTGAAGTTTTAAAATATGTCTTACCCCAGGGGAAGCAGTCACTTCCACCAGAGCTCACAGAAATTATTTTCTTTACGGAACCTTCTTCCTTTTCAAAGCACACTTTCCCCCCAAATGCACATTAGCTCCATCACACATGTGACATGGCAGGTATGCAGCTGATAAAGGAGCATCAAAGGGGAACAAGGCAACAGGACCCTAGGAAAGTTTGCAATCTGAAAGGATGTGTCCAGCTGGGTGTTGATGCTGGTGAGATAAGAGAGGCAAAGAAATGAGCCCAATCTCCACACCACAGACACAATTTAATCAAAAAGGAACTGCTTCCAGTAAGTTGTTTCAATATCCTGAAAAATCTGATAAACAAGTGAGACACACAGCATAAATACAAAACACCTAGAAAATGGGTGAGACTTTAATCATGGCAAACTCCAGGACAAGTGCAAAAAAATTCAGGGCAAATGCTGCCTAAGTAGAACAGGAAAGATAGCATCAGATGTGAAAAGCTAATTGAAATTATCCCAGTGTAGCTAAAATAATTAAGCTGGAGCTTAGTTTTAATAGGAGCTAATTCTCCCCCAGAGGGGGCTGCCCTCCAGCACCAGCTGGGCAGCACCTCCTTGCACCCTGCCAGCCCCCATGGCTGCACCAGATCAGCCTGTTTCCTCACACCGTCTGCACTGCCACCACACCAGACACTGCCTTTCCAAGAAGGGCCTCAGGCCCCTGCTCACCTCTGAAATCCAAGGGCTCTGGAGTTCAAGTGCAGCAATTCCCTGCATGGCACGGAGCTGGAGGGAGGGGGGCCCGGCAGCAAAGGTTTGCCCCCACCTCCTGAGCTGATGCCAGAAGGCAGCAAAGGGAAAGGCCATGCTTTTGGGGCTGCTTCAACTACTGTCTCACCAAAAAAGGTCCTTCTGCCTAAAACAAGGGTGCTTCAAGCAAGCACACCCTGAAATTGAACACATAAAGCAAACCCAGCAGCCCCTCAAATAGCTGCTGATTCATACACAACAAATAACATTACACAGAGCTGAGCCCCTTCACCTCCCCAGGAAGGAGGATTCTGTTCCACCCCCCTCTTTTCACCCTTTTCTCGCACTTACCTTTCTCTAGTGCCCTCCTACATGCTCCATCTCTTGCCCACCAGTATCAACCACCATTTTTCTCTGGGCCTGAGGCTCTTATTAATTCCTCCCAGCTCTTCCCTTAGTTCATCAGCTGCTGCTTGTGTTTTCCCACTGATCTGCACGTGCCAGAGGGACAAAGCCAGCTGGTGCTCACCCCCTTGGGTCTGTTCCACCCTGCCCTGTGGTCAGCTTGGGCCATTGGCTTCCAGAAGCATGACCAGTGAGCTGCCTGCAGGTTGCAGTGATGAGGAGTGATTGCACTTCAATCAGCAGCCAGCCCTGTGGAGATCACAGCTTTGATTTTGCCTGATAGGAGAAAGAGATGTTAGAAATATTCTAGCCTTGATCCCAGCTGGTCGGGTAAATTTTTAAAAGATGAAATAGAGCAAAGATTATGGTAGGACAGGAAGAGATTTTTGTATTTCCTCACCTCCCACCCCCAACTGAACAGAGTGCTCAGTGATTTTGTAAATAATATGCTGAAGGCACCAGAACCAGGATTCACAATCATAGTAGGAGGAAATCCAAAGGATGCTCTGAGCTGCTACAGACGACAACGACTTGACCAGACAAGGAGCCTCTGCTGTGAGAAATTGCACTTTAAAGGATACCATTATAATCACTGCATGAAGAAGAGGGGCCAGATCCATATTTAGTTGCATCCTTAAACAACAGCCAACGAAGTGCTGCTAGATAATTGGTTAAACCAGTGCTGAAGTGAGGGTACAACTGATGCCCTCAGCATGAAAGGAGAGAGCTGCTCTGCACAGGACAGCAAGGAACTAGCCATGGACTCCTGCTGGACACCAGCCCCATCCCCTGTGCAGCCACCCAGCTGCTGCACACTTTCCATAAAATGGTAATTAAAATGCAGGCTGAGTCCTTGTTGGCTTCCCTCGGCTAAGTCAAGAGAGCTAAAACCCATTTGCAAGTGCTCTTCAAGTTTAGTCACTGCTGTTTGTACAGCAGAGCCAGGAACAAAATATCTCAGAATTCAAGGAGCCTGTCACAAATCCCCCGTGGTGGCAATCGGGCCAATCACAAGTTCATCTTTTTCTAACTGAAAATTATATAAAAGAACTTTACAACTAATCTGACCTCTCTCTTCAAATCAACACATTTAAAATTAATAATTCTTTCCTGCATGTGACTTCAGATTTTTATCTCCATAACTACGAGGCAGAGCTGAGCTTTCTGCAAGGCTGAGCTTCCCCTGGTTTCCAGGCTTACCCTGCACCCAGGCTGCTCTGTCCCAGGAAGAGCTTACTGCTCTGTTCTGTTCTGTTTGCTAAAATCTGGCTGGTAAGGGCACCCAACATGAAAAATTACAACACAGGGAACATTTCTGGTATCCATAACTATTGCAGAGAATCCGATCTTCAGTCTCAGTGTTAGATGTATGAATCTAGCAGGAAAACAGACAGCTGCTGAAATTAATGATATTCACACCCTTCACTTCTAGATTTTGGGCTTCCTACAAATCAAAGATCTGACAATAAAAATTTTTAGCCACTTGAAGTTGCATCTTTCTATTATATATGTATTTTGTCTTATTGCTACTGCGTCCTGAGTTATTCTGACTATGGATTCCTTCCATCACACCATGCTCCATGTCAAATCCTTCTCTGAAAAGATGATATACCAAATGTCACAGTACCACACAGGATATCTGCCTAATAGACTTTCACTCCTTTCATCTTCTTTCACATCAAAACGCAAAGCATTTGCAGGCACTCGAGAAGGCCAGCATGGTCTCCACAGTGCACCAAGATCAATCCCCAGTTTTAATGTAGTTTTGTCAAAAAATATTAATGCACCTAATGGTACCATAATGAGGCAAGGCTTAACCCAGCTGCATGACAATTAAAGCAAATGAATATTATTTCACAGGATTTAGGCCTTCAGCAAAGCAGTCACTTGCCTGTCTGCATGCCAGATTTGAAGCTACAGTTCTCTCTGATGTGAAATTCTACTTTCTGATCAAAAAAATTCTACATCTGACATGAATAACTTAAGGCAACTTGATTTGCACTGATAATCTGAGGTTTTCAGGAAGTTACCATGTGGACCAGCCATTAGATTCACCAGAAATTCCAGGGATGGGGTAAAGCACATAAAAGCCTCTCTGGACTGTAGTTTCAGGTGAAGAGTTCTGTACAGAGGCAATGGCCCCGCACTTCACTTTTTTCCCTTTTCAAAGGTGGGATAAATCCTCCCCACACTGTGCCTATGCAGAGATTCTCTGCATCACCTCAGTTACCTGTATTTCATTTCTCCCTTTGCCTTTGTAGGTCCTGGCTGTTTCCTGAGTTCTTGACATCCATACCCTGCAGCCTTCCACACTTCCTTTATCCTACGTGAGTTCCCAAAAAATAAGGGTGGGGTGTAGGTTTTGCTGTCTTTAATTCCACTGTGCCACAGCTGGAGTGTGGGCCCACTGGAGATGTGCAAAGGGCTGGGCTGGGAAGCAGCAGAGAGGTTCTGAGCTCTGGGGAGGGAGGAACTCGGGTCCACACAACAGCAGCTGGTGGGACAGTGGTCCTCTTCGTACCACCCCTTGCACAATGATGCATTCGAATTGCTTTTGGCATCTGTGGATGTGCCTCTGCAATGAGAGCTGCTCCTGTATGGACCTGCAATTCAGATTGCTTGTGGTAGGCATGAAGGGTATGAATGTTGCCCAGAAAAGAGGGCCAGTGGATATTTGAATTGGAGGATATATTTTTTTTTCTCTTGTCAATGAAGTGCCATGAATCTCTAAGAATATTTCGTCATTTTGTTTTGTGGTTCTTGCAAGGAACACTGGGTTCTGCTGGATAGAAACATGTCTGGAAGAAGGAAGACAAAGTTGTTTCCATAGTAAAAAGTAAAATCAAGTGATTCATATAACCAAGTTTGACAGATGAGTTACAGAACTCAGATAGCAATGTTGCTAATTAACATGGTGCAGACAAAATGCAGACATTTTTGGCAAGTGGGACAATGGTGAAGACAACGCTCCATGTTCTCTATGTGACACAGTCCTGCTTGCTGGAGGCCTGGGCTGGAAAATAGGGGTCTGCATGTGCATTTCTGTTTGCTTTAGAAAGCCTCTTTGGCACCCATTCCCCAGCCAAAGTGATTTCCATTTGCCATGTCTCTGAGCCCCTTGGCTGAGCAGAGAGCACCAGGAAGGAACCACCCAGATCAGTGGCCAAGCAAGAGACTGGAAGGGAGGGAGGTCCACTGTGCCTGTTGGGAGGCACTCAGGGAATCTTCTGCAAGGACAGCAAATCCCCAAACCCAGCACCATTGCCTTTCTCAGTGTCCAGCACACTGTGAACTGAAAAGCCCGAGCGATACTGTAAGCCAGGCAATTGCTCTGAGACCTATTTGCTTTCCCATTGCTTCACTTAATTCATGACAACTGCTGCATTTCACAACAATAATGCTGCAGATAGAAAGGCAAACACAAACAATAAGGGGGAATTTTGTGCACCACAGAGAAGAAATGGCAATAACAAAACAATGCTCTGAAAAAGGACAAATTATAAGCAGTTGAAAAAGCAGGAAAGGATGTGAAAAATGCCACTGATTGAAGTGAGAGAGTGCAAGAGAGCCAGCCTGGGGATGCCACAGGGCCGGTGGGTCAGCACACAGGAGCTGGCTAGTCTGTGCTCAGCAGGTTTCTGTTCTGGCTGTGAAAAAACCTGGTTTTGCCAGAACAGTGAAAGTGGCCCAAGAAGCCAACCCTCGTGACGTGTCTGCCCAGCACCCCCGAGGAGGCAGGTGCATTTCTGCTCTATCTACTACAGCTCCTCTGTGAAGGGACCGGAGCCTGCAGTGCCTCCAACCATCGCTTCAGACAGACTCCAACCAACCATGGGAGTGTCATTTATAAATAACCCATTAATTACCCATTTGCCAAAAAAGCAGAATCACTTAGACACCTCCTGGGCTCTCTGCATCACTGAAACATTCCCAAGTGGATGGGAGCAGCAATGGGTAGTTCTTCACATCTCCCATCTTTGTGTTATGGGAGCAGCAGCCTCATACTAGTACTGTTTTTATTCTCATTTGTTTGCTTTTCATATTTTTTTTCAGATTTGGGACCAATTTAGTTGAAGTCCCGATGTGCAATAAATGCACACTGTCTGCTGATGAATTATTACTTACATAGCATGCTGTTTGGCAAACCCAGAGAGAGCCACTTGCCATTCCCCATCCCAAATCAAAGGACTTTTGCTTAACAGCTCCACACGGGGGTGTGTTCAATGGAGCACAGAGACTGTGTCATTGTTTACCAGTCTGGGAGAATGTCCTTGATCCAGGAATGCAGAAAGCCTACCAAGATCTGCTGCCAGCTCTGTGTGTGTCTTCTTTGGAAAAATCCAGTTTAATGAAATGTCAGGCAAAGCCTCCCACATGGGCCACGGTGCAGCCAGCCAGTCTCACCAGCTACCAAAAAGGTGGGCAGCTGGTTTTATTCTTATGAAAAATCAGTCCTAAAGTGACTACAATGCAAGTTCTCAGTGAGATTAACTCTTATCAATTTCACATTTCTAAGATCGTTCCTTTCCTTGCAGAAGCTACAAGCAGGCTAAAAATTCACCTCCTGGTGTTCCTGCTGGCTCCCTTGCTTGGGCAACTCTCTGGAGCTGTGCTGAGCTTCTGTGCTGTTCATTCTCAATTCCTTTTGTTATTTATTAGGAACCAATTCTGCTTTGATATTTCTTATTTTAAAAACAACAAAAAGCCGAAGTTATGTGAGACTCGAGAAACCTTCTTCTGTTCCAAATGATACCAAATCAAGTCAGGTTCTGTCCAAGTCAAAAAAATAACTTCTAGGTTTGTCTTTTAGGAGCTGACAAGAGATGCCTCACTTTCTCATTGCCTTAAAAGTAACGTCTGAAGTCTGAAAAGTGATGCTCTAAAATGGTCGGGTTATTAACTCATGCACTACTGCCTAAACTACAGCTTATTTCCAATAACTGCCATCTTCTATTAAGAAACTCAACTTAGATAATCAAGAACTACCCGCTGTGAAATGAATGAAGTGTGTTCTCCGAAGATACAATTACTTTCTTTACCAGTGCTGTGCTTCAACAAAATGGTAATACATCTCTATTTTGGCAAATGTAGCTTTGGAAAAGAAATATTATATTTTATTTATTTATTGCAGACTGACAAAATTGTTCATTAAATTAAAACAAAATCTTAAGGAGTAATAAATAGTGAACAAACAGACCTAATGGACCAACACTGAAAGCAGAGTCCTTCTTCCAAACTGTCAGCACCAGCTGCAAACTTCATTTCATTCAAAAGAAACTGAGTTAGCAGAACTATGAAAGAGGGCTACACTCTTCTCTCTTTTCAAACAACACTTAACTCTTAATAAGTAAAAGTTAGAAGCATGTTAAGAGATTGCTGACAGCATTTCTGCCTCACCATTGATGAGAAAAAATAACCTTGTTTGCTGTCACTTCTTTATGAAGCTTTTGAGTACTGGGAGGCAAATCTGTAGGGTGAATTTGCTGTTTTCTACAGAACTCATCACTGCAGTGTTGGGCAGGTTATGCGGCTCTGAGGTCAGCACAGCTGGGCACAGCTAAACCTCAGCCCAGGTTTCCTTCCATGCATGAAAACACCTTCACACAAAACATGGTTTATGAGTGTTTCAAGCCACCCCCAGGGGCAGGATGTTCTGCCCCAGGGATCCTGCACTCAGCACCAAGGGGAAGACTTCACTGGGGCAATTTGATGACAAAACTTCACTTCAAGGCAGCAAACACTGTGTGAGCTTGAAAACTTCATCTTTATGCACTGGGATTGATTTGAGGAGGTGCCCAAGTCCCTCTGCAGTTGCTAGGGGAATGAACATCCAGAGCAGCAAATTATGTGAAATGTAGTGAAAAAATTCAGGAAAAGTAATTCTTTTTCCTTGTTTGGTGGACTCTTTGGTGCGTCTTGCAAAAAGTGCCTCTTGCACAGGGCCACAAGGCAACAATATCAAAGATCTGGATATTTGTCAGCCCTTAGCACTTAGAGGACTTCCAGGAGAGCTTAATTTCACTCCATCTGTCACAAGTTTATATCTACCAAGCTTTGCTCAGAGAACAGCAGCAAGGGGGATGAAATTTTTAGGGGCTGTATGATGAAGACGTTTCTAAAAAGGAATTGAAAAACTTCCAAAACAAATATTTTCTCAGTCATCTGTAAGAGCTAGGCTCTTACTGCCACTCCCCGTGAGCTTTGCCCACCTCCTGCACTAGCAGGGCAGGCTCTGGCAGTGGATCTTTGCCAGTGCTGGCAGCTGTGCTGGGGCAACATGACCCCTGAGCTTCACCAGGCACAGCAGAGAGAAGTGTTTTTAAAGAATCACTCAAGTGAACCACGAGACTGTTTCTTTTCTTCTTCTGGAAGCATGTGATAGCCTTACAAAGAATAGTCAAAAGCTATAAAAGTTGCTTCGGGTGTCTAAGTGATGCACTGGGACACACCACTCTCTATGGCAACATAATGATGGGATCCAGAGAACACTGACATCACCCAGCATTTTCATCTGTGAAACAAAACATACTGGCTCCAACTTTCATGGCTGAGTCTTCTCTTTACTTCCATGGAGGTTATAGGTGGAGCTGTACCTTTTTTCCTTTTTTTTAGTATGGCTGGATATGATGAAGTTCTACTTTTTAATGATTCAACCACTACATTTTGAAAGGCAGATTTTTGCTCTGTTTTTGCCACCGATATCACATCGTTATGTTGTTTGTAGGAATTATGGTTTTTATCTTCCTGTCAACAAAATATGCATGCAAATAGACTTAGATTATTTATAGAGCAACATCAAATTAAACTGCTTGTATAATGACTTAAAACTGGTTATCGCCCTCCTGCATAATATCTGTTTAAACACCCCACTTGCAACAAGCTTTGCTAATCAAAGGAGGAAACAAAAACACAATGTCACTAATTTTATGCATGCCATGAAGTGCTGTTCCACTCTCAGCATTGCAGCCTGTGCAGTGCAGGAGAGGGATGCTGTTTTTACCAATATGTGCTCTTCAGCTTCTACACAGCTCTTTGGAGAGTCTTGTATTGGCAAAATTTCGTATTTCAGGGTTCAGACACATTTGAAAAACTGATGGAGATGTTCAGGCTCATTCTCTTGCTCCTGCCATGAAGTACAGAAGTTTTGGATGAAGGCTGCTGCAGGAACAAGACCTACCCTTTCTACAAGCTTTATCCAGACTTTGCATGGCAGATTCAGAACAACTGGGATGATTCAGCCACACCATGGAGCATTTTAAACACTCACAAACCTCTGTGGAGCATGAGAGGGTGGCTGGGTGAAGACATCCTGCCAAACTGTGGGACAGTCACCTCCTGGCCCATGTGAGTCAGCCAAGAAGCAGCCACAGGTCTGTGTGGCTGGGACACACTGGGAGCTGGTTCTCTCTTCACACACATCAGCCACTGTTGCTGCCAGTGCCTGTCTCCACCAGCCAGGATGGTCCTTCAGCACTGCCATGGGCAGAGCATGGCTGGTTTGCAGCACCTCAGGTGCCCCTGGAGCCTGGCACTGCCTTCCCAAGCTTCACCTCTGGGGCTGCTCCTCCTGGTTTAGCCTCACCTGCTCGCATTAACTGGACCCTGTGAAAGTCACCAAGTGCTCCAGAAATGGCTTTTGTCAGTAGCACAGCTGCATTCTGGCTGCCTTCCCTTTGGCCAGAGCTCAGTGCAAGCTGCAAGGAACCTCACCCTGATGCCACCAAAGCCACCTCTGTCCACGTCAAACTTTCCTCTGCAAACACAGCAATCATTTAAAAACAACAGCAAAAAACCAAACCAAAGGCTGCAGCCACTGCCTGAGCAGTTGCAAACTCAAATGCTGCATTAATGTCCCACGGGGTGAGGGCAAGCAGCGTGTTTGGTGAGCAGGACTTAGCAATGCAGGTAAGGGACTGGTGGTCCGGAGCAGCTCACGTGGGCAGAGCGCGTGTGGTGCACCAGGGACAGGGGCTGCGAGCAAGGAGAGGCTGCTCAGCACTCACAGGGCACTCCTCCTCACACAGGAGCATGTGAGAGTCTGACAGGAAATAAATTGGAGCTTCACTCATCCATTTAGAAGTGTTAGAAACTCCCCAGTGCAGGCCACTTAATTTGGTGAGAAAGAAAAATAGAGGTGGATTATTTTTTTCCTCCCTGGCTATTTTTTCCTCTTGGACTCAGTCTGCTGGTGATGGAGGAGCTGAGGCTGTAGAGCCATTTTGGTGACTTCAGTCCTCAGAGAAGCAGGAATTGGCTTCGTTCTAAGAGCTCTCTTTTTTTTTCCCGAATAGTTTAACTGTGGAGAGTTGCCATTTACTCATAGAAAAATTTGCAAAAGGGGCAAATTCTTCTCTTTTTTATTTCTTGTTCATCCCAACTACAGCTCTGGTTTGTGTCGCTCCAAATCCCACCCCAGCTGAAGGGCAGGGCAGGTGTTCCCCTGTGGAGCTGCTGCCCAGGACCAGGACGGGGCAGGCAGGGCAGGCACAGAGGGGGAGCAGAGCCACCCTGTCCTCCTGAGATCCTCTTGTGTCCTCACTGTCTGCCCTGTCCTCCTGAGGTGCTCTTGTGGCCTCACTGTCCACCCCGTCCTCCTGAGGTGCTCTTGTGGCCTCACTGTCCACCCCGTCCTCCTGAGGTCCTCTTGTGTCCTCACTGTCCACCCTGTCCTCCTGAGGTCCTCTTGTGTCCTCACTGTCCGCCCTGTCCTCCTGAGGTCCTCTTGTGGCCTCACCTTGTGCATGGCCTTGGGAGAAGGAGAAGGAAAGCATCCCTCAGTTCCAAAACTGTCACTGACAGGGAAGGGCAGGGAGAAACTGAAGGAATTTTCTTCCCTCAAGGGGATAAAGGGCAAGGGAAGGAAAAATGGAGGCCCTTACCAGGTCCTGCACGGCCTCAGTCTGGCACCAGCAAACACCCATTTAAAATGGAGCAAGTCCCACCCTCAGGGCCCACTCACTGCCTTCCCTTCAGAGCAAATTCATTTTCTCAACATTTTCCCGCAAGATTATGGATTCACTGAACTTTAGAAGTGATTCATCAGCACGTTGCTGGCCGGCAGAAAAGGCAGGAGCAATTCTGAGGGCATTTCCCTACTGAGAGGGCCCTCTGAGAGCCACCCAGGCGCGGTGCTGCTCCTCAGAACCCTCCCAGATACCCGGCGGTGACAGCACTGCCAGGAACCCTTCCCTGCTCCCCGGGTGGGGCGAACTGCCTCTCACAGCTACAAGATTTCACCTGCAGGTGTAAAATAAACCAAGGTGAAACCTCTTCATTCGAGACAACATGTATTGATTGACAACCTGGATGCTAAATAGGCTGAAAATAAGAGATTATAACACTAAACCCACCGTGGTGAGAAAATCTTTGGGCTCTGAGGATGAATTTTACACATCCCGCTGAAACTTTTGGGCAGAGTGTTGGCACAGGAAGGCTTCCTTAAATCAAATTATCATATTTCTCTGAAGGTGCAAATGACCTGGTCTACATCCATGTGTTGCAGCCACGTGGTGTGGGTGTGATTTTGGAAAGGTCCCTATGGCCAAGCCAGTCCTGTGAGATCTGGGCAGAGGACCCTGCACCCCTGCAGATGGAGGTGGCCCGGGTGACAATGCTGGACTGGAAACCAGTGGCCAAACTGGCCCCATAAGAGGGTTGGGGAGCCTCTCGCCGCCTGTGCTGCTGCTCAAGCCACACAGTAAGATGAGCCCTGTGCTTCCCTGAAACCACAGCAACCAGAAATTCACTGTGAAAATAGAGAAACGCTGCTCTTGTGGGAGAGGAGAGAGCAGCTGCTGCAAGGTGGGACTGTGCCATCTTCCTGCATCCCTCACCGAATCTGGGCCGGCTTCAGCCTCGGTCCCTCTGCACACTGCAATCTCAGGAGTGCCAGGGCTGCAGGTGAAGCAGGAGAGGAACCACCGGTGCACGTGTGCCAGCAGCGGTGCTGTCAGGTGAACCACGGGGACAAGAACATCCCCATGTCACAGCAGCCCCCACCAAGGATGGATCACCCAGTGAGTGCCATTTCCCTGCTCCAGCCCTACCCTGCAGGACAGGTTCTGTCCCTGCTGGCTCAGTGGGTGCTGTGGCTGGGCACTGACAGCCAGGCAGGGGCTGCAGCACCACGGAGGGGCCGTGCCTGGTCCAGGGTGTGTTCCCAGCCCTACACTCAGCCCTACGGCTGACAGCAGGAACCCACAGGCTCTGCTGAGATGGGATAGGGAAAAAAGGAGACCTGCATTTCCTTGCACAGGCTGCCCTTCTCAGCAGCTCCCTTTCCACAGCCAGAAACTGGATTTTGTGACCTGATGGAGAAGGTTGCCAGTTAATCCCAGAGGAGCCTGCAGAGAGTTGCTCAGCAGTGGGAGCAACCTGAGCTAGGAGAGGCACTGATACCTGCTGGTGTACGATGGAGATAAAGAGCTGTTTGACTGGACCCTGAGCTTCCTGCTGGAAGGGTGGAAGATGGGGAAAAAATGGTCAAACAGGGACTGTAAAGCCTGACAGGATAGGAATTCAGGCCCCACTTTCTCCTCCCCATTTGGCAGCTTGCACATTTTGACTGAACCGTAACGTTAATAAACAATGTATTGCGTGTTTTCACTTTCATGGGCTTTTCACTGACATACTGACATGTGGTTTCTCATCCTTTTTTAATATAAAATCTGAACACAGCATTGGGACTCTTCCTGCAGTTAGAGCTGACAGCTTGGGGTTCTCACTCATCACAGCTAAAGACATTAATAAAAGCTATTTTGCTCATGTGCATGAAGCTGAATCTGAGGTTAATGGGGTTTTTTATTCCTGATACAAGAAAAAAAATTAAAATAGTATATTAGTGAACTAGTTAAGTCTTAAACAAACAACTGAATACGGAAAGCCAAAAAGAAGAGAAAGTTTTACTAAAATGACTCAAGCCTCTCAGCAGAATCTAAGACATGAGAAATAGCCAGGAGGGAGTTTTCTCTGGGCAGACTGTTGTAGAACCTGCAAATTGTACTGAAACACTGAATCACTGCATTGTTAGAAGCACTTAAAATATATAACCGAGCAGAAACACGTTGCTTTGTTCCCTTGGTGGGAGTTATTGGAGCTTTTAGTTCAATTGTTAAGTAAATCTGCCTCTAGATTCAACCTAGGTTAAAAGCTCTTCTCCAGTCAATTAAAATCAGTCTCTAAAGTGGTTACAGCACCAAACTTACCTTTCCCCAGCTGTCAGGCTGTGAGTTTGCATTTTAAAATGTAGCTAGGAGCACCATTTTCTTTCTCGCAAGAGATCTGGGACACACACATAGCTCAGATGACCAGAAGGGTGACCTTATCCAGAGCTGGCCACTGCAGCCACCCCGGCAAGGTCCACCAGAGAATCTCCACCACAATAAAGACTGATGGTCTGCATGGAGGCCACCTGGCAAAGAGCAGAGCATTTGGGACTCTGACATGGGTGGACTGAGAGGTGACAGAGTTATGATCAGACACCACCCTGAGATGTGATTCCCGGGTCTGTGGCAGGGCACTGGCTCAGGGCAGTAACCAAAACCAGAGTCCAGGCACAGCTGGCACCTACAGTGAAGCAGGAGGGCTGCAGCCACAAAACTGTCAGTAACCCTCTGTCTAGAGGCTGTCAAGGCTTTTTCACACTCTCAGCCTCAGGAGAGGTTCTGGAGGTGCTGCCAGCCCTGTGACAGGCGGCACTGCACTCAGCTCAGCCCTGGCACCCCCACATCTCAGGGGTGCAGATTTCCTCACCTCTAAAGGAACGGGGTGGCACTGCCTGCCTTTGTGGCATGCTTTGGGAGCTGCTGAGGAAGGCAGGGGTTAGATCTCCCAGCAGCAATAAGAAAGTAGTCTGCCCTGCCTCTTCCCAGAGCAAAACTTACAATTTTTTTCCACAGGGCTGAAAGCAAAATTTGCATCATTCCCCCGTCGGATGAGGCAGCCACACTATTTCACTCTGTCTCAAGGGAAACCTGCTTTCGAGATAAAGGTAGACTGCAGAGATTTTACTTTCCTTTATGTAAATATATATGTAAGGGAAAAAAACCCTGAGGGATATTGCAAATCATTTTCCAGCCTGGTGCACAACTTTGTGCACATAAAGTGGATCTGGAGATGGGTGACTCAGGCTCATGTGCAGCCACTTTTGCCAGGATTTTTGTTTGTTTGTTTAATTTTAATTGTTATTATTTCTCTCTAACTGAAGCAAAACAAAATACTTGGTCTCAAGTTGCTCTGCTGAACACTCTGTCCCAGTTCTTCCCAAAGAAGAGCAGCCCTAAGGTAGTCACTGTACACTAAGAAATTCTTCAAAGAAGGCCAGTGGCCCACCTGATGAGCACTGCAGGGTCCAGGTGTTGTGGGAAGTCTGGAGGGCGATGGACCACAAGGACTGCCTGTGCCAGTGGGTTGAGCAGAGGAAGGATGTGACAGCAGAGCAGAAGTACCACTCTGCTGTGCCCACAGCCGGGCACTCTGCCGTGCCCACGGCCGGGCACTCTGCCGGCCACTCTGCTGCGCCCACAGCCGGGCACTCTGCCGTGCCCACAGCCGGGCACTCTGCCGGGCCCACGGCCGGGCACTCTGCTCCCAGCCCCGCCACTCCACGGGCAGGTGAAAGCCCCGGGTGACGGGACTGCAGCTCTCACCTGCAGAGGCTGCGCTGCTGCTGCCCTGGGAGCCCCAGAGCGGCTGGGCTCTCACACACTGGCTTTTGGGAGGGCAGCCCCATCTGCCGGGGCAGAGTCTGGCCCAGAGCAAAGGATGCTGGAAGGGAATCAGCTGCCTTTGGAGAGCTGCATGCAAAGTGACATCTGAGCAGCAGCTGCCTCTCCTCCTCAACCTGTGCGGTTTCCTCTGGGGGTCCCAGAGCCCATCTTGTCAGGACACCTGTGTCCTCCCAACAGCAGGGGACACTCACACATCCAGCTGTCACCCATGGAAGTCCACAGACACCTGGACTTCATCTGAAATAAGTCCAAACCCCCTCCTGGTGCATTCAGCAAAGGCAACAAGGGGCAAGTAGATTAAAAAGCCCTCAAACCCTGAACAGGAGCAGCTACAGCGAGGCCGTGGAAGTCGGCACGTTGGGTACCGCAGCTGCACAGGCAGCTCCTTGCCCCTTTCTGCAGAGTTCCCCCGTACTCTTGGCAGCCCCACAGCGCCCCACTGCCCGTGCACGGGCTCACGCCAGAGCAGGGGGTGCCCCGCAGTCCTCAGCTCAGCCAACCCCTCTGCCACCTGCACAAAGACTCTTGGGAGAAGAAAAAAGAAGTGAGTGGGAGAGAGCAACAGGCAAGAGTTGTATTTTTGCTTTGCATTAATGTTTGCTTGTCAAGTAAAATTGTCCTCTCCTGGGGCTTGGAGCACTGAGATGCTGGGATATTTAACTGCCTGCCTTTCAAGGTTTTCTCTAGCCCTTTAGTACAATCTGAAATCATTCTGGGGATTGTTTCATTCCCCCTGGAGCAGCATTGCTTTAATGACATCTTTACAGCCCTAATGGATGTCCTTGGTACAGATTATAGCCCTGCTGATAGAAATTTGTTGCAGGACAATGCTTGGACAATGATAAAATTGCTTGTGGGAAGGAGGAGTTCAGTGTAAGGGGGTGCAATTCATAGTGTTCCTTGTGAGCTCTGTTTGCATTCACACGTTCTGCCTAAAGAGAAAAATGAACCATTAGGAATAATTGTAATTCACTGGGCTATTTTGGTCCCCATTTCGTTTAGAGAAGTCTCAGGAAAATACGTCATCTGTGAGATGTGTACTACAAACCAGCAAGAAAATCCCTCAATTTTCTGGTCTAGTTTCACCAGCCATTTCTGATAACTCTGCTCATGCTGCAGACCATACATAAGCCGTGACTGAGCCCAGCTCTTTCCTATGAAACCCTGTTCCAGGCTGATCTCCTCCCTATGGTAAGGCCTCTCACACCCAGCAATCAGCAGTCCCTGCCCAAACAGTTCAAGGTTTGTGTCCCCTGGTCACTGAGGACCACAATGCTGCAGAGGAGGAGTCAGGGGCCAGGTCTAGATTTCCATGCAGAAAGTTGTCACATGCACAGAGAAGGCATGGAGCCAGCTAAACTCCAACGGTGTTGAAGTTTGTGTCCAGATCCTTCACAGAGCAGAGAAATTAAACAATCAGGTCGTTTCAGAGTGCTTCAGGAGCTACATACTCATCATATGACTGTCACAGAGGTCTTGCAATACATCATACAGCACTAGTGATCATTAAACTACTTAACAATGGAAAACTGCCCTAATGTTACCTCAGTGCATTAATGAATGATCCATTAATTAATTCAATTTATTGAACATTGGCCTTGCTTTCCTGCTAAGCTAGAATGATTTTGTGCCAGTTCCAAACAGGATAGTGGTATTTAAGCCAGCTCTGAAATCATGATGGTCGTGAGGACCCCAGTCCCTCTGTGGACCAGCCCTTACTTGCTGCAATGATGCTGAGCAAGGGAGAAAGCACAAGGCTGCTCCAGGGTGGAAGATCTTTGTGGTAAGAGGGAGCAGGTCCGTTTACAGATCCAAACCATCATTGCATCTCACCCAGAGGAGACCTTCAGCCTTGAAACTCCTTTGAACTGACCCTTGGCAGTCCCAGGAGCTGCCCATGCTGCTCCTGCAGGTGCTGGTGCCTTGGGCACAGACAGAGGAGAAAGTTTCTGATCCATACCCACTGTGCTTTATAATTCTCCAGGGCAGTCAGTAAAGTCTGGAAAGCTTTTACATCTTATCTTTCTGCAAGAGCAGTAGATTATTGATTCTATGCTAAAACAAACAAAAAAATCTATTTGGATTGTTTATGAAGAGGCTACTAATGTAGTAAATCACTTGATACAGGAATAAAGGCACTATAAACTGACCAGTAAGACAGTGATACCCACCAAGCAATGGTTAGAAAATACAGGTGTTTTGAACATAGCAGCAATCCAACTGCAATCAATAGCTGAGGGGTGACTAGTTATAGACAGGAAAGAGTTGAGGTGGGATATTTTACATTCCATATTGAAGACAATGTTCAATGCCTGGAAGCTGAAGCTGGATACATTCAAACATAAAATAAGCAGCAGTTTCTCAGTTTGGGGGGAGATTAGCACTGAAAGAACAGGACAGTCTTTAAAATCAGGTCTTTATGAATGGCAAGATTTCATCTGTGTCCAGGGAAGAAATCCTTCACAAGTGCAGCAACTCGTTAATCTTTCTGCATCCCAGGAGAAGAGCAGATAGACAGAAAGAAATCAAGTGTCACTAGAAACCCCCCGAGTAGGTCAAAAAGAGAGGGGAAATGAATAAGGAAGAGACTGAGATCTCCTGAGCCCAAACATTCCCATCTCCCACCTTTTCTCTGGCACAGTGGGATGCTCATGATGCAGAGCCTGCCCTACAAGCTTGATCTCACCATGCTGGAGGAAGAAAGCTCAGTGCACCCGGCTCTGCCCTGCAGCAGCCTGGCTCCCTGGGGAAGCTGAGCCTCTGGAAATCACTGAAACTTCAAAAAATGGTGCATAGGAATCTTAATCCACAGCCAAGAGGAACTTCAGCACCAATTTTAATGGAAACAGGATTAGATCAGCTCCAGCTACTAGGGAAAAACTTCCCCAATAATGGTCACTGTAATGCAAATCTCTATGGCACCAACCACCAGCACATTGTTAACCACTGCCACACAAGAGTTCATTAAAAAGGCAAAAATCCTGCAGGGGAGGAAGGATCCTTCACTTCAGAGCAGCAAACAAGGACATGAGAGTTGAAAGGACTCACCCGGGGACTCTCTAAGCATCCCAGCCAAGCAGCCCACTCTCAGCTCCATCCCCTGCCCCAGGAAGCAGCCAGCCCCTGGCACTGTCCCCAGGGCCAGGCTGGGAAAGTGAAAGGCAGGTCATTAAAAAGGGAAGAAGAGCTCCTACCCAGTGACAACTCCCATCCCCTTTTTAAATGCCTGGGGGGTCAGGTGTGACACTGAAGCAATATGGATGGGAGGGGAAATAAAGAAACTCACAACTGCAGGGTAATGAGGATCAGCCAATTATACCTTCAGGAGTCTGTGTTAATTAGGAGCTTTTCAAGAGAAGAGTCAAAGGACTTCGCAGACACAGATGGAAACAGATTTTAACAAGCGATGATAAGTCCCAGCGTTGAAGAGGCACCTCCAGTTCATACAGGGGATGACTCCAGCTGAGGCTCTGTTGCACCAGCAGCCACCCACCACCGACCGAGTGCAAGCCAGCCATCAGCCCAATTGATTTTCTGGGGAATATTATGGTATTAACATGAATAATCATGTAGCTGGGACTGATAAAGGATTTTTCCCTACATAATAGTCATAGCTCTTTGTGAGAGCCCAAAAGCACCTGGGTCATTTGGTGGCTCATAAGTGGTGCATTACGGGTAGCTCAGGGAGGAGGAATTGATTTTCCCTTTTTCTTAATGACGGTGTGCAATGCAGCAGCTTCATGCACTGTCGGCAGAGGCCACGGCTGTTTAAGAGGATTTGATAATAGCTCACACCTGAAGCAGGTTTTTTTCCCAGACAGAGGGGAGTGCAGAGCAGAGAGTGGAACAAGTCACAATTAATTTTCTTGTTCTTTAGATATGGATATGGTCATCTTCCTTCCTGCTTAAGTCAGGGAAACTCCTAACATGGATGTGGATTTTTTTACAAGCATCAAAATGGTTCCTTTAAGTGTTACATGTGCCTCCTGAAAAGGGCATGGGAAAGCCATTTAAGAATTTTAAAATAAATAAAAAAATCATCTGAGAGACTAAGCAGAGCTCTTTTAGTTTATCCCCAAATGAACACTAACTTTGAGGTAATTCTTGCGGTTTATTGCACTAACCAAGGAAACCAGGTCATGTAAAATGAAAGAGCCCATAGTACCTGTGAAGCAAAAGTGCCTTCTCAGCAGAGATGTTTTCACTCTGTGCTTGTCCTAGACCATTATTTTCACTTCCCTGAGATGTGCTTCATGAGGAATACTACAGGCACCAGGCATCACTCTTGGTGAACTGTACTGCACGGGGCTGAGCTGGAAACAAGGACTGCAAACATGGAGCAGTGACAGAGGTAACATCTCCCTCACCCTGGATGGCTGTGCAGCATGGGGATAAAGTGCTCATAGGAAGCAGCAGAGGGAAAAAGCTGCCCAATGACCACAGAGTGGAGTCCCAGAGCCCAGCAATTGCTGACCTCTGACCTGTGCCCCAGCCCACCTTTGCCAGCACCTTGTTCCATGCAGTGACACTCCAGCAATAAGTAGACACGATTTGTGACACAATAAACCTCAGAGACCTGTGCAGGAGCATTCAGGCTCCCCTGAAGCACAAGTGTGACTGCTCCAAGCAATAAACCTTCAGTGTGACGCTCAGGACAGTGCACAAAGTCTCCTCTGGCAGCCAGGGTAGGATGGGTGGGTGTTGTCACGCTGTGTCCCCAGACAGCACACCCAGCTCTGCCAGCCAGTGTTACAGGGCTCGAGGGGTTATGGGTGACACACGGGTACTCAGAACATCAGCACCCACAGGAGGGAAGTTAAGTCACTTTGTGAAAATGTAACTTCCAATATTTCATTAGGATCTCTCCCATCTGTTAGACATCATTCCAGAGAGTTTGGTGACGCTCTAAATGAAGCTGTGAAGAGATGCGTTTGTTTTAGATGTAATTGGACAGCTGTTTTATTATGAGTTAATGAACTATGATGATTCAAAAGAATCTGATTTGAGTTAACCATGTATTAACAATTACTCCAGACTAAAATCACAGCAGAGCAAGCTCTAGACAACTTCCATGACACTGACTGGAAGCAGAAGATGAAAAAGGAAAACCAGTGAGGTGCTACAGGACACGAGGTGCCCCCAGACCAGGCTTCCTGCATCAGGCATGGGTTCCTTGGGCTGCCCCACGGCAACCATTCCACACCACCACCAGCTCCTCTAGCCCAAAGCCTCTTTTGGCCCAAATCAGTCATCAGGGTCTGCTCATGCTCTTCCATCTTCCCAGCCCCTCTTCATGTCCACGTCCTCCTTTCCCCCAACCACAGCATCCCAGGAGGGAAGGGAGAGGGGAGAGTGATGGCAGCAGGCTGAAAGGTAATTGAAAGATAGAGATAATTGACATCTTTGTGGTTGCAAAACGTATTTCAGACTGCTTTTCCCCCTGCCCTGGCTCACTTTGGCCAAGTCTGTTTGCCCTGGAAGCATTGCACAGGATGTCAGGTAACATCCTTTCTGACTGCAAGGAGATGGCCCCATGGCCATGCTGAGCACCAGCAGCACCATGAAAAGCTGGTCCTGAGCTGAAGAGTCCTGGATTTGTCCTTCCCACACTTTACAGTTTAGAAGAGATTTTTGTATTTCAGCTGAACCTTGTGCCAAAGACAAAAGGCCACAGACAGCAGCTGCTGGAGTTTCCATAGGGGTTTCCCAGTTCACATGGAGCAGTTTTTAAGAAGTGAAGTATTTGCCTTGGGACAGATTCAGTGAAAAAGGTCTACCCATCTAAATGAAGACAGGTCCGTATGCCACATGTGCAAATCACTTCTCTCCTGCTGTTAAAACAAATCTGTTCAGAATCACTGTGGCTTCCCAGCAGCTGCCTCCTGATCTTTCTCCACTTCAGCCCTCCATTTGGCCTTCTTTTCTGTGTTCACTCGCAGCAGCGTCTGATCCTTTTTTGCAGCCTTGAAAAGAATTGGTGAAAATCATGGCATGCACATATTTGCCACCACTACATTTCCCCACATTTGCACCACTTTGCTTGACACCCCCCTGTCCTTTTTGATATTTTGCAGTAGATAGAAGGTAATGTGTTTCTCTGTTACACCACATTTTCAGTATTTGCAGCTCTGATTAGTGGGAGAATTACACTGTAAATTGTTTACAGGTGCACTGGGACATGCAAGCCATACTGCAGACCATCCTTCCCCAGCAGTGGGATGGGAAGAAGTGTCACAGCTCTTGGGGGCCAAGGTGGCTTGTACACAGGGCAGGCAGGACCACAGGAGCCTCATGGTCAGTGGGTGCAGGGTAGGACCAGGTACCATTGACACTGTCTGAGCTACTCCATCACCTTTGGACTGGCCTCTTGTTGAGATACCATAATATAGAGCATTGCACTAAATATTATTATGGCAAAGTGAGTCAGAAGAAGCATGTTAATCAGCAAGTTGTGCTTCCTTATGCCAATCTCTCCTCTGGAGAAAGGAACACACAGATCCTGTGCAAATATTGCTTGTGTGTGCTTATACCCAGACCCATCTGGCAGCCAGTTGCTTATTTACCAAAAGCATACACAGGCCATACATAAAGTGAATCAGTTCACCCAGAAACAATACTCACTTCTTTGCCTGTGATGACCATGGCCAAACAGCCCAGCACAGTCAGAGCAATCATGATGTAGCAAATCTTTATCCTGACAACGTTCCTCGCTGCATCGAGGACATCAGACCTGCAGAGGACAGGGCAGAGTTTCCATCCTGCAGCAGCATGTGTGAAATGAGATCATGGGGAGCTGGGTAATGAATTCTCATCTGAAGTCTTACAGCAACTGCCTGTCAATGTGCAATGGGTTTCAGCCTTCTCTTTCTGCTGCTCCTTAGAGGAGTGAAAAAATTAGCTTATGGGGGAAAGATTTGGCCACCCTCCCACACAGGTGGGGTATTGCTGCTTCCAATAGCCACCAGTAAGAAAAGGAATAACAAATCCTGCTCTCCTGTCTTGTTTTATTGCATATTAGAGTCAACACCTGAAAAATGACAGGGATAGGAAAGTCTTTGCAGGGTGATAATGGAATTATGAAGGGCCCACCTTTGGGTGCTGCAGGGCGTGGGGTGCTGCACAGCAAGAGACACTGGGGCTGTGCCACCAGCTCCAGGCAATGCCACCCTCACTGACTTAAAAGCACATGCACATTTTGGCTAAGAGCAATGGAGAGTTTTCACACAGTGCCAAGGCACAGCAAGGGGTGGCTGGATCCATATGCACATCCCCACAGCCCCATCCAAGCTGCACACACGGCTTGGCAGCCCTGTCCCACCACAGCACAGCCTCTGCCAGGCAGTCAACACCAGCCCCACAAGCATCTGCCTGCAGTGGGAGGCTGAGCTGGGTTGGAGCAGACAACTGCACCATCCATGAGCAGTTGTCTTCCCAAAGAGCTGAACAGCCACAGCCATTGCTGGAAAATTTCCACCACCTTCCATGAGTGACTCCTGGCATGTACCCAACAATTAATGTTTGCAAGAGACTGCGGCGTGGCAGTGAGTCATTAATGAAATCATATCCAGCCTTGGATTTACTTACGCCTGCAAGGGGAAGGACGGCTGCAGGAGCTCCCAGGATGTCACAAGCCAGAAGCTTGTACTCCAAAACTAAGTGACAATCCTTTAATAAAACACTTCAACAAGAAGGTGAAACCACAGGCCAGACATGAGGAACTCATTGCAGATGTCCGCCACCAAAGCTGTGCATCGCTCCAGATTCTTATTAAAATTTATGCAGCATTATTGCTACTCAATAAAACCTAGCAAGGCATACAAATATCCAAAGTGGATGATATCTTACCACGGTGACAAAGCCACTTGTCCTGCAAAAGACACTACAACTTAGTCTGAAATTTATGACATCTAAAACGAGTGAATCCAGTTTCCTCCACAGGGAATGACAAAAAGTTCACATTCCCTGGAATTTCAATTATTTCTGGACACCGGCAGCAGCAAGGACCATCAGCGTGGGGGAGCACTAGCCCTCACCATGTGAGCACAGCTCTGGATAGTGCAGGCTGGGGCCTCAACCTGTGTGTTCACAGCCAAAAATGTCATTCTGACAGGTCCACTTACGATATGTGCTTGGGAATGTCCTCCTCCTTTTTAAAGCGTCCTGCCCATAGTAACACTTTTTTATCAAAGTTTGTAGGCCTTCTGTCATTTCTGAATGCTTCTTTTCCTGTAAAAGATTTTGTAAGAGGAAACAATGAGCCAAGCTTCAAGAAGGGAGGAGCAAAAAAGCTGTTGTTACAGGGAGAAAAGGATTGAAAGTTCAAAATTACACTTTTATATTGTCTGAGAACCAAATGTGCTTTCTAATGTCAAAAAGACTCAGCAGCTGGTGCGAGAGGCTTTGTTACATTTGCAGTTTGTTTGGCTTTTTTTTTTTTTCATTTAGTTTTGGTAGGTCTTAAAGTAAAAATCTCTTTTAAACTGCCTGATTAAGGGGGTAAGGGCTGCAGGACTGAAGTCCCCCAAGCCCACAGCATTCTCTCACCCTGCCAGCATCTTGCTTTTAAACGGCCCAACTAGTGAGTTAAGCAAACTGCCGGCAGCACAAGTGGCTCCTCAACAGCTTCTCCTACAATCACCAATGGAGAGACGAGATCTGCTAAAATGCATCCTGGTGGGAGGCTGGCTGTCGTTCTCATGCAAGCTGGGTACCACATTGCTGTACTCTAATGATGATCCATTACACCCCATCAGGCTACCACGGCGATGCCATTAGCATGCTGTCACCTGCAGCACAATGAGAAAAGGACTCTGGCTCCACTTGATGGAAACAAGCCCAGTGACAGGCCACGGCAAGGACAGCAGCAGGGAGACCCTGCAAAAACAGCAATGGCTGTCTCAAATCCTGGCTTTTGCACTTGACACCTGCACAGGTGGACTTTGCAAGGGAGCTGAGACTGCTCACCCAGTACCTACACCCGGGTAGGGGCACCAAGGATGCCATGCTACGGTGCCTTGTGCTTGGCAATGTGGGGCATGCATTGAGAAATGCCCAGCGGGTGAGCAGGGCATGCACGAAGGGATGGACATGAAGAGGTCCCCAGTTTCAGCGTCTTGCACTCCCTGCCTATTGCTGGATTGCTGGTTCTTGGCTGAAAGGAAATCCCTGCCACTACAGAACAGGGCACGGGGAGCATCTCTTCCTGCCCGTGTTGAGACGGTGAAATCACATTAAATGCATCGGCCCCAGACCTGCTCATGCACACCAGGATTTGTGAATGGCTGGGAAATCCCAGTTGTAAGTCTTGGCGCCCAGACCTCCAGGTAAATTTAATCTCCTGCTTCTCCTATTTGTCTTACAGAGTGCCAGTGAGACCAGGAGAGGCACCTCAGCAAGTGCCAGAATCAGCTCTGCAGCAAGCAGTGTGTTGGATTGCTAAAGGGACAGGCTTCACCCCAAGGCACACACGGGTAAGCCCATGCTGGAGGCTCTCAGGCACCCCACGGGAACACAGGCAGCCCCAGAGAGCCCAGCCGTGCCACGGTGAGGGGTCTGCAGAGGCACAGCCAGGGAAGCAGCGCTAGAGCTAAAAAGAGAAACAACCTCCACAGCAGGAAGCTTGTCCAGCTGGGAGCAGCCAACGCCTGCTCCCTGCCACGTAACGCGGGGCACCGCCTGGCACAAGCACTGCCACTGAAACCTCGCAAGGGGCACTGAGGGGCCCAGGGGTGCCACCCACACCAGCCCACCGCACACGGGGACCCGCACTGGCGCTCCTCTGGAAACCGGGCAGCGGGGGAGGAGGAGGAACACTCGTTTATCTGTTTTAATTAACGTGTTCCCTGACATGAAGTGTCAGTTTGTATTTGCTGCCACAGGAGGAGGACTGTTTGATGCAAAGACCTTTACCCCTGTGCGCTGTGCTGGTCAGAGCTCCAAGCGCGCTCTGTGCCCAGGCAGTGTTTGGCACCCCAGCAGATGCAGCCCCGCAGAAACTCCGCCACGGAGGAGAACGGGGGTCATTCTCTCACCCTTCGCTGCAAACCCCCTTTCCCTCCGCGCCGCAGCACCAAGCAGTGACCAAAGGCTTTTTACCCACCTGTATCAGCCGCCCTCTGAGCATCCCTTGCCTCGGTGCCCACAGTGCCGGCGGGGCGCAGGAGCGGCCGGCGCGCCGAGCGCCACCGCGCAGGGCTGAGCGCCAGCGCAGGGCTGAGCCCCAGCACCCTGCCCCGCACCCTGCCCAGCATCCTGCCCCGCATCCAGCCCAGCATCCTGCCCTGCATCCCCCCCAGCATCCTGCCCAACACCCTGCCCCGCATCCCGCCCAGCATCCCGCCCAGCATCCCGCGCCGGCAGCACTGGCCGTGCAGGGGCACCAGCGGGAGCCCAGCAGGCTGCTGCCAGGAGCTATCAATGTAAACCCACCCTCTTCTTGCAAGAAGGGAGCAGCACGCACTTCCACCCCGACCGGCAACAGGTTTTGCTCACCTCACGGTGACAAGTTAAATTTATCACCAGTGTTTACCAAAATGCCACACCTTCGGAGATGGGCGGGCAGCAATCACCGCTGTGGCTGCTCACACCCAGCCCGGACTCTGCCCCGGGCTCTCCATCACAAGGAGCTGCTCAGGACAGCAATGGCTATTTACATTATTTTCTCAGTCCTTACTATGGAAGGACTAAAATAGGACAGCGTGCTCGATGTCCCCAAGGTAGGCGTAGTGACTGTTAATTATCCCAGCTGGTTAAGCTGTTAGAGTTCTTGATTGTTCTCCGCTAAAAAATAATCTTGCAAACCAGTTACTTTAAATAGAGTTGCTGAAGAGGAACAGTGTTTACCCCATCTCAGAACAAATAGAGTTTGGTGGCAGGAAACTTAAAGCTGATATTTCTGTCTGTAAATGCATTATGGGGAGTCCATCTTGCATCCAGACTGCGAACTTTCCTAGCAAAGGAATATATTTCAGATATATTTAAGGTTTAAAACAGTAAACTAAGAAATTGTCAGTAAAATTGTCATTGAAATGTAACAGTACCTATAAGTTATTTGCCCTCCACAAAGTCTGGATAATGCTGGATGTTTTCCATAACATCAGCTGTTCTAACCAGAGAATGAACCAAAACCGATGCTATTTTATCACTTTGACATTTCTCCTGCATTTTGCACAAAATTCTAGCTGATGGGTCAGGAAATGGAAATGCAAAATACTTGTCTCATTTGGAGCAGTGAGGTATTTACTCTCCTTAGATACACAATGCTCTAAAGCTGATTTACAGATAGGGAAAAAGATTCCATTTGAACGGGAAGAAGCAGTTGCCAAAAGGTAAATTTTTAGGAACTATTTAGTAACACTATCAAATGCAATATTGCAGATAATCAACCTGTGTCTAAAATCAAGGGGAGGAACTATTGGGATGTTGGCAAGGATATTCTTTAAGGGCTGAGAGCATGAAAGATGTGAAACAGATGCAGTTCCAGCTCCCCAGCTCCTGGCCCCAAGGAAAAACTCTACCATTTATAGAGACATGTTTTTTGAGAACATGAAGTTATTGATCCTGAGGAAAGAAGAAAGTCACAGCAATGACAAACATAGTTTTTCCTTTTCATGAAAGCTCCACAATGTATCCAGATACAACACAATGTTTTTAGCTTAACTCATTTGTAATTTGGTAAAGCAAATTAGATCCATTTCCAGATTAGGAACCCATACAGAAAATAAATAGTGGTTTGAGCTTCCAGCTGCAAACAAAAGCTGCAAACAAGCAGAAATCAGTGGATGTGATTATGTTGGAAGAAGCAGAAGGGAAGACTGGTGAAGTCATGGAAGATATTTGTGTCCTGCTCAGGATTTCCCTGGGGGAAGATGGGTGTGAGGAGGAGGAATGATGCATTTATAGCCTGAAGTTTATAGGCACCCCTAAGCATCCCCACAGCTCATCTTGTAGAAGAGCTGCTGTGTGGAAAAGGGACATTGTGCATCTGGACATCCNACAGCTCATCTTGTAGAAGAGCTGCTGTGTGGAAAAGGGACATTGTGCATCTGGCCAGCCCTCGGTGCCCAAGCCGAGTGGGCAGGGGGGGCTGTGGGCTGTGGAAATGGGACATTGTGCATCTGGACATCCCTCGGTGCCCAAGCCAAGTGGGCAGGGGGGGCTGTGGGGCAGAGGATGGGATTTGCTGCCACGGTGCTTACATTGCACTTGGACCTGCCTGACCCCACAGGGGCTCCAGCTGTGCAGACCATTAGGGCATTTTCACCTTAACAGGCACTCTCCAAAATACTTCCTTATTGCAGAAGTAACTGTCTTACTGTCATGTCTGATTATGGATTTGAAGAGGTAAAAGAGAACGTTTTTATTTTATGTCTTAGTTTCTCAAAAGTGGAGGAAACCGTGGGGTTTTCAGGCCTCGGGTGCTTATCCACCTAGGGGTTGCCAATTGTTTCCTCCAGCAGACACCCCAGCTAACAGCTGTATTAATCGTGTCTGCTGTGAGCAAAAAGGCACTTCAGGATTGACGGCAGCATTTGGAAGTGCAAAGACACAGAGTTCCTCACAAAGGCAGTTACTTGCTCCTGAGTTTTACTTGTTTGTCTGGCACTGTGAATGCTTTTTGCCAGGAGGAGTTTTACTACAGTGTATGAAAGCCAGAGACACCTCCAAGTCAGGAATTCAAGCTTTCCTGTGGACAATGTGGGTTTCTCTCTGGCCCAGAACAGCCTGAATCCCGTCCTGAACAGCACAGATGTGCAGCATTCTGTTGGACTAAGGCAGCCCTGCGTGCAGCCTGCTGGCCTCAGTCCTCTTCAGCGAAGCTCTGTGCTGAGCCCAGGGCATGCCCATCACCCTGCCCAGCTCCCAGGAGGCTCCCCCCGTCCCTCCCCACACCCAGCCATCTCCTGAGCCCCACCCGTGATTCATGACCAGAGTGCAATCAATAGTTCATAACCATTAAGCTCATGGGCAGGCAGTTTATTGAACAGCAGTAACAGCTTGTTCAAAGATGCAGAATTAGCAAAGCTGGGTTTAAAGCACCATCTCCTCCACCTTCCACACCCACCTGCCAGGAGGAGAGCAGGACCCCGGCTCCTCAGCAAGCCCTGGACAGCACAGGTGACACCGACCAGCTGTACCGATGTCCCCCAGGCTTCCTCTGACACTTGGTGCAAGAGGAGAGCACGGATCTGAAAGCTGTTGAGCTACATGGGAGCAGAGCAGCTCAGTCAGAGCAGAGGATGCCCTGCAGCTGGGGGGGGGGGCAGGCTCGAGACATTTCTCTTCTCTGTGACAGTGGTACGGAGCTGCAACCCTTGTTGCACACTGATGCCAACATTGAAGAGTTAAAACTAAACAGAAAACCTCACAGGACTCCAGCCTGGTTCTGCATCCTCTTCACACCCCTTCTGCCACCTCGAACTCTGCTCTTGCATCTAACTCCACAGCAACAACTAGCAACCACTCCCTAATTGTACTCAAAAACCTTTGCAGAACTGGAACTGAGAAGCCACAATATAAACTCAATTGTTTCTTGCACAACTCCACTGCTTTGGCTTCTGGCTGACTTTATAAGGGTACTCCCAGAGCCTTAATTCTGGTTATTGTCATCCTATTGCAGCAATGGGAAACTTAGACCCGCTGGCTCTTCACTTGCACTTCTTTTTCTGTTTTCAGCAGCCACAGTAATGAGAGTGTTTATTCTTCCAGAAGTCCCAGATTCCCACATATATCTTTACAACTCCTGGTTCATTTTCATAATAATGCACAATAAAATTTTATACTCTTACACAGAAAAGAATTGATAGGAATATTCACGCAAAAAAAAAGTATTACTTTGCAAAACTGTTTTCAGTGTCCTCAAAAACAAATGTCTTACCACCAGGCTCTGTTTTGCATGTCATGCAAACTTTTTACATGAGGCCTGTGATAAGGAACATAAGATAATCTTATCTTAAAATTCTTTGCCTTCTCCCCATCTAATTACATATGCAGCAGAGTTCTGTCTTGGTTCCTAGACAAGATAAACAGCAATCCTGGATGGCCTTGTGGCTCATGAAAGTCTGAGTGAGTCAGGAAATATTTTTCCACTCAACTACGTGTTCTCCAGCAGCACAATTTAATACAGCAAGAACAATGAATTTCTTTGAAATGTCTCACCTACCTGCAGACTCTCAGAACAAGAGCTGTCCCTCTTCTCCAGGGTCCCCAGGGAGCAGCACTGTCAGGGCTTCAGTTCCCCCTGGAAGGTGAGTCACATCCTCCCCATATCAGTAAAGGGTTTACCCCAGGGAAACTCAAATGCAAATCCCAAGAAACTAAAAGCTCCTTAACTATTTCTCACCACGACCAAATAAAATCAAAGGAACAGTTACAGTACCTTATAACAAAATCCAACTTAGGGGGTTTGTAAAGATTTCTGAACACAAACACCAGCATGAGAATTTAATCAATTCAGAACACTAGGATTCATATTTTTTATAATCTTGAGTATTATCAATAAAACAAAACAATGAAGGAGTCCTTCCTCTCTTTCTGTGCTACACTTTAGCTTTGCTTTTTTTTTCAAAAAGAGGAAATCAAATTTTCCTCTATCCAGTTACTGAAAGAGCCTGCATTTTCTGCCAATATTGTCCCTATTCCTCGAAATCTGATAGTATCACTGCAATTTGAAAAATCTTACTTAGAAACCATAAATAAGACAATAGGCCGCACTATTAAAAAAAAACCAAACCCAACCAAACAAAACCAGACCCACAATCTCCACAGTCTCTGGTAAATCCTGCCTAATTTGGACCATATGAGCCTTTTGGTGTCAGCCTCTTAAGAGGGAAAGGTAATCAATGCAACACACTTGGTATCTTCTACAGGAGGAGCAGCCAGTCCTCTCAGGTGAAAAATATCTGAGCTGTTGTCTATGTCGGCCACTAATTCAAAAATGAGAAGGTTTAGGCCCTGGGGCAGTCAGGTCTGAGCAGCAGTGCCCAAGGTTGCAGAGATTGAGATCTCCAAATTATCCTTATCTAAGAAGATTCGTCTTCTCTGCCATTAAGAACATTTATCCATAAGAAATTAAAAGCCTCATTAATAGCCTGGATTTTTGGCTGCTTAAAGTATGTTCACCTCTGGAACAGCAGAAGAACCCACTCCTGCCTCTCCTGCTGGGACTCCCTGCCAACAAGGGCCACTGCTGCAGCCAGGAGGACCCACAAACCAGCCCTGCTTTGCCCCCTTCCGCCAGTTCTGGGCGTTTAGATAAGGAGCAATAGAATATTTGTTGGGCACAGGAACGCCGTTAGGAACTGTGTTAACAGCAGGCAGGCTCAGTGGAGCTGAGAGCTGCCCCTGGAGTCACTCAGCTCTGCAGGCAGAGACCCACAGGGCACTGGGGATGGGCACCAGGTGCCCTGGGCACCAAGTGCAGGGCTCACAACAGCTGCTGGCAGAGGCTCAAAGCTCACGGCGGCAAAACAAAAGTCAGTCATTGCTCTGGCAGGGCTCCAGTGTGACCTTTCCCAGGGTCTGGGATGGTCACACAGAGGAGATGAGGGGGCACGTCAGCTCCAGCACAGGGGGACTGGGCACAGGCAGCAGCTGCCCAAGAGCAGCTTTGCCATGGGGGAGCAGTCACATGTGAGCAGCAAAGAGCCCAGGAGCCACGGGAAATTATCCAAAATGTTCGGGGCGTTGGGATGAAATTGCAGGGAAATTAATGCACTGATGAGCTCTGCACCAGGTCACTGATTTCTGGAATAACACACTATTAGACTCTAGAGCAAAAATGTACAAAACCCTGAAGAAAACAAACCCATCAAAATCCTAACAATTTGTGTTTTGACTCCAAGTTTGGAGAACCATTTAATTTAAACATTTTCCACACCTGTTTCCCCAGCTGAGCCAAGGAAACACACTGACAAGGACAGACTCATTGTTCACTTGTCACTTGATGATTTTCTTTCCTGAGAAAAATGGCATTGTCTTAAAAAAAAAAAAAAAAAAGACACGTTCAGAAAATTTTCAGTCCATTAGTCAATAGTTTAGGGAAAAAAGAAACCTAATTTTGAAAGATTGAACCATTCTTTGTGGAAATGTCTTTTCCCCACAGTTGTTTTAATATGAAGATGACTTGGATTTTTTTCAGCTCCTGCAGAGAAGTCATATCCCAGCGATGAGGCCAATCAATGGGCTGATATCAGGAGGGCCCCCTGCATTGTGGGGTTAAATTTCACTTTTAGTGACTGGCTGAATGTGTTTGTAATCAATACAGGAGCAAATGTATCCAGGGTAACGCAGGAGGAGGCACTACCCTGGCCGTACTTTGGCCCAGCAATGCACACCATGGTGACCATAAGAGAGCCAGGTGCCTCCTCAGATTTATGAACTGTGTCTTGGCAATCCCCCTAAGGAGACCATAAACCTCTTCCAAACATTCCTGGGGGAAACACAGCCAACCCATAGGATGAGACTTCCTTTTATGTGTCCAAAGGGACCCCAGGAAAACATATCTCCCAAGGGATGAAGGGGCCCCCAGGTGCAGCACGGAGAGGGCAGGAGAGTGAACGTTTGTCGGCCAAGTCTCTGCATCGTGGTCGGGGCCTTTGGTGTTGTCTTGTTGCCTTGTTCCAGCTCTCAGGGACTGGCTCGTGTGTGCCACTGTGGAGATTCACCTGGGCTGGTGACGACTCTGCTCCTTGCTGGGGCAGTGCCTTGCACAGGGGAGCCCCAGGCAGTACTGGGGTAGTGTGGTAAAGCAATAATGAGGAGGAGGCAAATGAGAGTTTCATCCTGAGAAGATATATAATAATTACATCCTTTACTTCTTCCACAGTAACACAAAGCTGTCATGCATTTTCTGGACTGTGTATGTCATGGAAACACATACACAAAGCTGTTGTAATGAGTTGTGTTACTGGAATTTTTTCAAGGATAAAGCTTAGCATAGATATACGAGGTGTTTCCAGAGTGCTACTGACATGAGATGGGCAGCTCTCATTTGCTCAGCCTCTCACAGATATAAATGCCATCCTTGGCATTCTTTGAACAAAGATAATTTGGGGAAGGAAGTAACTAAAGTGGTGATGGTGTCACACAAAGATCAGTGGGAAGCCTGTCTAGGAAAACTGGATGATCTCAAGGGCTTATGTTGTATAAATGAGACAAAGAGCACACAGTGCAAGAGCAACTTTTTGAGGGTAAGGATGAGGATTTCTAGTTCCCTTTAATTAACTTGACATGACTTCATGCTACCAAATGGATGCTGACATGGAAAAAGCAGATGCAGTACTAGGATGTACAATAAAAGCCACTCCAGTAGAGAGAAAACAATTCTAGTATTCTCATATAACACATCTGGAATAGCCTGCAGTGCTCTGTTTAAGAAAGCTAATCAAGAAGAAAAGGAATAAAGGAAGAAATGAGAGGAATAAGTCTTTTTCTTGGCTAACAAATTACAAATGGAGAAGCATCGTGGTGGATATCTCTGAAAAACTCAGTGCCAGATAGGCTAAATCACAGCACCAATACCTGAACAAAGGGTGTGAGCTGCATGCGAGGATGCCAAGGGCCGCACCTTTTCTCCAGTACCTTCCTGCACTGGAGCAGGGGCTGTCTCCACCCTTCTGTTCTCTGATGAAGTAACACCACGCAGCTCTCCAGGCTCCTGCAGCACTGCTGGCTGGTTGAACTTCGGGCCGTAGCTGCACAGTCATTAATGTTTACAAAACAAGTTTCCAGGGAAGCAAAATTACACACCGAGGAAATAATAAGCAGCAATGTAATCAGATGTGAGAGGGAGATCATTTCATTACCTGAACCAGGCCTCATTATTCACCATTCCTCTGGCAAGAGCTGATAAATGCAGGCTAATGAATCTCTGCACTCGGACGGGCGGGAGGAGGGGCTCGGCACTGCCGCATGCTGAGCAGCACCCGAGAATCCAACTGGCACTGAAAGCCCCAAAAATAAAGTACAAACTCATCCATTGCAGCTCTGCAGGGAGAGGAGAGAAGGGTTTTAACCACGGTTGGCTTGGTCTTACAGAGTCACCTTGGCTGGGAGAATGCCTTGGCTTCTGTTTGGCCAGAGGAGCAAATTGAACTCAAAACAGCCCAAGGGTGACAGAGGGTCTGTGTACCCTGGTGATACAGGCAAAGACCAGAGCCAGCTCTTTAGGAAAAGCCTTTCAGGACCAGCAGTATCAGCTGGAGTCTTCCTGGTCCTGACAGTTAAATATCATCCTCACCGTGGTCATGACACAGGAAGATATCAACAGAGACAGAGGCAATGGCATCGACTTGTAAAATCACAGTAGCAGGACCCTGGCCCATTTCCATGGCACTGTCATTTCATCAACACAGCTCCACGTTGTCTGCTATAGCTATTCCTTCCATAAAGAATTAGGGAAACAGGAAATACCCCACTCAATGTAGAAAATTATTAAAAAGAAACCCAAATAATGAAAAAAAAAAACCAAACAAAAAAAAATCAATGCCAAAGTAACTGTCAGAAAATGGGGGCAAAGCTCTTGATCACAAACGAGTTCTCAGGGTTGTGAAGAATACCTCTACCCTTTCTATTCTTTCTGCATGTGTCACAAGCAAAGTGGCTCCCAAATTTTATATTGATTTTATGTGATCAACCAGAACATTTGGCACGGCTCCTCTGCAAGGAGCTTAGACACTAACATGTAACATAAGATGAAAACCCATTCAGAGAGGAACACACATGTCCTGACATTACAGGGAAATGCTGCCCTCATCTGTCTTCCGGTGACAGGTTCTATTTTGCTGCCTGCTACGACTGAAGCATTCATCACTTCCAGAATGAAAAGGTGACTCTGGTGTTGCAACCATCTCCAAAGCCTGTGCCTGAGCTAGAGCCATGAAGCGACGCTGCTGTTGGCAACCAGAGTCTATATGACCACCTTGCTGTAACAGAGTTTAAATGTAGACAGTTCTCATTCTCCACATTGAAGACAGTGCCTTGGTACAAAAGGAGAAAATGGCTTAGAGATTCTTTATAAAACTGAACAAAAAAAAAGAAAAATTCTACTGCCAGGAGAGCAGGAATACTGAGTGTCAGAACTGGGATTCAGCAGGAGCAGAACAACCCCTGCTCCTGCAGTGATTTGCACTCTAGTGCACTGGGCAGGGATTTGGGGATCTGATGCCTGGGACAGCCCAGCCCGCTGCAGGAAACAGAGAACAAGGCTGGTTTGCCTCTTTCGTCTACATTGGTAAAAAATCCATCTTTCTCTCATAAACACACACACACCCCCCCAGAGGTGAGGCACATTGTAAGCACCGTCAGTGGCCCTCGGGAAGGTGAAATGAAGAAGATGAACACGCATTCATGTTTCATAAAAGTGTAAGCTTTGAAGTTGGAAAAATCCATCTGTGGATGAAGTGTAGCACCAGCCAGTTCTTTATGGGTTTGGGATGCAGAAAGAGCATCTATTAAACGTCTCTCTGTGAGACGATGCCTCTGGCCAGCCCAGGTCCTCAGAAAGTGCTGTGGCTGGTGAAAGTGCAGATCCCAGCACTTACCTGGTAGCATTTGTAGGGCTCTGGAGCAGTACAGCTCTCAAAGCAGATGGAGATGCTTCTCTACCAAGGCCTGGGTCTTTTAGTTGTTTTATTGAAGGTAGCCCTGCTGAAACTCCAATATAGGAGGTGGAAACTCCTATTCCAACACTCAAGTCATCTTGGGTGCTTTCACTGCTGCACATCATAAAGATGCACACACACATTTCACCTCCACATTGACTCCATGCTTCACTGAGGTGCAGTTTTTGTCTTTCAGGAGTTATCATGCACTGATAAATCAGTTCAAGAGTAATCTCAAGCCTTCTTGAGAATGCTTTATTGAGGAAGAAAACCTTTTACGTAGCTGTGACCGCTATCAGTCAGCCTGACTGACAGTGCAGAGTCAGCCTATGTAAAGCTGCCATTTCCCACTCCATTTCCTTCAGTGGAAATTTAACCTGCTGCTCCATCTTCTCTTTCACCACAGCTTCTCAGCCCCAGTAAGTGGACCTTTCCAGCCCACATCACAGTTTGGTGACAACAAACCTCCACTCCCAGTCTCCAGGGTTCAGTTGAGCATCAACTCACTTTGTGACCTTCTTCTTGACTCTCTCCACCAGGGCCAGGTCTGGGACAACTGGCCTGCCAAGATACCCTGCGGTCACTTCCAGCCTGCAGCGGCCAGAGTGGCTTTAACAGGGCAGCTCTTTTCGTACCTGAACGCTTGGCTTGGAGCTCCTGGTGGGTGCTCCAGGTGCCTTCATCACACAGGGGGAACTGGGTAACAGAGACCTGCCCAGACGGTCAGTCGGAGTTAGAGCTCCTGCTGTGTACTGGCAGGGCAGGATGGAGTCCCGGTGACACAGATGCTCCAAGGGACTGAGGAGCAGTCAGTCGGACTTAGAGCTCACCCTGTGCACCAGCCGGGCAGGGCAGGATGGCGTCCCGGTGCCACAGATGCTCCAAGGCAGCGAGGAGGAGCAAACAGCCGGAGTTAGAGCTCCTGCTGTGCACTGACGGGGCAGGGCAGGATGGAGTCCCGGTGCCACAGATGCTCCAAGGCAGCGCGGAGGAGCGGTCAGCCGGAGTTAGAGCTCCTGCTGTGCACTGACGGGGCAGGGCAGGATGGAGCCCCGGTGCCACAGGTGCCCCAAGGCAGCGAGGAGGAGCGAGCGGGGTCCCCGCGGCGGGCGCGGAGCCGCAGCCGCAGCCACGGGCACACGCTGCTCTCTGCTGGGCAGCGCCGGCCGCGAACCCGCTGCACGGAGAGGCAATTAAACTTTTCTTCATTCCACTTCACGATTTTGAGCACTCCCGGCACTAGGAACAGCTTTGGGGTTTTCAATTTGCTTTTCCCATCTATTCCCCTAATTAATTGCTTTACATACATATAAAAAACGCCAGTTGAAATACCTGTTTTTAAATACTTCTGTGTCACAGATGCAGCTTTTTGAAACTGCAAACATGTGCGTTCTCTTTCCTGAAGAAAACACGCATGTTTTGAATGAATCCAAACCAAATCTACTACTTTTGCACTTCTAATCTTCTCATTCCAAGAGTTTTCCTTTCTCTTCTGTTTAGCTGGATCCAAAGTAGAAGCATTTGCTTTTTTCCCCCCCTCAAAGTTAAAAAACCCCACAAAGTGCAGGCATTTCTCTCAGCTGCTCAGCACAGAGCGCCCTCCCGGAGCAGGAGGGCTGGAGTGGTTGGCACTACTGAACTCTCAGCCTGCTGATCTTACAACCACCAGCGTGGTGGGTACCACCAGTCTGGGGTGGGAGGAAGACCCAGACCTGCGGGGTCACAGAAGCACAGCGGGACACCAGGTGTAACCATCAGGGGATGCTGAACAAGCCTATCTGCTGGGCCAGAGCCAGGATGGGTGAGGAACACGAATGCCAGGTCCAAAATCCTCCCTCAAACTCTCCAGCAGATGCCAGCAGTCAGTAACACAGGGAGCAAATCCGCTCACACAAAGAGAGGAACAGAAACTGGACACACCAGGAAGATGTCAAACACACACACACACACAGAAGGAGCCCAGCTCTGTCAGGGGAGTGAACCCTGCAGTCACATTGGGGGTACTTTCCTACCTCAGGGGAAGGAGAAATCACCAGGACTGCAGCCCCGTCCCTTGAGAAACTGTCATCTCTCACTCTCGTGGGAGGCTTCGGCAGGGCCACACCAGGAGAACAGCTCCTAGAAGCCCATGAGACAAGTCCAGAGCAGAAGCAGCCTTAAGGAAGCCCTGTGTGGAGTAGCAGGGCCTTCTCCCAGGGCAGGAGATGGCTGCTATTGGCCTTCAGCATCTCTTACACAAATATTTTCCTGAATTCTTTCTGAAGATGGTTTGTCCCGTGTGCATCCCCACCACCTCAGTGCTCTCACTGTCATGACGAACCTCCCTCTCCTTCCCAGTCCGGCCCTTCCCAGCCATGACCTGCTGCTCCCCGAGGCAGCACCAGTGGATGGTGCACTGGTCAAACACCACTACAGCTTTGCAGCCTTCCTCCTGCTCCCAAGCTCTCCAGGCTACTGACAGCACTCTTTGCTGATGGTTTGTGGCTAAACCATGGTCTGAAGAGTAGCTGGAGTGCAGGAAAAGGGTCCTCTTCATCAGATTCCTTTACAGGCTATAATCCTACAGTCTTTTATAAATTCCCACTCAATTACTTTCTTAGCCCACTCCAAAACAGGACTATTGCACCTCTACAAGAAAAGACTTTCAGGAGGTTGAGTATTTCCAGTTGAAGCTCTCATAGGCTTAGGCTCACAGAAGTGGTGGTGGTACTTCCCTTTCTCCTGATGACTCCCCACCAACGCCACACAAAACACTAAAACTTTCCAGGTTCAAACTCATTAAAAACAGAAAAATCACATTTTATTTGCCAGCTCCACAATGATTAAAAACAGGAAATCACATTTTATTTGCCATAAAGCATTGATTTATCACAAAAAATAGCAGTATAAAACATACACCAAGGTATGCAGCTTGGGCAACAGGCCACTATCCACACTCCTTCATGTCCAGAAAAAGTAACAAAGCCCTGAGAGGAAGTGACAGCGACACCCCCTGCTGCATTGTTCCCAAGGAACCATTATCACAGTAAGACACATTTCTCAGCACACCAAACGTATTCATTCTGTCCATTATTTTTTTCCCTTTATCAGGAATTCACTTGTATTACAAGTGAAGTCAGGTTCTCTTAACCCAACACGCTCCTGCCTAGGCAGACGCCCAAGTCTGTGTTCCCAACTGCCTTACCAACTTGGTAATTTTTCATTAATCTCATGATTTCAGCCAATTTTGGAGTAACAGCACCACAAGGCAGTTTTAACCTTCACTTTAAGTAAAGTTCTGCTTCTTTTGCCTCTACCACAACACTGATAACACTGTTTGAATCTTTAAAAAAGCACTTTGGGTCTCCTTTGGAAGGAAAACCACAAATCTGAGTGAAAGGTACAGACAACAAACTGATAGGTAAAGCCTTGGTGAGTGTAAGAGGGCAGACACACCAGAATTCATTGGTTACTCTTTCATTCATAACCCTAATGACAGAATATGGAAACGTGGGATTTTTAAATTACAGACAGATGAACGCTAAGCACGAGGCATGACACAAAAGATGGCTCTTTGGGGATCCTAAGGGAAATAAACAAGAAACAGAAAGCAACCTGCTTTTCACCATGCTAAAATCTTATTTCCTGCGAGGGCAACTTTTTGCCACTCAATATTTACACTTGTTTGTATGTACACACACACACAGACACACACACACACAGAGTACCTTAACGTGAAATCCTGAGCAGCCTCAGAGCACAAGGCTCAGACAGACACAAAGGGTTTGTGTTCCCTGAGCTGCAGTGCCACGCAGCAGCAGAGCAGTTCCCAGTTCACCTCTGCCGAGCACACGCCAGCGGGGAGGGCAGAGCACAGCACAGGAACTGCACATCAGGGCACACGTGCACAGCACCCTTGGGCTCAAACCCCTGCAGCTGAGGAGCACCTGAATGTGTCTTTACTCTCTTCCACATCCATATCTGAGTCCAGCTGGATACCAGTTGGATGGGGCCAAGCATGCCCAGTCCAGCAGCATGGGGAGCCTGCAATGTATTATCCTGCCCTCTCAACCCAGATACCTGGTGAGATCTCAGTGCCTGATTTACCTCTTCTTCCCCAAAGACTGAAGGCCTAAAAATAAATAATATGGCTCGCTTTCATCCGGGGAGCTGGGTTTTGAAGGGCAGGGAGTTGATCTGCGCCTTTTTTTTTTTTTTTTCCTTTTTTTCCCTCCTTTTGCACTGTACCTTTCTAACATTAAAGGACAAAACCCACGTATGTGTTAAAAAATGGTCATCCAAACAGCCATCTCATTGTTGTGTGTACACGAAGCCAGACACAGTAGGAATCTCATGCTCCTTTTCCTTTTTGGGATCTACAACATGGCTGTATCGTTCTCCTCGGTGACATTCCAGGTAGGGGCCCCAGGTTGCTGCAGGCCGGCAACAGCCCACAATGCGCTGGAAGGCAAAACCAAGAGGCATTTAATGTCTTACTTTAATCCAGGCTACTACTGAAATTCAGTAAAGCTGCAACTCCAGATATGCACTGCAACTCAACAAATGGTGAATCACCAGATTTGTTGAAAATTATTCCAAATATCTTTGGAGTCAGTGGATTCTGGATACTGACATAAAGAACAGAGAAAGCTGTGACCAACAGGACCCTTTGGCAAAGCCTGGCAAGCACAGCACACCTCAGTTCTGGCACCTGCTTGTTTCTGTGAGGAATGGGATATAAAACTCCAGAAAATTATATGGAGGTAGAAAGCAATAAAAATTCTTCAGAGAATTTAAAGCAGTTGAAATAACACAGAACCCATGAAAATCATGCTTGAATGGGTGTGTGCACTGACAGAGAATCAGATTATCTTTTTATCAGAAGACAGTAAATTTGCCTCTGATGCAACTACCAGAGATGTGTTTTGGTCTAAAAATCCAATTAATGAACATATCAAAGTAGTAAATGTGTTGGAGAAAAAAAGTGCAGGTACTCCTGATAATGCCAAATAAATCAAGATTTGAGGCTATGACAGCTTTTTTGCACCCTTACCTGCCAAAGGTTCCCCTCAGCTTTAACTACTTTGACAATAGCAACAACAGGAATCCAAATGACACAGAAGATGATCATGCACCAGCCAACAGCAGTTCCCCAGGTTGGATATGGCACCGAGCCATAAGTGGGACGTTCAAACGTGACCAAAGACCAGACCAAAATAGCCTATAAAAATGGTGAAAAGAATAAGAGAGAATCAGATTTCCAGCAAACTTGAACTTGCACTCTGTTTCCAACTTGGTTTAATAAAAGGGCTCTCTGCAAGTCCTGCACAGTTCAGTTTTACTTCCTGAGTGTGAGAATGGCTGTGCAGGATTTGGTGTCAGTCACAGACAAACAGCAAGACCAAAGGGCAGGACTGAAAGATGACATTGATGGGCACTCCAACACTAAGTGTTTAAACACACCTGGATCTCTGGGTGTTCTGAAACCTTATATTGGGTAATACATCTGTTGCTGGATGAGCCCAGTACCTTTCTCTGTATGTTTTGTGTGTTACTATGTTCCATTATTTATGGGAATATGGGAAAGAATCTAATATTAGAAACTGGCAAATATTGTTGCAGGAATTAGATAGTTTTTAAGCAGCAGTTTCTAAACTGTAGTCTGGACATTTTAAAGGTGATGTGCTGGCCAGAGTGACTTGCCACTGTTCCTGGATTTGGGATATTTATAAATTCTCTCATAGTAACAAAATCCAACCAGCTATATCGCAGTTAGAAGTACAGGAGTAACAAAAAACTGAGGCATGCGACAGGACATAAAAAGATCTCAGGCAGAAGAACTGGACACCCAAAGACCAGAGCCAGGGATCTGTTCAAAAAATGGAATTTCCCTCTAAAGGGAAAAATCAAAGTTTTCAGAACATTTTCTCAGACTAAAATTAAGATAATGCATCTGCCAAGACAAATCACCTAGTTGCTCCCTTAGTCCTTGGGAGTGTAGACCCAGCTGACCAGGAACTGACCTAAATCTCCAGCCTCTCCTAGGAGAGGACCCAAGCACAGGGGAATGCCTCAGAAAGCAGAGACAGTATTTGCTTCCCTGGCACAGCCATACCCCATCTTTCTTCACAGAGCCTGGGCACTCAGCCCTGAATCTTCACGTGGAAACGCTTTCAATATTGAGTTACTAAGTTCTGACACACTAACACAATTAAGTCATTTGCACTCACTGTTAACAGCACGGGAGTAATGAAAAACCAGCACATTCTCCACCACAGCCAGAATGAACGGGTCTTCTTTCCAAGCATCATTTCAATGTCTTCAATGAACCTGTTTCCTCCTGTTGCAAGACAACCACAGAGCGAATTGTAAAGCAAGTGCTTCTCTTGCAGGTGTGTTTATCCAAAGAAAGGCAATGATCAAGAGCACTTTCTCCAGTTCTGTGGTAATTGTTAAGCCGGTTTTCACCAGTAAGTTATAAATTCTTTATTGCAGTAATTAACATTTAATATTCCTGGCAGTGTTCAAGGCCAGGCTGGATGGAGCTTTGAGGAGCCTGGTCTAGTTGAAGATGGCCCTGCCTCTGGCAAGGGGGTTTGGAAGAAGATGATGTTTAATGTCCCTTCCAACCTAAACCATGCTGTGATTCTATGATATACACTGTGCCTGGAATTACTTAGTCAAATTATGGATTTTCAATGCAAATAATTTACCGTAAATGTAGACAATGCCTATTATCTCCAGGACAGCTGAAAAAAGGATTCCCCATCCAGCACAAAAGTGATCTATTAGGTTAACCCAGTAGATTCCTGCCTGTAGAACAAACATTAGAGGTTAAAATTTGAGTAGTAACACATTTGTGCAAATAAAATCAGTTGCATTTGGTCAAGGCAGTTTAACTCATCACCATTGTGAGTTCTTTAAATTCGCAGTATTTCACGTTAAATACACATTATAAATATTATTTTGTTTGAATACTTCTATGTAAAGTTGAAAAGCGCACCTGAAAACTGCTATAGATCTGTATACCAAAACCAAGACATATGTATATGCAGAGTATATGTAAAGAGCTGAAAGGAGGATTTAAACTTGGAGCTTACAGTAATAAAGCCGGTGATGAAGTTTCAATATTGAGCTACAGCAATAGCTATACCAGTTATCAGTTCTGGGGTGCTCCTCCATGCACAAATTCTCCATGTGGGTTAAACACAGCTTTAAACACCACTGTGCAATAACAGGATCACAGAGAAGGAAACAAGCTTCAAGCCATTTCACACTCCTGGGTGCTAAGCCCCTTGCAAGCTTTCTTGCCACCAGGTTTCATGACTTACATACTGTGCTTGACCACACAAGTAACTGTTCACCACAATTATCTGCTTCACATTCTCAGTCTAACTACACATATAAATCTGCATTTCTAGATGGAATAATTACAATGAACCTTTGTAGCCTTAAAAGCAACTGCCTCAAGACATTTTACACAGTATACTTAAAACTCCTTTTCTGTATGTGTATTTATATATACGCACACACAAAAGAAGTAACCATACAGTCTACAGATGCTTGTGAGCTAATGAGTTTTTATGACATGAATAGGCCATTTCTCAATTCCTGTCCTGTTTGGTAGTCAGTTCTGAACAAAAAGATCTCATTGGCATTTATTAGCAGTACCCACAGTGCTACGGACACGCTGTGCGCATATACTAGTGATTACACGAACTCCTGAACTGAGGAACGATAAATCAGGCTGATGGTTCACAGGCTCTGAACAGGCCTTTTATTTAAAAGCATGTCCCAGTTCAATAATCACAGAAAACCTTAGGTCCTTCAAGCTTCCCTCTGGGAATTTCTTAGTTGTGTGTCCAGGCACACTGGGAGAATTTGAGTCTTTAAGACTGATCCACACAGGCAGGAACAGTTGGAAAGGGTATTTTGATTTGAGTCCATCACTTGCAGCATAACTAAACTCACTACCAAAAACTAAATTTAATGTCTTACCTGAGTAACACAGATAAGACCAAGAAGAAAGAGCACTATGCACACACCCATGGTTACAGGGATCCTTAATTTTTTCATCAGTCTGGGATATATATCATGAATGGTGGTTGTAAGTGTTTCTGCAAAGGAAGAAGTGGGGAGTTTGAGCAGCACAATTAAAAAAGGCAATGGTCATTTGAAAAGCCATGAATCACTTAAAACTGCACTCACCTATGGTGGCAAACTGGGAGTCAAGGCCCAACAGCAGGAGCATGAAGAAAAACAAGAAGGACCACAGAGGAGAAACAGGTAACTTGGAGAGGGCCTCTGGGTAGGCAACAAATGCAAGATTAAATCCTGGGAAGTGGTGGAAAGCAGGATGTTATTGTCGTGCCTTGGTCAGTGCAAGCCCCAGGACCAACAGTATGACAATCAGCCTACCTGAGTCCACAACCTCGGAGACAGGTCTCTCGGACACGAACGCCATGTGCCCCAAGATGGAGAATATGGCAAAGCCAGCAAATATGCTGGTGACGCAGTTGGTTACACAAACTAAAATAGCATCTGAGTAGCAGTTGTTGTGGAACTTATTGTACGAAGACAACGCAACAAGCCCGCCCCATCCCACAGACAGGGAGTAAAATATCTGTGTGGCTGCATCTTTCCAAACCTACCAAAAAGAAGAACAGGAGAATTACTCTATTATGTACAGTATTTACCATAAACATTTAAGTGTGACTTCTGTTGAAGTTCAAGGGTTGGGTTTTTTTTTCATTTAGCCTGAATACCTATTGCATATGAATTTTAGGGTAGGTGGAATATAAAACACTGGTGACTTTGCAGTCTCAAGCATAAACAACGTCTTCTATTATTGCCAAAGGTCACACCCCAAATATATTGACAAATACTTAAATCTTAATGGGCTAACCCTGAAGAAGAGATTCAATGTGTTCACATATGCAGGTTGTTGAGATATGAATCTTGTCACAGAGCCAATGAATAACGAAAATCAGGACTGGCCTGCAGGAGTGAGAACTTCCATGTACTCCCTCACTTGCTCCTCACACCATGACCCAAACAAACCACTTCTGCCTCTGCTGCAGCCCTTTAGTTAGTGCCAAGCCACAAATAAATACTACAAATAAATATCACACTTAACACCTCCAGAACAAGAAACAGTCCATGCTTTCTTCCCACAAGATGCCCTTCCTGGGGCACCTAATCACCCAAGTTAATTTCCTGGGCAAGGCACAGCCTGAAATTCAAACTCAGGGATCCTTTTGACTTTCTGAAAACATCCCTTAAAATTACCAGCAAAAGTCTTCCCAGAAGGCTTTGCTAAGATGAAGCTCCAGTATGATCCCCAAGAGCTGATCAGAGACAACAGCACAGTTGTCACTGTCTGGTGCAGCAGGGAGGGAAAAGAGGGTGACTTTTTTTAAATTGAGAGTAGCTAGAAGAGGGACTTGGACTTCTTAGCCAATACAAAATACAGGGCAAGACACGAAGAAGAACCTGACTGCACAAAAAAAAAGTTGTTCTGTAAGCAGCAAGCCTATAGAACCACGGCAGTGTGCCACATTCTGGGCCTGAGGCTACCACTCACCTCTGCCTCCATCAGCTTGGTGAAATTGGACTGTCTCCCAATGTAGTACTCAATGCCATCCATAGCACCTTCCAGGGTGGCACCTCGCACCAGCAAGATGAGCAGGATGACGTACGGGAAGAGCGCAGTAAAGTAGACGACCTGCAGAGAGATGGGCAGGGACACACATTAGGAATGGGGGGATCCATAGACCTCTGCAGAGGAAGAACAGACAGGCTGTAGGGCAAGGTCTGCTGGTACACAGGAAAACAGGCAACCAGGGAAGTGAACATGTGCCAACCACCAAACCATGTGGCTTAGCCGGTTCTGGAGCTGCATTCCAGCAGACGCAGAAGGCCCAAGCCACATATCCACTTTTCAGATAATGTTTGACCAGTTTCAGAAATGTGTTTTTCTGACACAATTTACTACTGCAGCAAGGTCTGAACTCAAGTATCCCAGAGGTCTCTTGCTAGGTAATGCTTCTAGCAAGAGCAAACTAAAAGCTAGTTAAAATTAGGTGACTAGGGTGGAATTATATCCCAAAGGGACTGAAAACTACTCTCCTGCCTTTACCCCTACCTCCAAAAAAAAAAAAAAAAAAAAAAAAAAAAGAAGAATCACCATTCTGACCATTCTGGAAGCTTTCTTAACTCAGAACAAGGACTTTTAGGTTCTTTCAGACACAGACCTATTCTATTGTCTGTCTACAGTGACGGGATCCAAGCCAGCAGTTGTTTGTCTACAGTGATGGGATCCAAGCCAGCAGCAGGGCTATTGTCACACAGACTACATTCAACAATACTCTTGTTTCTTGAGTCTTAGTTTCAGTGTTACTCAGACAGAAAACTGACCCAGTTCTGCTGGTTACACCACACCATAGCATTGCACCATCATGTGGCGAGTCTGCCATTTCTGAAGACCTCCTTCATGTTTGCCCAGAATAGACAATTTTTTTTCTGCTTTTCATCTTTGCCTTGTTCCTGCCCAGCTAGATTCTTCTGAGTCTTACCCTGCTCCCCAAAGAGGCTTACCTTTGTGCCAGAAGAGGAGTGACAAGAGGAAGTGCCAACTAGGAACCCAAAGAATGTGAGATTAAGAGGAGCCACATGGCCAAACAACTGTGGCTGGAAAAGCACAGATACTTCACCCCAAAGTGCTGAGACAGAGGGCAGAAAGCTCCAAATACAAAGAAGAACAGGGGGAAAGATCAGACTGAGGAGAGGAGGGCAGGCAGCAAGGAACCATGGAAAGGCACAATGACTGAAGGGAATAAAAAAAAAAAAATCAGTGCAGAGAAGGTAAAAGAAAGGATGAAGGCAATTGGGAATGAAGGAGAGATGCAACATGGAGATGAGAAAGCAGTATGAGAAGGAAGTAAGTAAACCAGGAAAAGGGCCTCAGGCAGGGAAGAATGAAATCCAGCCTGCCTGAAGTTGACCCAGCCCAAGGAAAACTCCAGGCAGCTCCAGCACGTGGGGATGGGAGCTTGGCAGAGTCTGAAAACAAACCTCTACGAACCTGGTCCCTAAAAACACCTTCCACAAACAGCATTTCACAATCTGGCAGGAACCCACACAAGCACGTCTGTTCGCAGGACCTGACCCGTATTGTCCAAATGTCTCAACTCGACTGGAGGTGCAAATAATCCCGGGGTGTTCCCGGGGCGTGTGCGGGCTGTGCCGTCACACAGCGCCGGTGACAGCCAACCCTCGGCCGCAATCACCGGCGGGGCAGCAACACCCCGACACACAGCACAGCCCTGCTGGAGCTGAGGCTCACGCGCTTAGTCACGGCTGTGTCATCAGCACCTCACTCATATTTCATGTAACAGTTATACAGCCACAGAGCAGGAGGAAAGCCGAGCGGTGGCTTGGGACTGCATCCTGCCTCGTGCTAACCTCCCCTGAGTCCAACTGATACTGGGAGGGCAGGGCCGGCCCAAGTCTGCTCCCTGCTCTTCCTAACGTACCTTTCCAGAAGATTTTATTCCTTTAAACAATGCAGCTGCAACAATGATCCAGGACAGGAGGAGGCAGAGAGCCAGGTACCACACGATGTTGCCCGTCTCGTCCAGTCCACTCGAGCGCTGAAGAGCCACTTTACTGAAAGCACAGAGTGTCCCCATGAGAGGAGGGTGACAGCAGCACACACACCTCCTCTCCAGCTACTTCTTGGAAGAAAGCGAGGTGGTGCTGGTGTCTGCTGGTGTTACAAGACTCTGCAGCCTCTTTAAGGAGCCGGCAGTTAGAATTGCATGATTGGCATTGAAAAACTGAATATTGAACTATATTTTTCCCCTCTTTTTGAAGTCTCAGCTCTCAATGCATCACCCATAAGGCCCACCTCAGTTCTTCTGTGCTAATCGTGACATTCTGACAGCAAGAGAAGAGCTCACAGGAATCAGTTCCCAGGAACCCAGGGAACGTGAGGTGAATTCAAACCATGGGGCCAAAGAAATGGCAATTTCACAACAGGCCCAGATTCAGAATAAGGTGAATGTATTTTGCACAGTAACTCCTGGGGAAAAAAAACACATGCTATACGTAAAGATGCTAAATAATCCCTACTACGACTCCAGGGAAGAGGACTTCTTTAAACTGGAGTACACAAGTTCACTCACTTGCTTCTCTTTCTACATGTAATTTTTTTCATAAGGGCCAGAATTATCAATGAAATTTTAAGTCCCCCCTGTACCAATCTTCATTCCCACAACCCTTGACTAGTTTTTTTTCTGGACAGCAAGATAAGACAAAAATAAAAGGTTCATCTGAAGCCATAATGCATAATAAAGGTATTTCTTGCAATTTCTTTAAAATATTTACTTACTTCCAGTATTGCTCACTAGGAAATTGCACTGGTTTGTAGCTTATGGTGCCGTTTATACACGTGAGATTATGGCTTGTGACAAATGAATAGTTTGCATGAATGACTTCTCCATGTAAGGTTGCGTTGCAGTCGTTTACTGAAAGCAAGAAAAAGGAGTTATTAACACTGTGATGACTGCTATTGTAAATATGTTTTCTGAAGTTACAGCTTCAGTTTGCCTACTAACAATATCTAGAAACAAACCTAAACTATCACTTGCAGCTGTGACTTTGTTACTCGACTGTAAAACAAAACACCAAGAATCTGGTGTGCTCACCATATCTCACTTATCCTCAAGAGTACTTGCAAAAATCAGAACCGAGGATAGTTAAGATTGCAGCCTTGGTTACTCTATGAAAACCTTTCTCCCAAACCAAGAATACGCACAGATCATCTGCTTGCAACTTCATCTTATTGCCACAGAGGGCTTATCAGAGCTCTTTAAACATTTTCCTTGGAGGGCTGTGGGAGGAATGGGCACTGTTTGAGTAGGGAATGTTTTGCTAGCACACATAGTAAAGAACATTTTATCAGCATTTACTGGAAAAGTCTTGTTGAAGCCTATTTCAGGACAGCTTCTTCAGTTCAGTTTTGTATTCCTCCAGCACTTACAAATCCTGTACTTGAAATAATTTTTGTTTTGCCCATCAGCAAGCATCAATTTTTTGTCATATAAAGCATCTCAACTTCATTTTGTGAAACCTATGAATCTTAGACGACATTTTCAGATATATGGCTGAGTTATATTGACATTAACACTGTAAACAATGTAATCCATCCTGACGCTGTCCTTGTTATTTTAATAATCTCCGAGATTACCTGGCAAGGCATTTCCAGCTGCTAACTACTAATTATCTCACCAGCTTCACCTTTTCCCTTAAACCGGTCTGATATGGAAACCGGTGAGATAACAAGTGTTTAGTCCTACAACTGCTGCCAAACATCAAGAACAATAGCGTGGAGATCCATTCTAAAGAGTTAATGAAGTGTGAACCCAACGCCTCACTGGTGCTCAGCATTACCATAGCCACAGGGAAAGGCAGGGGGCAAGAAAGGAGAAAAAAAACCAACACGACAGCAACTCCAGCAGTAACTCGTCTCGTGTAAGGAAGGCATTTGCTTGCCATGAAGACCGATGAAATGGAAACTCAGTATTTCCAGGGGCTGTAATTACTAGAAAAAAACCTGATGTTTTATAGAAAAAAAAAGGGATCCAACAAGGTAGTTTCAGCCCACTTCTGTGTAGATCTCCCAAGCACCCAGACGTGGTGGCAGGGAAGCAGACAAGCATCACTGCTGCGTGTTCAGAGGCAAAACTCCAGGAAGGACTCTTCAAGCCATGGGTAGCTGTCTTGCTTCTATAATTTCTCCCAAAACCAGTACAGTTTCCCAAAACAGTGATATTAAGCTCTATCTCTTAAGTGTGGTACCTATTCGTGTCTTGCTGCACAATTCATCTGCCCAGGAAAAGCATTCTGACCATGGCAGTACTTTTGAAAATGAGGCAAATAAATAGTAGAGTGCATAAGCAATGATAACGTTGTAGTAGATGGTCACAAACGTTGAGATGATGATCATGGTGATGCCCACTCCTAGGAAAGAGAGAGACACGATGTCTTAACTACCCCAAACTTCGGTTTAAAAATAAATAAATAAAAACCAAAACCCACAGAAAAACCCCAAAAACCCCAAACCAAACAAAAAACCCAACAAACCCCAAACAAATGGCCTTCACTTGATTTTTAAAGGGCTACCTGGGAAGAAGTTGAGGTCAATTTTTATTTGTTTTTTAAATAATTTTTAAGAGCAAACAAACAGTGAAATTGTAAAACCATGAAGTGACAGACATGATCCAAACTGACCATCTCAAAAGCAGTTTTGACACAGAATTTGAATCTGGCACACAGAAAAATTGGACTAGTTGCTAAGACCAAGTCTAAAGGAGAAATTCAGTATTTTGTTCTCTCGCTGTTCAGAGACAAATAAAAGAAACTGTACTGGGACTACCCAAGCCATTCTAAAGATTTCACTGTAACGAGGGCTTTTAACAATAAAAGAGCAGCAGCAGAGAACAGTAAATCTGTGCCAATACTACTGTTCTCCCCCTTTGTTAAAATTGGCTTTGTTCTGTGAATTTGGCAAAGCCTGACAAACTGTCCCAATTATCTCAGAGAGTATATTTAAGTTTCTATCATGCAGACATATAAAGGATTCGCTGTGTTTAAAAATTTTGCTTACAAGTTAAACACACTGCTCTGCTGGAAGGTTGCTTGCACTGCAGAACAGAGACTGACAGAATAAACGTTGTGGCAATCAGTTTCTCTGGAAGGTGGCTGGCAAAATTCTTATTGCAACAGAAGGAAACTTCCTTGTTCCTACATTAATTCCTCTGGTAGACAAAGAGCACAAACAGGACCAATTGCATAGTCCTTTACACCCATGGTATAAGACTGGGATGGACAGGAGTGAGTAAAGCACATGGTTAGTTGTTTCCAAACAAATCTCCCTCTGAAATGCAAACCCTCTCAGAGCCGGGCAAACTATCACTACAGACTGCAAGGAATTCTCTTATCTCAAGAGGCAGCTCACCTTACAAAGGCCGAGTCCGGGCTATTTAATCCCCCCAGCAGATGACTGCCCAGGCAGTGCTGGATGACCATGGGCACAGCGCTGCCTACAGAGCGTGCCCACGAGCCTGTGCCAACACTGGCAGCCAAGCACAGAACTAGTCCCTCCAACACAGAACTGCCTTGCAAGCTACAGCGGACACGAGGCATAAAGAAACAGTGATCAAGTCAACTTCTAAAAGTGATTTTCAATCTGTTGCACATAGTAAACAGTTGTTTTAATTCCGTCAGACAGCTAACAGGGTCATTTTCTTCTGGCTGCAGTGAGGGTGGTGCACCACTTAACACGCGGAGAATCATTGATAAAATCTCTCACAAATGGCAACCTTTTCAGGGAAATCTTTAATCAACATCTGGTTATTAAGTGAATAATAAGGAAGCATGTACCTGGGAACATAACTCTGACCTTGTAATGTTGGGAATAGCTGCTGAATGAAAATCAGCATCTCAGAATTAGTAGCTTTGTGAAGAAATCATTAATTCACATCAGTTTATTACTAGACTAAAAAATATATAAGTAAAGACAATAAAACCAACCTTGAAACAATGGTAGTATTTTCCAGACAGAAACTGGCCCTAGACTAGCAAACTGCCCAAGGGAACATTCCATGAAAAATAGGGGCAACCCAGCTAATGCCAGCATCAGGCTGTAGGGGATCAGAAAAGCACCTGAGGGGAGAGAAGAGGGAAAAACCACAATCACACACACAGAAAAAAACAATTTTTCAATATTCACCACATTTTATCACATTTTATACTGCCTCTTTTCCCCTCCTCAAATATCGCCCTGTAGGGTTTGGGTTTTTTTCAGAATAGAGAGATTTGTTTCTAAATCCTAATTTCTTCAAGACTAAGTAGTACCTGCAATGAAGAGACACAAATTATCAGAACCGCTGATTTAGCAAGGAAGGTTTCCCTCACAGAAATAAAAGGATTTTACAAAATCTACTGAAGACATTCATAATACTCTTATACAAACAGGAACACTGGTCTGTTGTAGGCACCATCAGCTTTGTCTACTTTCTCTTTACTCTTTCATCTTTTAATTTAAAAAGAAACAGAACCATTCCTTTATGTACTTAGCTGTGATTTGCAACTGCCCTGTTCGAGCAGCTACTGGACATCAAAGCATGAAAATTATTTTCTATGGTTGGTTGAATGCTGTGTTAAACAGCATCTCAGTGTGGCTCTTGTTCAAGTCCATTTTAAAGTGTAGGTTAACCCAATATCAATGAGCATCCTGTTCTGTGAAAAAGACTGGCACTTCTTTGTGCGCTCACTGAAGATGGGGAAAGTGAGAACACCAGTTGCATAAACACAACCCTATATCCCTGTAAAAATCTGTCCTCATCACTCTCAGTGAATTTAAAACAGCCAAGGACCCAGTTCTGCAAGGAACTGCAAATACCTGATGTAATTTCGGGAAGTAAACTGTCCCATAGAATTAATTGGATTACTCCTGGGTTTCAAAACAAGGATGTAATAATTGTCTTTACCAATCATAGGCAAGGAGGACAGAGAAGGATGTGAGCAGCAGCATAAATATTCTTTAAATGCAAAGTTTCTGCTGCAGCAGATAAGAAAGATCTAGTACAAGGACCGATATCACAATTTATTTTGTTTTCACAATTTTCTTCAACAAAATGCAACCTGGACAAGCTCACTCCAGTAAAACTTCTGCAGTAAGAATGCCCCCTTATGTTCCATAAGCACAGCTCTATGACCTGTGCTGCATTTACAGTCCAGAATTTTACTTCAATGACTGTTAGAGCAAATAGGTGCAATACAAGTAAGTTCTCTGCAGTTACTTGGCATTTATGTTCTCTTCAATTACCAGCGGTAGGCTGGCAAGTAGATAAAGCTCTTGAATATCAGCCAGAGAAGCCAGTGCCTCCACTTGACTTTGCCACTAGTTCATTGTGCAAGCAGGCTGCCCATCACTTCCCAAGTATCTGACTGGGGTAGTTATTGAGCTTGGATAATTATTCCAGCTTAACTTGTTTGCATGCCAAAACAAAAGCGCAGAGAGGATTCAACTGTTCTCTATAACATACCGGGGAGGTAAGCTCTGGGGAGGGAGAATAGCTACTTAGGCAAGTAGAGGATATTGGTACATTGACAAAAAAGTGCATATTGGTTGTGAGTAAATCAGAAGTGAAAATAAGCAATTAACACTAAATACTATTTCCCTCCTCAGCTAGAGCCCAAAACGCACACAGACGCCTCTTGCTCCTTTTCCCCTTTCCCATGGGCAGGCACTATCCCAGTTCCCAGGGTGATGTGATGCTCACATCCAGCTCTGCCCGGAGGTGCCCAGGCTCAGGGCTGGCCCCTGGAGCTTGCCCTCCTCCCTGGGGGATAGCCGGGCGTGCCCACCGGGCAGTGCCATTCAGTGCAGGTACCTCCGCCGTTCTGGTAGGTGAGGTAGGGAAAGCGCCAGACGTTGCCCAGGCCCACGGCATAGCCCACCATGGAGAGCAGGTAGTCGCCTTTGTTTGCCCAGTTGCCACGCTCCTTGTTCTCATCGCTCTCACTGGACTGGGCACTCTTTTCATTGGACAAATCGAAGCCCTTGAAAGAGAAGAGAGAAGGGTCGTCATCACCCCACAGGCAAGCAGAGCAGTCATATCCTCGTTTCTCCGTCCAGAGCAGCATCTTGGCATTACTGGGCAAGGGCAGCTAGACAGGATGGGCAGAGCCGGACGGGCAGGGCCAGATGGGCTGCCAATCCAGCCGATTCCTGGCATAGACCTGTGACAGAGGGTCCCACCAGGGAGCCCAAACACCCTCATGGCCAGTTCTGTCCTACCCCTCCTACCTTAATCCGCTCTGGTGTCAGCTCGTGGGGGCAGCACCTCCAGGGAACTCCCGTACTCTGTCCCGGCACATGGCCAGATGCCCACATAGCTGTTCAGATGTTCACACCAACACATACTCGTATGCCCACCTTAAAAAAACACCTGCCCTAATGCATTTCACACATGCCCAGGCGCCCAGCTCATCCCACCTTGCCTAGCGCTGTGCCCCTACCTTCCCACACCTGTCTGCATCTCACCTGCCTAGACAACTTCATACCTGCCCGGGGCTCCTACAGCCGCCCACGTACCCGCATCCTCCGCACCCCACCTGCACCCACACCCGCCCGGGTGCCCCCGCACAGCCCCCCCACCTTCTTCTTGCCGCAGGACAGAAAGCCGGGCAGGTTGAGCATCCCCATCTCCGCCTCTGCCGCCGCCGCGGTGCGCTCTGCNCTGACCCTTCCCCGGCCCCGCGCCCACTTCCTCGGAACACTCACCTGGCTGAGCCCGTCCGGCCACCTGCCCACTTCCCCTGCTAAACACCCTCTGCTCCGCTCCTCGCCTTACCCCGACCCACTTCCCCTGCCCAAGAACCCGCCCGGGCTGGCTCCCACAGCCCTCCTCGCTTCTGTCACTCCCCTGCCCTTCTGGCATGCCCGCCCCGCTCCTCGCCCTTCTCCCGCCTCTGCCAGCACCCACCTGCACCCGCACCCCCTTTTCTCCCTACAGGCTGCCAGCTCCCGGTCACACACTGACCCTCTGGTGGGCACCACGCACCCACCTGGCACCACATGGACCCCCAGACCCTCTGGCGGGCACCACGCACCCACCTGGGCAGCTGGCACCCACATGGACCCTCTGGTGGGCACCACGCACCCACCTGGGCAGCTGGCACCCACATGGNTGGCACCCACATGGCCCCTCTGGTGGGCACCCCGCCCCCACCTGGGCAGCTGGCACCCACATGGACCCTCAGACCCTCTGGTGGGCACCACGCACCCACCTGGGCAGCTGGCACCTCATGGACCCTCTGGTGGGCACCACGCACCCACCTGGGCAGCTGGCACCGCATGGACACTCTGGTGGGCACCACGCACCCACCTGGGCAGCTGGCACCTCATGGACCCTCTGGTGGGCACCACGCACCCACCTGGGCAGCTGGCACCGCATGGACCCTCTGGTGGGCACCACGCACCCACCTGGGCAGCTGGCACCCACATGGACCCTCTGGTGGGCACCACGCACCCACCTGGGCAGCTGGCACCCACATGGACCCTCTGGCGGGCACCACGCACCCACCTGGGCAGCTGGCACCTGCATGGCCCTGTGCCTGCCCACGGAGCCGCTGCCTGCCCGCCTCACCTCCGGTCACTCACCCAGAGCCCCTGCTCCAGCCCTACCTGTTTCTCTCTCATTCTTTCTTAACCTGCTCCATGCTGGAGTCCAGGCTTGGAAGGTGCAGGAAAGCAAAGGGCACAAGGGGGTTAAACAGACATTTCAGCTTCTGAACACACCTTTCAGGTACACATGACAGGCACGGAAAGGGTAGGTCATAAAAGCAGAGCCATTTCCAGAGCAGGAATTTGAGCAGAAAGTACTTAGGGACCTTTCTGAAAAAGCACTGCCCTGCTTCACCCACCGTAGTGACTGATGTCTCACTCTCAAGGGGAAGGGACATCTCAGTGACCTTCCCCAGGCGTTCCGTAAGGTCACACGGGAGGGAGGATACTGATCCGAGCACACTCCACTGTACAGGCACAAGGAGACATGGACTGACTGGTCGCTTAATTACCCTTCCCTCCTTCTAAATGGTCCTTTCTGTGGCTCTTTCAGATCCACATCGTGACAAACGCACTTTCTGTCCTCAACTTTTGGGACTTCTTGTTGAACAAAGTGTTACCCAGCATCTCTCAATCTAGCCACAACTAAGAGCTATACCAGGAGTGAGAAGTGTGTGGGACAGCATCTGAAGGTGGGAAGGTAAAATCAGATTTTATCACCCTGTGCAGCAGGTTCTCTAGGAGACTTCTATTTTAGATACTGGAAAAATGCCAGAATACTCTTATCTTTGGAACAAAAAGCAAGTACAAGTATAGTGTCCTGACAGGACACAGGTTTGGGGAGAAAATTATAAATAAAAATTAAACACTCCTTTGCAGACTGCCTGCAAATTCAGGATTGTTGAGGCCAAGCCACACCACCAAACACAGACCTTCAGGCTAGTTCTGCTTGGAACAATACAAAACCCATCTGGACCAAGGATACACAATAAAATCAGTTCATGCTCTTCCAGAGCCTGCCTGAAATGTACATAAACCAAAGGACCTTTTTTGACAGTCCTGGTCAGAGTTAAGTATTTGAAATAAAATGAGACAACATGATTTTAGTTTGGGTTCAGGGTAACTTCAGTATCTGTGGGTGACTATCTCCCCAGACAAAAACTTTCCTGTAAACAATGCTGGGCCTAACAAGAGCTCCAAGTTTTCTTCCAAAGTCATGATTGAGGACTGGTTATCACCTTGTTAAGAAATGAAATTAAAAACAAGGTGTTAGCCACAGCCTGTCCTTCCATACTACGATTAAGTGAATATGGTAATGCTGCAGAGTCACTGACTCTGTCATTCTCTCTGAGTAACTGAAGATGACTACAAGTAAAACTATTCTGGAGGCACCACCTCTCTGATACTTTTGTTTCTGACCACATGAAATTTTCATTTGTAATCCATTTTCTCTACTTAAAGGAGAAAAGTAAAAATCACAGCATGGTGACAATTCTGGGGCTGAGCAGTGGAGAGATGAGTGTCATGTCAGAGGGGATTGCGCCTGTGGCCGGCAGGGTTGTTTTTCACCCCTGTTAGCTATGCGGCTGAACAGCGCAGCAGTTTCATTTGCATTCACTAGGGACTGAGTTCATCAGGCTGGTTCCTGAAGGCTGGTTCCTCACAGCTGGCATAGCCACCAACTGACCAAGCACCCTACCGGCCAGTTACCCTGGGACATCTCACAAATACAGATGTATGGACCAGCAAACAGGAGCCAGCTTGGCTTTGCCATAGACGCGATATGCCATTTCATGACCAGCAGCCTAACTAGATCAGATTTTTAATTTGGAAAGCACCTCAGGATTACTAACAATTCCACTTACTGGACATTCTGTTAATCTAATGGGGAAAAAAAAAAACAAAAAAACAAACGATTACCACTAATGATAACCTTAACATGCTGACACCAGAGCAAACAATCCTGATATTTCCTAGGAACAGTGAGATACCTGTGTTTTCCATTTGGTTGCACCAGTGCCATTATCAGATGTTGGGTATTGCCCTTAGCTAACACCAGCAGCTCTGGTGATGCAGTAGATGTGTTCGATGTGCTTATTCAAGAACATGATGAGTAAATTCTGTTCTTACTCTATGCCCATTGTGATAGCAGTGCTTACTAATGCTGGCACCTGGCCCACACATCCAAAACTGATTCAGTGCACAAAGCTGAGGCTCATTTACCTCTCCTTTTCCCAGCTGTCAGGAGCTGAAGACCAGAAAACCCATTTTGCCAATAGTAGCAATGGCTTTAAAATGCACTAATCCTGGCATCAAAACAGTAAAAGGAAATTGGTGGTGTGTCTACAAGAGAGGCAGTTATAAAGTGATCCAGAAGAGGAGCAAGAATGAATGCAAGAGATTCCTGCAGCCTTGCCATCTCTAACATGCACAGCTCCTGGAAAAAAGAAATGAACCTCCTAACAAATCAGGTTTCCTCTCAGCCAGAGAAGATCAAGCCACACTGGCAGCTGCATGTAGAAGTGTCCACATACCAGATGTGAATGATATAGTTGAAAATAACACCTGCCCTAGCTGAGACCCCAAGTGCAGGAATAATTACTGGTGTTCTGCAAGGCTAACACTCAGACCCACTAGCAGCACACAAGGATGCTACATGAAATTTGGTGGAGCTGGGTCTGCAGATCACTAAATTTAACCTGTGTAGATCCTTGCCACAGGAATGAAACTGTCCACGTCTGCCATTCTGGAATGCCTGTGCAGGCAGCTCCATGACATCTGCACCATGGCACCCAGTGTGGTGTTCCAAACCTGCTCCGTACCTTGGAATGACAAGGTATGTGCCAGCGTGCATTAGATGGTCATGACAAGGATATTGGTACCTTACCACAAAGCCAAAGACACCAGTGAGAGACTACACTGTATTTGCTGTCTGAGAGAAACAACCTCCTCGCATTTTATTCCAGCATCAGCACAGCAGCTTCCCTAGAGGTACAGGCAAACATCAGATAACCAAATGGCAGCAACTTGGAGGGAAAAAAAACAAACTGAATGACAAAAAAACCCCCATTAAATTAAAAACCAACAGACCGACCAAAAAAACCCAACAAACAAAAAAACCCCAAAGCCACCATATCATGTCAGTCTTCAGGATCTTGGGAAGATGACTTAAACCATCTAACCATTCATCAACAGCATGTAATTACTCTCATTCACAACTCCACAGCAATATTGCACACTTTAGAAGGGAGGATTGGAAAGCCAGATAGGACTGCTATAAACTGACTGATAAAGCAAGGCAGTGAAGCTGCAGGAATTATCCTCTCCTCTACAGGTGAACAGAAAAGCTCTACAGTTCACAATTAATTTAATACTTTCTGCTTAAGAGAGCATCAACCTTGATTTAAAGATAAAGTCACAATGAATGAGATAATTTCTTTGGTGATGGTCTGAACTACAGGTGCTTTAGACCAAACCCTTACCACTAACATAAAAAAATTCAGGCATTGGTCCAGTAAATCCTGAAAGCAAGGGAGCATTCTCTACCTGGTGAGAAACATCTTATTTCACCATGAGCCAACTGTAAGCAAGGTGGAAGCATGTCTAGAAGGAAGGCATAGCAAGAAGTGGCCCTCTTGCTCAGAACACAGGCTAGAGAGGCAATGATGGTATTGTCAAGGACACAGGCAAATTACAGAGACAAAGGCAATGGTTTCTGCAGTGGCCATCTGTGGCTTCAGAGAGTCACTTACGGAAGCAGACTGTCAGGGTTTACAGCAAGACACAAAGAGTGTGGAAATTACTTACTGCAGAAGCCTCGTGCCAGTACTGGCTTGCCCAGTTCTAATGGCCCCCTTCCAACAGTTTGTGCAACCTGGACAACCGAGGTATGAAGCAGATGTTGCTTCCAACCCTGTTGGTCCTTTCAGGGTAAGGGGTGAGGATTTGCTCATGGGAAAAGGAGATGGTATATTATATATCCTTCCTTGATCTATTTTAGTTCTTTATCAGTTTTGTGCTTTGTTGCAGTGTGTTCAACAAGCCATCAGGACACACACATCTACTCAATTTGGATCTCAAGCCACAAGCTCATTTCCATTAAAGGGAAATTCTAAAAAAAATTGATTCAGAAACTTTGAAAGGGGACACTGTTAGTTTTCAGTAGCATGTGATTAATTTGGTTCACTAACATAATACTAAACACTACACTCTACTATGCATTATGTAATCATACTAAAGACCTGTATTGGGCTAATCTCAGTGATTGGTGCTTGATCAGATTTCCCCCCAACTTCAGGACTTTTGGATTCATCTCTTTGGCCATCTCGGAGATGAGAAGTGCAGTAAGGTCAGTCCTACGTGCCTCCATGGACAGTCTGCTGTCATAACTCAAAAGAGGTAGCTGAAAGCTCACTCACTTATCTCCTTGAAACAGAACAGTTGCAAAAGTGCTATAAATGCAAAATGCTTAAGCCTTCAAAGTCATGCTCCTACAATGGGTGGAGATTTGAAACTATATGGAAAGCAAATTTGCCTTCAGGCATTTTTAGCAGGTTGCAACCTGAAAATTTTTAATATAATATGCACTAATCAACTTAGTGATGGGGAAGTTTTTCATACGCATGTAGGAAAAAATTATTAGGCATAAATAAACTCACTCAAATATACCAGTAAAACTGAAAGTTCTACAGTACTGCTTTTCTACTGGAAGAAGGTTTTGCTGTCCCAGCCACTCAAGAGGAAGCCACAAGTCTCCATCCACAAAACTAATCCGGGTGTTTTCAAGACTCTTTGCAAGACTGACAGATTTGTATCTACAGTACAATGATCTCCATTTGAGTTGAATTTATTATTTTTTAAGTTTTAATTTAAGAGAACCCGAGAGGAGACTCAAACCTCTTGTCAGATGGAATGTGCTCCTCAAACACTTCACTCTCTCAGACCAAAAACCTTGCTGGGATACCATGGCCTTTCTTGTGACACTGGCTCTCTCCAGTCCCTGAGAACTCGTCAGTCTGTCAGAGATTACTAAAGTTGCCATAAGGAAATGTATGATAGTTCTCAAACACAGAGCTTCCTCTAGAATAAGGAGCAAAGCAACCAAGAAAGAACTAAGATGTTCAAAGTAGGATTACACAGGGGCTAGGCGTTTGCATCAAGAGCAGAACCCCCTGAAAATCTCTGCTGCAATACTTTCATTAGAGTTACCCCAGTGCAATGACCACTTGTGGCCCAGGGCTCCCAATTCTCCCCACTCTGCCTGTGCTACAGAGCACCTCCGTTCTCCCTGGATCGCACAGCCTTGTGCCAACCAAACTGCCACGTCTCAGTCCACCTGTCCCTTCCCTGACTGTCCTAGAGGCCTTCTCCAAACACGCTCAACTTGTCTTTGAGCAGCTGAAACACTGTGTAAATGCCAGCCCTCCTCTATCGTATCATGGAAGATGCAACAAACAACAGATGCAACAAACGAAAGGGAAGAGATAAAGTACAGGAAAACTGAAAAGTGGGAGCATGCAATTATCAAAACAATGATCGGGGAGCGTGCAGGTGTCAGAACGTAATGACTTGCCTATTGGGAAATACTTCAGAGGTGGGGCCAGTAGAAACTTAGGAGTCATTTTTAATTGAACAAAATAAAGCCTAGCAGTGAGTAAAATACTAATTTTCAGTTATGCTGTACTGAGTTCAATCTCGTTAGCAGTTTAATTTTTAAATTCTTCCCCAGTACAAGTGCCGATATTTCTGGAGAACAGCAAAGTCAGGAGATGCTGATAGGTGGTTTGGTTTTCTTCCCCACCTCCCAAGTTCTATACTTTCCTGATAGTTACACAAAAAAACAGAGGATAACATAAATGCATATTCTTGAGAAGCTTTTAACTAACAGTAGGTCTTTGAAATACAGACACTGATTATCACACAGCAAAAAGAAGACCTTTCAGCTCAGTCCACCTTTCCTTGAGGTAATTTTACATATTAACATGCAGTCTTGATACGTGATCTCCAAGGGTCTTTGTGATTGTCCTCCTTCACAAAAGGACAAAAGCCAGGCTGTTAGCCATGCCTGATATCTTTGAAATGGAAATACCTCCATCAACACTTTCCTTTGTGTGATACCTGTTCTGGCAGGTTAGCAATTACTCTCAGAAATAGCTCATCCAAGCCACTGGGGCTTCTCACATAAGAGAAAGCAACCTCATATCAAGAAGTAACACCATGAAATCACCCGTTGTAATAACACAATTCTGAGTCTAAAAAATGGGAATTACAGGGCCACTAGAAAAATTACTTAGCCAAACGTCTTCAGAACTAAAAA